>CM056051.1:542935495-543262531 GCA_029574335.1 Rana kukunoris | reverse complement strand
CAGGTGAATCACTTTTATATGCACGTTGCACTTTCTGAGAGCACGGTGGTTGGAGCTTAAATCTGGAACACAGCAATCTCGCTATCAGTTCTACATTATTTGAGCTTTTTTTTGATTCATTCATTTATTTATTGGTGTTTATATGGACATTATTTACACTTGTTGCACCCTTTTGTACCTTCCTTTCACATTTAGGCTCCATAGTTTAGTGGGTTGCGTATGATAGTGAAGTGTCAAGGAAAGGGAGATCGGAGCATGCTCAGACCACAGGATGGTGCCAATCTGTGCCTCGGTAGATTGGAAAAGGGTGGCCCTGTCTACTAGAAACATGTCAACCCTGGAATATACATGAAGTGTGGAAGAGAAGAAAGTGAAGTCTTTTTCAGAGCCGTGCCTCCAAACATCAAACAGACCTTTGTCTCGTGTGAGAGTAGAGAGGTTACTTACTGACTGTAAGTGCGAAACGCGTCGGCCATACTGTATTTTGTTGGTTGCAGTGACTGTGTGTACAGTTGAAAATAAAAGACAACTTATTTTAAGTAATTTTGGAGTGCGGCTGTCCAGTCTTCGTCCTTCCATTTGCTATCATTAGCATTGCCAGCACCTTGGTGGTTCAACAACCCTTGATTGCACACGGGGCTCACCTGGAGCGGTGAGAAATCTGTCTTATGTGAGTGTTTCCAGTGGAAGCTTGTGGAGTCCAATGAGGTGTCTGACACAGCAGTGAAATCTCCACAGAATATAAGTTGGCCTACTTGGATTGAATGGGCATGTTTTATTAAAGTTTGCAGATTTTTTTTTCTGGTTAGTGTTCGGGGAATATACCGACACTAGAGTGAATGGTTGGTGGCTAAGTTCTGCTCCCAGTATAACATATCTGCCATTGGGGTCACTTTTTCATGAATTTCTGCGAGAAGGTGATTGTGTCCCTAATAGTCATCTTTAATGGGAGGGCACACTAAAGGGCCAGCTCCCCATGCACCTCTTATGTCTAAATCACCCTATGTCCATTAGGGGCACAGGGTAACTGAGAAAATATATCTTGGACTACTTAAAGTGGGACAGTAATATTCATTAACAATATCTCTAAAGAGATATGAAGATGTTATCCCCTGTACACTGTGAGGTCTATGACCAGGAAGTATAACTCCTTATTTGGACATTCCAGGAAGTTCAATGTGATGCCGCGTACACACGATCAGTCCATCCGATGGGAACGGTCCGAAGGACCGTTTTCATCGGTTAACCCAGTGTTTCTCAACTCCAGTCCTCAAGACGCCCCAACAGGTCATGTTTTCAGGCTTACCATTATTTTGCACAGGTGATTTGATCACTTTTACTGCCTTAGTAATCACCACAGCCATTTTATCTGAGGGAAATCCTGAAAACATGACCTGTTGGGGTGCCTTGAGGACTGGAGTTGAGAAACACTGGGTTAACTGATGAAGCTGACTGATGGTCTGTCGTGCCTACACAGCATCGGTTAAAAAAACGATTGTGTCAGAACGCGGTGACGTAAAACACAACGACGTGCTGAAAAAATTAAGTTCAATGCTTCCAAGCATGCGTCGACTTGATTCTGAGCATGCGTGCATTTTTAACCGATGCTTTTGCATACTAAGGATTGGTTTTGACCTATCGGTTAGGCGTCCATTGGTTACATTTTAAAGCAAGTTCTATTTTTTTGAACCGACAGGAGGATGATGACGATGGCACCACGATGGCACCCTCACGATCGGGTTTGGACACGATTAAAACGGACCTTCAGTCCGTTTTTATCAGTTTTGACTGATCGTGTGTACGCGGCCTAACAGGCTGACCGTCTATTGTTTAACAATGCTAATTTTATCACCCTCAGCTACCTGTCTGTCATCTTCTATAATATAAAGGAGTCTAGTGTGACTGCTCTGCATTTCATTGTTGCTTGTGCTAATTGACCCTGTAATTGTATGAAGGAGTTCTGTGTTTAAATGTATGATGATGTGTATTATAGTTAAGGAGACAGCCAGGCTAGTAAACTCAAAGATCATGCTTATGAGTCACCTGGGCTGTCTAAAGGAATGGATAATTAGCTCATGTTAATTTGTGTCTCTTTGTATTGCAGAGTAATATGAGCAGAATGATGGAACCTCCTCTTTTGGTGTATATAAGAGTCTGTATTCCTCAAAGTTCATGTTCCTGTTTGAACCTCAACACGGAGCTTCGTCTTGTATTTGGGGGAGAATTATTTGTATGAGTTTCTTGCTCGGCTGGTTGGAGTGTCTGGTAGCTGCCTTGGTATTCGGGAATGGAATATCCTACTTTAACCCCTTACATACACGGGGTGTCATTACACTGGTGGCAAGCAGCGGGATGATTCCCACAGCCAGAAAGACAGGCCAAAGGAAGCACAGTATGAATGGCTAAAGCTCTCTTCCCTCAAGGACTTACTGGAGAACCGGGGCTTACCAGCCAACAACTGTAAGAAGAGGGACATTACTAGTGTAAATAGATAGAGCCAAAAGACCCAACATACCCGAAAGGGCCAGCGTAACAGACAGGACATCCTAAGAGGCAAGTTTTGATTGGGCTGTTAAAGTAAGACTGGCACATTATGGTCCTAACCCTCCAACGGAGATCATAGACCTAGTTATAGCGGCTGTGGATGCAAATTGTCTACAACAAAGAGATGCTGCAGCAACAGCAGCACCAACTGAAAGGAGAGGAGAGGTACAGATACCAGCCACCATGGAAGAGGAATTCAGAAGGAGGTTGCAAGAGATGCAGATACAGCATAGAGGACTAGTGATGAGCTTCGAGTTCAAGTCGAACTCATGTTTAGACTCGAACATTGCCTGTTCGCCTGTTAGGCGAACAGCAAACAATTTGGGGTGTTTGCAGCAAATTCAAAAAGCCGCGGAACACCCTGTAAAAGTCTATGGGAGAAATCTAAAGTGCTAATTTTAAAGGCCAATATGCAAGTTATGTTTGGGGACCTGGGTCCTGCCCCAGGGGAAAAAAAGTTTTAAAAACTGAAGTTTTTTCAGGAGCAGTGATTTTAAATTTCGTACCTAGGGGGGGGGGGGTGTATAATATGCCTGTGAAGTAGCACTTGTTTCCCATGCTTAGAACTGTCCCTGCACAAAGTGTCATTTCTGAAGGAATAAAAGTCAATCAAAATCACTCGCGGCTATAATGAATTGTCGGCTCCCGGCAATACAGAGAAAAGTCATTCATAAAAAAAAAGGTGCGTGGGGGTCCCCCAAATTCAATTACCAGGCCCTTCAGGTCTGGTATGGATTTTAAGGGGAACTCCACCCCAAATAAAAAAAAATGGCGTGGAGTTCCCCCCAAAAATCCACACCAGACCCTTTACCCGAGCATGCAACCTGGCAGGCCGCAGGAAAAGGGGGGGGGGCAAGTGCACCTCAAAGCACCATGTCCCCATGTTGATGGGGAGAAGAGCCTCATCCCCACAACCCTTGTCCGGTGGTTGTGGGGGTCTGCAGGCAGGGGGCTTATCACAATCTGGAAGACCCCTTTAACAAAGGGGACCCCCAGATCCCAGCCCCCCTATGTAAATTGGTAATGGGGTACATTGTACCTCTACTATTTCACAAAGAAAGTGTAAATAATTGTAAAAAAAACACAGACACCGTTGGGAAAGTCCTTTATTAAAAAAAAAAAATCCAGCGGTGGTAATCCACTCTCGATCTCCTCTCCAACGCTGTCGGTATCCTGTCACGGGTGATCTCCTCTCCGGGGTCCAGTGTTGAGAAAATCTCCTCTTCATCCAGGTCCAGGATGCAGCGATGAGATGTCCATCCAGTGCACGCATCACCTGTCTCCACCAGAGACAGCCCGGTGAATGACACGGCTTCAGCAGTGACAGCTCTTATGTAGGTGAGGGAGGGGCCACCCGTCACGTGACCCTGTCCTCTTCTGACACAAGGGAAAGCCCAGGCTTTCCCAGTGACATGCAGGTGACCCTGCCCCCCTCTGATGTAACGGCAAACACTTTTTAGGACAATAACTTGCAAATTAGCCTTTAAAATTAGCACTTTAGATTTCAAACATTCAAGTCCCATAGACTTTAACGGGTTCTAAAGTTCACACAAACTTTTGGTCTGTTCGGAGGTTCTGGTGTGAACCGAACGGGGGGGTGTTCGGCTCATCCCTATAGAGGACCAGTATCAGAACAGGTCCAGCTGGGATGGTCCGATTCTATCCGCTGCGAACTCTGGAAGAAAGCGCTATCTCTAGAGCAGCAACACCAAGGAAAAGTTCTCCCCTCCATCTATGTAAGATACTGGTCGCAGTATGATGTACGAATGCTGTTATTGGGGGAAAATACGAAGCAGAAGTGGACAGCTGAGTTAAGCAGGCTGATCCGGCAGAGATGCGGTTGGACTAGAGCAGGGATCCTCAAACTACGGCCCTCCAGCTGTGGTAGAACTACACATCCCATGAGGCATTGTAACACACTGACATTCACAGACATGACTAGGCATGATGGGAATTGTAGTTCCTGAACAACTGGAGGGCCGTAGTTTGAAGACCCATGGACTAGAGCTATAGAGTCCTCCGGTGGTATGTAGCCCAAAAGTGCCCGTGGTCAGCGGATGACAGCCCCATGGAAGGCTTTGACTATGATGGCCTGTGTTTGTTGTATTGGAGGCTGTCCAGGGACCCTGACTTTGGAAGTGATCGGGAGTGGTGTTTAGAGAAAATAATGGAGCACAGAGAGCGAAGACTGAATGTCTCGGAAAGGCACTGGGCAGAAGAAGATTTGGAGTTTCTGTCTGTTCAGGAATAGGAGCTGGAGAATGCCTATAGACAGCTGCTATACTCTGCTCAGCAGCAGGGTGGGCTCCTTTTGCCTGGGACTATCAGAAAATGCCAGTTAACAACTCTGAAATCCTGGCTGAAGAATCGGCAGTGGAAAATCTGGAGATTACCATCCCCAAAGCTGAAGTGCTGACTGACCTTGATGATTCTGTTTCTGCTTGGAATGATCTTGGAGGAATGTACCTGCCCAGCAGCATGCCAGAGAATTGGCAGTAGAAAATCTGGAGATTGCCATCCCCAAAGCCAAAGCAGATGATGTGCTGGCAACAGGGCAGAGTGCTACCAAACTCTACCCAGCAATGGCAACTGTGGAGTTCCTGGGAGCTGGGGCAGTTGGCTCATCTCCCCAGCCACAGATTACAGAATGTATGGACTTAATGGAATGTTCAGAGGATGTTATGGATTATGCATCACCTGCTCAAGTACTGGCAGCAGGACAGAGTACGGCAGACCCCTGCTCTACACCCGTGGCAGTTTTGGAGGCCCGGGATGAGAAGGTGATGGTTCCTCATTCCCAGTGGATTTCAGAGATGCAGGGAGGAGAAGCAGACATTTTCTCTCCACAACAGTTAGCCGGAGTAGATGGTGTGGGGTTTCCAGCAGAGATGCTGGCAACATGGCAGAGTGCTACCAACCTCTGCCCAGCACCGGAAACTACTGTGGAATTCCAGGGAGCTGGGGCAGTTGGCCCCTCTCTCCAGCGACAAGCTGAGGGGTAAAGCTTTTACTCCCAGTTGAATCACTGGCAGCAGGGCAGAATGCTACTGGCCTCTGCACACAACTGCAGCTTGAGCTGATATCGGAAAGTGACTGCAGTCTCCACTCACAGCAACTAAGCAGAAGAGCTGGCAACAGAGCAGAGTACTGCTGGTCTCTGCCCTCAACTAACAGAAGAGGGAGTTTCTGTGGTAGTGGACAGAACTTCAGTCTTCACTGACACAACCCCAGAAAATGGGGCAACACAGACAGGAGGATGGGACTTCAGTCTCTACTTGTATACTCCAGGGATTCTGAGCAGTTGGCCCAGATGCCCAACAGCATGACAGACTGGGCCCAGTCACCCTGTATTCTCTCCAGCGACTGAAAGGACTCCAGGGAGAAGGGCCAATCCAGGCCTCTCCCCAGCGTATGTTCTCTGAGAGAGGCAGAGGTTGGCTGGATGAGTAATGCTCTATTTGGAGCAATTTGTTTGGGCTAATGTGTGGATACCGGCATTGGGGGAATGGAACTATGGACAAACTTCGGAGTCAACCTGTATGGGGTCTCCTCCTGTATTAGTCTTCTGCCGAAAGGGAAGAGCTGTAACGGGAGGGCCCGTGGAACCCAGAATCTCTTGGAATGTATGAGATACCCTTGCTTCAGCTCCCCATGCATCTTATGTCTAAATGTCCATTAGGGGCATAGGGTAACTGAGAAAATATATCTTGGACTACTTCAAATTGGACCATTATATTCATTAACAATATCTCTCAAGAAATATGAAGATGTTATCCCCTGTGTGCTGTGAGGTCTATGCCCAGGAAGTATAACTACTTATTTGGGCATTCAGGAAGTTCAATGTAACAGGCCGACCGTCTATTGCTTAACGATGCTAATGCTTAAGAGTCATTAGATCTCATTGTTACTTGTGCTAATTGACCCTGCAATTGTGTGAAGATGTATTTGTGATAATGTTGATTGTGTCTTCTAACACAGATGGCAAGTCTAGCCTAAAGGTCATGTCTCTGGGTCATCAGATGCTGTAAGAAGTAAGTTAATTAGCTCATGTTAATTAGGTCTGGTCACAGGTGTATTTTCAGATTATTATGAGCAGGATATGTATGCACCTCCTCTTTTACGGTATATAAGCCTGTAGTCTTTCAATAAAGATTGTGATTCCTGCTTAAACCTCATACAGAGCGTTGTCTCGTATTTGGGTGAGAATTATTCATATGGGGTCTTTTTCAGGTGGTTGGAGTGTCTGGTAGCTACATTGTGTTCGAGAATGGAATATCCTAAACAACTTTAACCCTTTTCATACACGGGGTGTCGTTACACCATCCATCCCCAATCCCATCCTAGCTCCAACCCCGAATCTCATACCGGTTCCATCCTTCCCCTGATGCCATCCTGGATCCATCTCCTGATCCAATCCTCACTCCATCCATCCCCTGATCTTATTCCAGCTCCATCCTTTCCCTTGTTCCCATTCCAGCTCCATCCAACCCCATCTCAGCTCCATCTATCCCCTTGATCCCATCCCAGTTCCATCCATCCCCTTGTTCCCATCCCAGCTCCATCCATCCCCCTGATCCAATTCATGTGCTATCCATCCCCCTGAACCTATCTTGGGTCCATCCTTTGCCCTGATCCCATCCCAGCTCCATCTTTCCCCCTGATCCCACCCCATCTCCATCTTTCCCTCTGATCCCACCCCATCTCCATCCTTCCCTCTGATCCCATCTCATCTCCATCTTTTTCCCCTCACCATCTTCACCATGCCTCCTACCTGAGTGGTGTGCTACTTCCCGCCTCCTCCCCTTCTGTGTACAGAAAAACACTGGAGGAGAGGCAGGTTCAATGCACTCCGATCTGCACTGTGTGTCGTGGAGAGATGCCGGCTAACAGATAATGTGTAACTTGTGGCGTTCAGGACCGCACATGCCATGGCCATTTTGGGACTCAGCCCTGATTTGCCAGAACCCCGGGACAGGGACTAATTTCTGGGATGGTCCCAGTGAATTAGGGACAGTTGGGAGGTATGCAATAAGCAGTAATATACAAATGGCAGTAAATACAATCGGCAGTTTTTAAATGATGGTTTCATTTATTATGGCAAAAATGCTGTCCAAACCTGCCTGGATTTATGTGAAAAAGTAATTTCCCCCAAAACCTAATAACTGGTTGTGCCACCCTTGGCGGCAACAACTGTAATAAATTGTTTGCAATAACTGCCAATGAGTCTTTCACATTGCTGTGGAGCAATTTTGGCCCACTCTACTTTGCAGAATTGTTTTAAATCAGCCACATTGGAGAGTTTTCCAGCAAGAACGTCCTATGTAAGATCATGATACAACATCTTAATTGGATTTAAGCCTGGGCTTTGACTCAGCCACTACAAAACCTAAATTTTGCTTTGTTTGAACCATTTGGAGGTGGACTTGCTGTTGTGTTTCAGATCATTGTCCTGCTGCATAACCCAAGTGCACTTGAGCTTGAGGTCACAAACTGATGGCCGGATATTCTCCTTTCGGATTTTCTGGTAGAGCTCAGAATTCATGGTTCCATCAATTATGGTAAGTTGTCCAGGTCCTGAAGCAGCCCCAGACCATCACGCTACCACCACTATGTCTGACTGTTGGTATGATGTTCTTATTATGAAATACTGTATTAGTTGTATGCCAGATGTAACGGGACACACACCTTCCAAAAAGTTAATTTTGTCTCATCAGTTCACAGAATATTTGCCTAAAAGTCTTGGGGATAATCAAGATGTTTTTTGATAAATGTGAGATGAGCCTTTGTGGGGTTTTTTTGGTCAGCAGTGGCTTTGGCCTTGGAACTCTCCCATGTACGCCATTTTTACCCAGTCTCTTTCTTGTTGTATAATCATGAACACTGATCTTACCTGAGGCAAGAGAGGCCTGCAGTTCTGTAGATGTTGTTCTGGGTTCCTTTATGACTTCCTGGACGAGTCATTATTGTGCTCTTGGAGTCATTTTGGTTAGCCGGCTATTCCTGGTAAGGTTCACCACTTTTACAATTTTTCTCCATTTGTGTATAACGGCTCTCACTGTGGTTTGCTGGCATCTCAAAGCCTTAGAAACAGAGGAGTTGCTGGGGGGTACGGTCCGCACCCGGATGACACCCGCTAGAGGAGTAACACCCTCCCGACGGTGAGGAAAGTTCTTTTTTTTTTTTACCGTTGACCTGTTCGTGTACACCGCAGCCCGCTGGGCTGGAACAACACCTCCAGCGCCACAGCCACGCCTGGTGTGTGCAGTATCCTCTTTCTTCTTCTTCCTCCTCCCTAACCTACTGAGCCAAAGCGCCTCAGCCTGTCACATCTCACACCGCACTGTGTGAAGATGATGTCACTACACTACACACACAGTACTTTCTCCGCCCAGCTCTCCTCTCTATTCCAGACTCCAGCTGGCGGCGCCCCCAGATTCGGAACAGGTGCGAGGGGTGTCCATAGTCCTCCATCGGCCCGAGCACAAGGTGAGGTGTGGGGGTGCCATTGTACTACCGGCATGCCACCAAAGAGCTAGTGTGTATGGGAAGACTCAGTTTCGGTGTCTGGTGCCCTGTGCAAGTATGATAGGGAGGGGGGTGGGTGCAAGGTGGTCTGTTAGACACAGCTATAGATAATATATCTATATCTAGCACTATCCCCGAAGGAGCTGCTGGTTTGTTTTGGGTGGCATGTTACCTCGTGTTTCTCCGATGTCTAGGGGTGTTTAGTAAAAGTTGTAGTAACTGAATGTCCACGTGTAATGTCTCTTTCACCACTCCAGCCAGAGTGGGCATAGCGCACCTGGACAGGCCTCTCTGACCAGCCTGGCAGCCAGAATGTCACTCGAACCTTAGGAAAAAGTCTCTGCCACAGACCCTCCTGATAATTGAACAGCAGATATAATCCTCCTTAGTACACTTGGCACCTGGATCTCCTTCAGGTAGTTTTGAGTTAGGGCATCAACTGATAGACGACCAACGTCCAGCCTCTCAGTGTCCGGTTCCCCTGTTCCCCGATGGATGGTCAGGCCCCTATCGGAACACCAGCCTATCTTGGTACTCCTCAGGCAGACTCTCCACCGTACGACCTCCTCCAACTGGACGGACGGCCCAGGACCTCCTTAGGTGGGACCCAGTCGACTACTGAGTCCCCAAACGGCAGATCAATTGCTCCGTGCCAACGTGGTCCCGAAGCCAGGATCCTTGAGTTGCACGCGCACCCCGGCCCGGAAGGCCAATTGCCGGGGAAGCTTAAAGTGGCTACCCTAAAGGTGGGCGCCACACAAGGAGAACCCAGGAAGATGGCATCTGCCCCATAAATACTCTCCCCCAGAATGCACAGGGAGGCCAAACCCTCCTGATAAGCTGCTGGGTAAGAGCACCCAATCCTTGACTCCACTACTGCCACCTGTCGGCCTGGGCTGAGATCAGCACCCCAGGAACGACAGAATGAACCCACAGCACAGCCAAAGCTGAGGCAGAGATCCAAACTTGGACAAATCAAACTGGTCAGAGTTAACTAACTCTCTGACCCCCTCTAAATTTAACATAGCAACGGTTCTGGAAAGTAACCAGGTGCTACATATATATATAATGTAATATAGCTGCATGATCACAGCATGATGTGTGGCTGTTTGAGATCTTTTAACGTGCTTCACTTTGTCAGACAGCTTCTATTTAAGTGTTTTTTTTTTAATTCAACAGGTCTGGAAGTAATCAGGTCTGGGTGTGCAAGTGAAATTTAACTCAGCTTTCCAAAAAATTGTGGTTAATCACAGTTCATTCATGATTCAGCATGGGAGGGGGCAATTACTTTTTCCACATAGGGCCTTTCCTTTAATAAATGAAATAATTTAAAAACTGCATCTTGGATTTACTCGGGTTATCTTTGTGTAATATTAAAATTGTGTTTGATGATCTGAATGATTTAAGTGTGAGAAATATGCAAAAAAAAAAATCAGGAAGGGGCAAATACTTTTCACAGCACTGTACAAGCGTTGCCCGAGTCCCACTTAATTAATCTGTTATATGCCATCAAAGACCATATGCAATGGGGTTGATTTACTAAAGGCAAATATACCATGCAATGCAAGTACAGTTGCTCCAGAGATTAGTAAATGAGGAAAATGTATTTTACAAGGAATATTCAATCACATGCAAGCAAAATAAAAAAACAGCATTGCTTGTACATGATTGCTTTTGCATTCCCCTCAGATTTAAAGCAAAAGCACTTGAAGTGCACGGTATATTTGCCTTTAGTAAATCAACCACCTCGTGTGAGCTAAGCAGAGGCATCTATACTTATCCATCCATCAGTGGCGGCCCGCCCATATGGGCGCACGGGCGCCGCCCCCCCTCCCGCAGTCACAAAAAAAAAAAAGAATTAAAAAAAAAAAAAAAACGGGCCCTTTAAGAACTTTTATTCGGCTAAAATGTCATTTTGACATTTTAGCCGAAGTTCTGGCGGCCGTCTATAGAGGGCGCTGCAGCGCCACCCCCTCTCGCAAGTAACACACGTTCAATGCTATGCATTGGACGTGTGTTACTGTTGCCAGCTGCCTGGTCTATTCGTATAACCGGACATGGGACGCCGGTTACCCGAATAGCGACAGCTGGTTGGCTGAGGGGAACTGCCTATCAAAGCCAGTGGCTCTGATAGGCTTTTCCAGTCCCGCCCTCCGGCTCTCGGAAGTCTATGCTCGGAGCGCAGACAATCTGCGGTCCTTGCATTAGACTGACAGCCGTTTCAGCCAATCAGGTTCCCGGATTCTGGTTTTTCAGGAACTGATTGGCTGAAGCTTCTCCAGGGCGGCAGAAGACATCGAGGGAGGACATGGAAGCGTCAGGTAAGTGATTTTTTTACAGGGAAAGGGGCAGCATGGGGCACAGTGGCAGCATGGGGCACAGTGGCAGCATGGGGCACAGTGGCAGCATGGGGCACAGTGGCAGCATGGGGCACAGTAGAAGCATGGGGCACAGTGGCAGCATGGGGCACAGAGGCAACAATGAGCACAGGCCGGGCACAGTGGTGACAATTGATGGCACAGTGACTGATATGATGGCATGGCAGAGAGGTGACAATGATGGCACAGTGACTGCATTTGATGGCATGGCAGAGCAGAGAGGTGACAATTGATGGCACAGTGACTGCGTTTGATGGCATGGCACAGTGGTGACAATTGATGGCACAGTGGTGGCGTTTGATGGCATGGCACAGTGGTGACAATTGATTGCACAGTGACTGCATTTGATGGCATGGCACAGTGGTGACAATTGATGGGCACAGTAGCTGCTTTTGATGGCATGGCACATTGGTGACAATTGATGGCACAGTGGTGGCGTTTGATGGCATGGCACAATTAGTGACACAAGTGGTGACAATTGATGGCACAGTGACTGCAAATGATGGCATAGCACATTGGTGACAATTGATGGCACAGTGACTGCATATGATGGCATGGCACATTGGTGACAATTGATGGGCACAGTAGCTGCATTTGATGGCATGGCACAGTGGTGACAATTGATGGCACAGTGGCTGCATTTGGTGGCATGGCACAGTGGCTACATTTGGTGGCATGGCACAGTGGCTGCATGTGATGGGCACAGTGAGGCTGCAATATTTTTTTTTTCGTTTGCGCCCCCCAAAAATTTTGAGCACCAGCCGCCACTGCCATCCATTGGGCCAGATTCTCGTAGATGTCGGCGGGCGTAGCATATCCTATTTACACTACACTGCCGCAACTTACAGACGCAAGTGCCGTATTCTCAAAGCACTTGCTCCGTAATTTGCGGCGGCTTAGTGTAAATGGGCCGGCGTAAGCCCGCGTAATTCAAATGTGTATGAGGTGGGCATGTTTCATGCAAATCAATCATGACCCCATGTTTTTGAAGTTTTTTTGAACTGCGCATGCGCCGTCTGTGGACGTATCCCAGTGTGCATGCTCCAAATTACGCCGCAAATACATTGGTTTCGACATGAATGTAACTTGCGCAAAGCTCTATTCGTGAACGAGTTACGCAAACGACGGAAAAAAACGACGCTGTCCCGACGTCCATACTTAACATTGTGTACGCCGGACCTACGCAAAGTTAACCCACCATATAGCAGGGGTAACTTTACGCTTACGCAAACGACGTAAACTACGACGAGCAGCCGCAAATACGTTCGGGAATAGGGGTATGTAGCTCATTTGCATATTAGACACGAAAATCAATGGAAACGCCACCTAGCGGCCAGCGTAAATATGCAACTAAGGTACGACGGTGTAACAGACTTACGCCGCTCGTATCTTAGCTGAATTCCAGCGTATCTTGTTTTGTGAATACAGAAAAAAGATACGCCAGCGCAGAATAGACTTTACGCCGTGTATCTATAGATACGCTAACGTAAAAGCTATGTGAATCTGGCCAATTGAGTTTTAAATGTGTATAGACTCCAGCAGTGCAGTCCAGAGAATGGTACCTGACTGATCTCACCAGTTTCACCCAGCTGAGCCAGAGGCTTTTATGTAAATTTAATTTAAATTGCATACAATAAAAATATCACATTTTTGTATATTTTGTATATATATATATATATATATATATACATACCTGTACACATATACATACAGGGCTAAATATTTTTTAGTTCATAAGTCCTGAGCTACTAGCCAGGCCTCAAGGGTTACCCGCAATCAGTTGCCCCACCCAGCCCACCTTGCCCCTAAACACGCCCTCATAAATTATCTCATGAAATTACACTTAATTACAAGATGGTATCTAACCCCATCCAAAATCCATACCTTTTACCCGACAGTTTCTCCTGATTGCTTCAGGGGCTGCCGGGCTGAAGGAACACTACTTCACACCTTCTGGAGCTGCCCACGCCTATCACAGATCTGGCAAGAAGTAGCACGTAGATTTGAGGACTCCTCTAGACATAAGATCTCCCTCACCCCATTAATATGTTTACTATATGGAGATGTCCCAGACATCCCTCCCCCATGCTCCAGACTCCTCCATTCACTATGTAGCTCGGTGCAGTGGATGATCGCACTAAACTGGAGATCCGGGGAGGTAATCTGGTCTCAGGTGCTCGACAGGATGGAACTGTTGAAACTTTCAGAAAGAATATACCACACAATCAATGACAGCCTACATGTTTTTGATGCTAAATGGTCATATTGGTAGTCCAATGATCGATGTTTCCATTTGTTTTCATATACAATGTACTATAACAATGTATTACTAACTTTATCCTCTACCCACTCAAAATCACTCATCAAGATCAGCCTTACATGTTAATTATTCACTGTTGTACCTTTGAAAAGTGTTATGTTTTTCTATACCTATGCTTGTACCCCATTTTATACTTCTTAATAAACTTTTGTAAACAAAAAAAAGAAATTACACTTAAATGTTTTATGCTGAATTAAGTTATAGGCTATGCCCACCAAATGCAGCCCGTGTCCACCAAATGCAGCCCAAGTTTACAATGCAGCCCGTGTTTACCAAATGCAGCCCGTGTCCACTATGCAGCCTACCTAGTTCCTGTGTGCAGGGGAGGAGAGGAACAGGAGAGCCGCCCAGGTGATCAGAGCGCAGCGCGGGGAAAATAGGATAACATTTTTTATTTTACTTGTCGTGTTCCCACGGCTCAACGTCATATTCAGCCCCGCCCCCTGGCAAGGGAACTTTGATTGACAGATCATCCGTCACCAGGATTGGATGGGTGATCTGTTTATCAAAATTCCGGGACCAGGAGGCGGGCTGGATCTGACAGCGAGCGGTGGGGAACACAGCAATTAAAATTAAATCTGTTATCCAGTGTTTCCCGCGCTGTGCTCTGAACATCCGGGGGCTCTCTCTCTCTTCCCCCTCCACGGTCACTGGGAGAAAGACTCCCATTCCACACAGGCTGCCAGCGGTGCTCGCCCCCCTGACTCCCAGGCAGCCCTTCCTCGTCAGCCCTCAAAATCCACTCGCAAAATGCGAGCAGGCGAGTGGATTTTTTGAGGGCTGTGTGTGTGTATATATATATATATATATATATATATATATATATATATATATATATTTTTTTTTTTTGTATGTTTGTTTTGCCATATAAAGTCCCATGGGGGCAAATATTGGTAGAACTTGCAAGAATCTACAGTAGATAAGTCTTACTTCACAAAGAAAGATTTTTTGGTGAAATCATTTTAAAGAACAGCCGCAAAGTTCATTTCCTGGTGCATTTTGGCAGCATACACTGGGCTGGAGCTCCGCTCTCACAATGTGATCGAGACTAAACATTTTTGAAGGATCTGGCCTGCAGCATTCTTATGCCACGTATGCACGACCATTTTTAATGTTCTAGAAAAAACAACGTTTGTCTCGATGTGATTCTTGTCAAGCCTGCCTTGCATACACACGATCGTGAAAAAAAAAATGCTGGAGCAAAGCGCGGTGACGTACAACATGTATGACGGCACTTTAAAGGGGAAGTTCCATTTAGATGGCGCCACCCTTTGGGCGGCTTTTGCTGATTTTGTGTTAGTAAAAGTTTGGTGAGAGATGATTCACGCTTTTCAGTCTTAGTGCTTTTCAGTCTGTTACAGCATGACGAATGTGCTATCTCCATTACGAACGCTAGTCTTACCAGAACAAGCGCTTCCGTCTCATAACTTGCTTTTGAGCATGCGCGGTTATTTCACGTCATTAAAGCCTACACACGACCGCTTTTCACGACGTGAAAAACGGCGCGAAAAATTAGAGCGTGTTCTAAATTTTTAATGCCCATTTTTCACGTCATGAAAAATGCTCTGGAGCCCACACACAATCATTTTTAATGACCATTTAAAAAAAAAAAATCATTTTTCACACTTAAACACGGTCGTGTGTACACGGCATTAGTCTTGTCCTCAGGACTGGATCATTTCTGGAAAGATTCTCTTAAGCAGCGTACACACGACCGAGGTTCTCGCTGGAAACCAGCGAGAACCTCGCTGGAAGCTGCATTCCAGCGAGGACCTCGGCCGTGTGTACGCTTTTGGCTCGCCCCGCCCGTCGGGAATCCCGTCGAGCGGAAAGAGAGCACGCTCTCTTTTTGCTCGACGGCCCGCCTGGATGAATGGCTGTTTGCCATTCCCGACGGGCGGGTCGCCGATTTCGACGGCCGGCAGAGAACCACGACGGGCGGAACGATGTGTTTTGCCCGTCGAGGTTCTCTGCCGTGTGTACGCGGCCTTACATAATTTTCCCCAGCCAGGTTCTGCCTCTCCTGGGTGGAAGTACTGTCTGTCCAGCATCTAAACAAGTTCTATGGTAGGTGCTCACTCTGGTGGTTTCGGGGACTTTGATAGTGCAAACTTTGTTATTATACATTATGCATTCCCAGCACAGTTTTTCTCTGTTTTTTTATTCTATTGGCGCATACACACGACTGTTTTTCATGATGTGAAAAATTCAATTTTTTAAATGGCCATTAAAAACTATCGTGTGTGGGCTCCAGAGCATTTTTCTCAACAAGAAAAATGTCCATTAAAAATTTAGAACATGCTCTAATTTTTCTTGTAGTTTTTTCACATTGTGTAGGCTTTAACAACGGGAAGAAAACGTGCATGCTCAGAAGCAAGCTATGAGACAGGAGCACTCCTTCTGGTAAGACTAGCGTTTGTAATGGAGATAGCACATTCATTACGCTGTAAGGCGGCGTACACACGACCGAGGTTCTCGCTGGAAACCAGCGAGAACCTCGCTGGAAGCTGCATTCCAGCGAGGACCTCGGCCGTGTTCGACGGCCCGCCTGGAAGAATGGCTGGTTGCCATTCCCGACGGGCGGGTCGCCGATTTTGACGGCCGGCAGGGAACCTCGACGGGCGGAACGATGTGTTCTGCCCGTCGAGGTTCCCTGCCGTGTGTACACGGCCTAACAGACTGAAAAGCACAAAGACTGAAAAGCATGAATCTTCTCTCACCAAACTTTTACTAACACAAAATCAGCAAAAGCAGCCCAAAGGGTGGCGTTATCTGAATAGAACTTCCCCCTTTATAGTGCCGTCGTATGTGTTGTACGTCACCGCGCTTTGCTCGAGCATTTTTTTTTCACGATCGCGTGTATGCAAGGCAGGCTTGACAAGAATCACGTAGAGAAAAACCTTATGCTCTGATACTAGTAAAAAAATAAAAATAATAATAAAAATGCCATAAATCTATCCCCTATTTTGTAGACGCTATAACTTTTGCGCAATCCAATCAGTAAACGCTTATTGCAATTATTTTTACCAAATATATGTAGAAGAATTCATATCGGCCTAAACTGAGGAAATTTTTGTTGTTTTAAAAATTGGTATATTTTTATTATAGCAAAAACTACAAAATATTGGGGTAGATTCATGTAGATCAGCGGATCTTTTGATCCGCGTGATCTATCTTTTTTACGATCCGCCTGCGCCAGTTTTTGAGGCAAGTGCTGTATTCAGAAAGCACTTGCCTCGTAAGTAGCCCTGGCAGATCGTAAATCCCCCGGCGGAATGCAAATTCCGCAGCTAGGGGGAGTTTACTATTTAAATCACGCACGTCCCCGCGCCGATCGTACTGCGCATGCGCCGCCGGCTAAATTTCCCAGCGTGCATTGCTTCAAATGACGTCGCAAGGGCGTCATTGTTTTCGTCGTTAACGCAATTAACGTATGGCCGTATTCCCGAACGACTTACGTAAACGACGTAAAAAATTCAAAACTCGACGCGGGAACGACGGCCATACTTAACATAGGATCCGCCGCACTTACCCCACATATAGCAGGGGTAACGATCCGCCGGAAAAAGCCGAGCGCAAACGACGTAAAAAAAAATCGACGGCCGGGCGTTCGTTTTTGAATCGGCGGTTCTCCTCATTTGCATATTCGTCGCGTATAGTAATAGAAGCGCCACCTAGCGGACGGCGGGAGATTGCAGCCTAAGATCCGACAGTGTAACTCACTTACACCAGTCGGCTCTAAGGGAGATCTATGCGGAACCTGATTCGAGGAATCAGCCGCATAGATCCGAGCGTCGGATCTCACAGATACGACGGTGTATCAGTAGATACACCGTCGTATCTCTACATGAATCTACCCCATTGGGCCAGATTCTCATATATTTTCGGCGGCGTAGCGTAAGCCATTTACACTACGCCGCCGCTGCGTACTAGAGCAAGTGCTTTATTCTCAAAGCACTTGCTCCGTAGTCTTCGCCGGCGTCTCGTAAATCGCCAAGCGTAAACCCGCGCAATTCAAATGGGGCGGCTTGTATTTAAATTAAGCGCGCCCCCGCGTCGAACGAACTGCGCATTCGCCGGCCGGGGAAAAAGCCCAGTGCGCATGCTCCAGCTGACGTCGGGAAGCGTCGTTGAAACCGACGTCAAAACGACGTGAGCCCCTATTCGCGAACGAGTTAGTAAAGCGACGGAAAAAGCCGACGCTGACCCGACGCCATACTTAACATGGCATCCGACGGCACCCGACGGCATCCGACGGTAGTTCGTAAGGTTACTCCACATAGAAGCTGGGGTAACCTTACGCGGACAAAAACGACGTAAAAGCGATCGGGAATCGGCGTACTACCTCATTTGCATATGCAAATGCGAAAACAACATAAAGGCCACCTAGTGGCCGGAGTTGTCATTAAAACTACGATCCGCAAGTGTAATGGTTTTACACTTGTCGGATGTAGAAGCGTATCTATGCAAAAGTGATGCTAAGCATCACGCGCATAGATACGAGGACAAAAAAAAGGCGATACGACGGGGTATCTGAGATACTCCATCGTAACGCCTCTGAGAATCTGGCCCATTGTGTTTTTGTTTTTCAAAATTGTTGCTGTATTTTTGTTTATAGCGCAATAAAATAAAACCTGCAGAGATGATCAAATACCACCAAAACAAAGATCTATTTGTGGGGAAAAAAGGAAATACATTTTTTTTTGGTACAACGTCGCACGACCGCACAATTGTCTGTTAAAGCAACGCAGTGCCGAATCACAAAAAATGGCCTGGTCAGGAAGGGGGCAAATCCTTCTGGGCTGAAGTGGTTAAGTGCCGCAACTTTCTAGTTAGGAGGGTCACACCATTATAGCACTTCTACATTATTATTTTTTAGACCATTACATTTAATTTTATAATGTGAAATATTGCACTTGAAGTTAATTTTCCATCACCCCTGTTAAGTCCATGGGCCAGATTCAGGTCACTTTAAGCCGGCGTTTCTGTTTTCTGTAACCAGAAAACAAGAAACGCCGGGTTGGAGTTCCGATGCGATCAGCGCAATTGAATTTCGCCATCGCATCGCAACTTTAATTTAAAAATGGCGCGGGGGCGTTCCCGCTGATTTACGCTGAAAAAATATGTTAATCAGCGGGAATCGGCAATTCACGATCGTATTCGGGCGCGACGCAGTGACTTTCCGACGTTTCCGGAAGCGATACGCAGCGTAAAGATAAAGCAGCCCCCTAGTGGAGTATCCTATGTTAAGTATAGGCGTCGTCATCACGTCAGAAAAAAAAAATCGCGTCGCTTGCGTAAAACTTTCATGAATGGGGATGTGACGTCATTGACAGAATTTGGAGCATGCGCACTGGGATGCATTGACACTCGACGCATGCGCAGTACGTTCGCCGCGGGATCGCGATTAGTTTAAATAATACACGCCCCGTACCCGCCCAATTTGAATTCCGCCGGCTCATTTGCGATGCGCTGCCGCAACTTTAGGAGCAAGTGCTTCATGAATAACAGCACTTGCTCCTAAAATTTCGCCAGAGTAACGTAAATGAGAAGCGTTACTCCAGAGCAAAGATGCTCCCATCTACCTGAATCTGCCCCTATGTCTTTATGGACCTTGCTTTGTGCACTGGTATGTAGTCATGTTGGAACAGGAATTGGCCATCCCCAAACTGTTCCCACAAAGTTGGGAGCATGAAATTGTCCAAAATATCTTGGTATGCCGACATCTTAAGAGTTCCCTTCACTGGAACTAAGGGGCCAAACCCAACCCCTGATAAACAACACCCCACCATAGTCCCCCCCCCCCCACCAAATTATTTGGACCAGTGCACAAAGCAAGGTCCATAAAGACATGGATGAGCGAGTTTGGGGTGGATATTCAATATTAAACCCTACGGACTAAGACTGGGATGGGGACACGGGGGGAGAAGAGCACACAGGGGGGAAAACTGGGGGGAGGGAGAGCACACAGGGGGGGGACACTGGGGGAGAGCACACAGGGGGACACTGGGGGTGGGGAGGCACACAGGGGACACTGGGGTGGGGAGAGCACACAGGGGGACACTGGGGGTGGGGAGAGAACACAGGGGGACACTGGGGAGAGCACAGGGGGACAGAGGGGGACACAGGGGGACACTGGGGGTGGGAGAGCACACAGGGGAACACACAGGGGGACACTGGGGGGAGAGCACACAGGGGGACACTGGGGGAGAGCACACAGGGGGACACTGTGAGGGGGGGACACTGGGGGGAGAGCAACAGGGGACAGGGGGACACACAGGGGGACACTGGGGTGGAGGGACACAGGGGGACACTGGGGGTGGAGAGAGCACACAGGGGGACACACAGGGGGACACTGGGGGTGGGGTAGGGAGACACTGGGGGGGGGAGAGCACACAGGGGGACACTGGGGGGGAGAGAGGGGACACTGGGGGAGGGAGAGCACACAGGGGACACTGGGGTGGGGAGAGGGGGAGCACACAGGGGGACACTGGGGGGAGAGCACACAGGGGGACACTGGGGAGAGAGACACAGGGGGACACTGGGGGTGGGAGAGCACACAGGGGGACACTGGGGGTGGGGAGAGACACAGGGGGACACTAGGGGGACACACAGGGGGACACAGGGGGACACTGGGGGAGAGAGAGCACACAGGGGGACACTGGGGGTGGGGAGAGCACACAGAGGGGGACACTGGGGTGGGGAGAGCACACAGGGGGACACTGGGGGGAGAGCACACAGGGGACACTGTGGGGGAGAGCACACAGGGGGACACTGGGGGTGGGAGAGCACACAGGGGGACACTGGGGGGAAACTGGGGGTGGGGAGAGCACACAGGGGACACTGGGGGTGGGGAGAGCACACAGGGGGACACTGGGGGTGGGGGAGAGCACACAGGGGGACACTGGGGTGGGGGAGAGGGGGACACACAGGGGGACACTGGGGTGGGAGAGCACACAGGGGGACACTGGGGGAGAGAGAGCACACAGGGGGACACTGGGGTGGGGGAGAGGGGTGGGGAGAGCACACAGGGGGACACTGTGGGGGGAGAGCACACAGGGGGACACTGGGGGTGGGGAGAGAGGGGAACACTGGGGGTGGGACACACAGGGGGACACTGGGGGGAGAGCACACAGGGGGACACTGGGGGGAGAGACACAGGGGGACACTGTGGGGGAGAGCACACAGGGGGACACTGGGGGAGAGCACACAGGGGGACACTGGGGGGAGAGACACAGGGGGACACTGGGGTAGAGAGCAGGGGAACACTGGGGGAGAGCACACAGGGGGACACTGGGGGGGAGAGCACAAAGGGGGACACTGGGGAGAGACACAGGGGAACACAAGAGCAGGGGGACACTGGGGGTGGGGAGAGACACAGCACTGGGGTACACACAGGGGGACACTACACAGGGGGAACACTGGGGTGGGGAGAGCACACAGGGGGACACTGGGGAAGGGAGAGCACACAGGGGGACACTGGGGGTGGGGAGAGCACACAGGGGCACACTGGGGGTGGGGAGGACACACAGGGGGACACTGGGGGTGGGGAGGGGGGGAGACACAGGGAGACACTGGGGGAGGGAGACACACAGGGGGACACTGGGGGGACACACAGGGAGACACTGGGGGGAGAGCACACAGGGGGACACTGGGGGGGGGGAGAGAACACAGGGGGACACTGGGGTAGGGAGAGCACACAGGGGGACACTGTGGGGGAGAGCACACAGGGGGACACTGGGGGGAGAGAGCACACAGGGGACACTGGGGTGGGGACACACAGGGGGACACTGGGGGAGAGCACACAGGGGGACACTGGGGGGAGAGCACACAGGGGGACACTGGGGGAGGAGAGAGCACACACACTGGGGTAGGACACTGGGGAAGGGGAGAGACACACAGGGGGACACTGGGGGTGGGGAGAGCACACAGGGGACACTGGGGGAGAGCACACAGGGGGACACTGGGGGTGGGGAGAGACACTGGGGGACACACAGGGGGAACTGGGGGTGGGAGAGCTGGGGGTGGGGAGAGCACACAGGGGGACACTAGGGGGTGGGGAGAGAACACAGGGGGACACTGGGGTAGGGAGAGCACACAGGGGGACACTGGGGGAGGGAGAGCACACAGGGGGACACTGGGGGGAGGGAGAGCACACAGGGAGACACTGGGGTAGGGAGACCACACAGGGGGACACTGGGGGGTGGGGAGAGAACACAGGGGGACACTGGGGTGGGGAAGAGGGGGACACTGGGGGAGGGAGAGCACACAGGGGGACACTGGGGGGAGAGGACACTGTGGGGGAGAGCACACAGGGAGACACTGGGGTAGGGAGACCACACAGGGGGACACTGTGGGGGAGAGCACACAGGGGGACACTGTGGGGGAGAGCACACAGGGGGACACTGTGGGGGAGAGCACACAGGGGGACACTGGGGGTGGAGAGAGCACACAGGGGGACACTGGGGGTGGGGAGAGCACACAGGGGGACACTGGGGGAGGAGAGAGCACACAGGGGGACACTGGGGGAGAGACACAGGGGGACACTGGGGACACACAGGGGGACACTGGGGGTGGGAGAGAACACAGGGGGACACTGGGGGTGGAGAGACACAGCACTGGGGGTGGACACACAGGGGGACACTGGGGGTGGACACAGGGGGACACTGGGGTGGGAGAGCACACAGGGGGACACACAGGGAGACACTGGGGGGAGGGACACTAGGGGTGGGGAGAGAACACAGGGGGACAGGGGGACACACAGGGGGACACTGGGGGAGGGAGAGCACACAGGGGGACACTGTGGGGGAGAGCACACAGGGGGACACTGTGGGGGAGAGCACACAGGGGGACACTGTGGGGGAGAGCACACAGGGGGACACTGTGGGGGAGAGCACACAGGGGGACACTGGAGAGAGCACACAGGGGGACACTGGGGGTGGAGAGAGCACACAGGGGGACACTGGGGGTGGGGGAGGAGAGCACACAGGGGGACACTGGGGGTGGAGAGCACACAGGGGGACACTGGGGGACACTGGGGAGAGACACAGAGGACACACAGGGGGACTGGGGTAGAGAGCACACAGGGGGACACTGGGGAAGGGAAAGCACACAGGGGGACACTGGGGGTGGGGAGAGCACACCAGAGGACACTGTAGGGGAGAGCACACAGGGGGACACTGGGGGTGGAGAGAGCACACAGGGGGACACTGGGGGTGGAGAGAGCACACAGGGGGACACTGGGGGTGGAGAGAGCACACAGGGGGACACTGGGGGAGGAGAGGGGGAACACTGGGGTGGGGAGAGCACACAGGGGGACACTGGGGAGAGCACACAGGGGGACACTGGGGTGGGAGAGCACACAGGGGGACACTGGGGGGAGAGAGCACACAGGGGGACACTGGAGAGAGCACACAGGGGACACTGACACACAGGGGGACACTAGGGGGTGGGGAGAGAACACAGGGGGACACTGGGGTAGGGAGAGCACACAGGGGGACTGGGGTACTGGGGGACACTGGGGGGAGAGCACACAGGGGGACACTGGGGGGAGAGAACACAGGGGGACACTGGGGGGGGAGGGAGAGCACACAGGGGGACACTGGGGGGGAGAGCACACAGCGGGACACTGGGGAGAGCACACAGGGGGACACTGGGGGAGAGAGAGCACACAGGGGGACACTGGGGTGGGGAGAGCACACAGGGGGACACTGTGGGGGAGAGCACACAGGGGGACACTGGGGGTGGGAGAGCACACAGGGGGACACTGGGGGTGGGGAGAGCACACAGGGGGACACTGGGGGTGGAGAGAGCACACAGGGGGACACTGGGGGTGGAGAGAGCACACAGGGGAACACTGGGGTGGGGAGAGCACACAGGGGGACACTGGGGAAGGGAGAGCACACAGGGGGACACTGGGGGTGGGGAGAGCACACAGGAGGACACTGTAGGGGAGAGCACACAGGGGGACACTGGGTGTGGAGAGAGCACACAGGAGGACACGGGGGGTGGGAGAGCACACAGGGGGACACTGGGGGTGGGGAGAGCACACAGGGGGACACTGGGGGTGGGAGAGCACACAGGGGGACACTGGGGGGGGAGGCACACAGGACACTGGGGGGGGGAGAGCACACAGGGGGACACTGGGGGGGGGAGAGCACACAGGGGGACACTGGGGTGGGGAGAGCACACAGGGGGATAATAAATATTACATGGGGATAGGGAAATATACAGGGGGACACTGTAGACTTACCTTCTAGGGGGACACTGTGGGGAGAGCACACCAGGGGGACACTTATGAAATGAGAGCTCTGACAAACACTGGCCAACTTTGGGCGAGTCTCAATATAACATAGGGGGACGTGCTGTGCAGGTTTCATCTTTTCGTACATTTCAGGGGGACACTGGGTGTAGAGACACCAGGGGGAAATGTTTCCTTGTCACTGGGGGTGGAGAGAGCACATAGGGGGACACTGGGGGTGGAATACTTTTTTTCCACATATACAGTAAGATTTCACTTCAATAGTCATTTTAAATACATATTTTTAATTAATAAATGTTTATTGTATCATGGTACAAATACTAGATGTAGCAAAGTCATATCCCTTGTTTATTCATTAATTCCACAGGGGGACACTGGGGTGGGGGAGAGCACACAGGGGACACTGGGGTGGGGGAGAGCACACAGGGGGACACTGGGGGTGGGGGAGGGGACACTGGGGTAGAGAGCACACAGGGGGACACTGGGGTGGGGAGAGCACACAGGGGGACACTGGGGAGGGAAAGCACACAGGGGGACACTGGGGGAGAGCACACCAGAGGACACTGAGAGAGCACACAGGGGGACACTGGGGGTGGGGGAGAGAGAGCACACAGGGGGACACTGGGGTGGGGGAGAGCACACAGGGGGGGGGACACTGGGGGAGAGCACACCAGAGGACACTGAGAGCACAGAGGGGGACACTGGGGTGGGGGACACAGACACTGGGGTGGAGAGAGCACACAGGGGGACACTGGGGTGGGGGCACATAGGGGGACACTGTGGGGAGCACACAGGGGGGTGGGGGAGAGCACAGGGGGACACTGGGGGGGGGGAGAGCACACAGGGGGACACTGGGGGAGGGAGAGCACACAGGGGGACACTGGGAGAGGAAGAGCACACAGGGGGACACTGGGAGAGGAAGAGCACACAGGGGGACACTGGGAGAGGGAGAGCACACAGGGGTACACTGGGAGAGCACACAGGGGGTCACTGGGGTGGGGGAGAGGACACAGGGGGACACTGGGGTAGGGAGAGCACACAGGGGAACACTGAGGAGGGAGAGCACACAGACACTGCACACAGGGGGACACTGTGGGGGAGAGACACACAGGGGGACACTGAGAGCACACAGGGGGACACTGGGGGTGGAGGAGGGGGAACTGGGGTGGGGAGAGCACACAGGGGGACACTGGGGAGGGAGAGCACACAGGGGGACACTGGGGGTGGGGAGAGCACACAGGGGGACACTGGGGTAGGGAGAGCACACAGGGGGACACTGGGAGAGGGAGAGCACACAGGGGTACACTGGGAGAGCACACAGGGGGTCACTGGGGTGGGGGAGAGGACACAGGGGGACATTGGGGTAGGGAGAGCACACAGGGGAACACTGAGGAGGGAGAGCACACAGGGGGACACTGAGGAGGGAGAGCACACAGGGGGACACTGGGGGGGAGAGCACACAGGGGGACACTGCACACAGAGGGACACTGAGGACACAGGGAGAGGGGGACACTGTGAGGGGGACACTGTGGGGGAGAGCACATCGGGGGACACTGTGGGGGAGAGCACATCGGGGGACACTGTGGGGGAGAGCACACCGGGGGACAATGTGGGGGAGAGCACACCGGGGGACACTGTGGGGGAGAGCACACCGGGGGAAACTGTGGTGGAGAGCACACCGGGGGACACTGTGGGGGAGAGCACACAGGGGTCACTGGGGTGGGGAGAGCACACAGGAGGACACTGAGGGAGGGAGAGCACACAGGGGGACACTGAGGGAGGGAGAGCACACAGGGGGACACTGAGGGAGGGAGAGCACACAGGGGGACACTGGGGGAGGGAGAGCACACAGGGGGACACTGGGGGAGGGAGAGCACACAGGGGGACACTGGGGGGAGAGCAGGGGAGTGGGGAGAGCACACAGGGGGACACTGGGGAGGGAGAGCACACAGGGGGACACTGAGGAGGGAGAGCACACAGGGGGACACTGAGGAGGGAGAGCACACAGGAGGGACACTGAGGGGGAGAGCACACAGGGGGACACTGAGGGGGAGCACACAGGGGGACACTGGGGGGAGAGCAAGAGAGCACACAGGGGGACACTGGGGGAGGGAGGAGCACACAGGGGGACACTGGGGGGGGAGAGCACACAGGGGGACACTGGGGGAGGGAGAGCACACAGGGGGACACTGGGGGAGGGAGCACACAGGGGGACACTGGAGGGAGCACACAGGGGGACACTGGGGGGGGGAGCACACAGGGGGACACTGGGGGAGGAGAGCACACAGGGGGACACTGGGGGAGGGAGCACACAGGGGGACACTGGGGGAGGGAGCACACAGGGGGGCACACAGGGGGACACTCCTACAATAATAAAAATAAATATTATGGGCCGGATTCAGGTAGATGGGCGCATTTCTGTGCCGACGTAGCGCAGCGCATATACGTTACGCCGACGCAACCTACAGAGGCAAGTACAGTATTCACAAAGCACTTGCTCCCAACGTTGCGCCGGCGTAACGTAAATGTGAAGGTGCAAGTCGGCGTAAGTAGATGTGGGTGTGACCTTATGCAAATGATGACCTGAGCCTGGAGCAGAGACTTACGCCTGTCGTATAATCGGAGCATGTATATTCGCTTCTCTGTGCGCATGCTCACACCTACGCCGGTCCAACTTCCTGGGATACGCCTGGCATACCGTCTTACGCCCCGAGCAAGGTACTTTTTGCTGTGAGATGGCTGCTCGCATTCCCCGGAAGGAGAGGAGGAAGAAAAAAAATTCACCAAAGGAGATGGCAGTCCTCATCTCTGGCATGGAGAGATATGAAGCCTTCCTCCATGGTGCCCAAAGTCGGGATACCAGTCGGGCCAGGAAGCAGGTCATCCTGGAGACCATCGCCTCTGAAGTAAATATCCAAGGCAATGAGACCCGGACAGCCACGGATATTAATAAAAAAATAAATGTTGTCAGGCGCAAGGTCCAGGAGAAGGTGGCCGCCATCAAGAGGCACCAGAGGGGCATGGGGGGCGGACCACCATGTGCAGTGAGCTTGACCCCGGAGGAGGAGGTGGTCGCCCGGTGTCTGGAGAGGGAGCAGTTGGAGGGCATGGATGGATTTTATTCCCTTGATGAAGCCTCGAGGACAGGTAAGTGTTGTTTATCCCCATCCGATGTGTAGCATGTGAGGGGGTGAAAGGGGACATGTGACAAGTGTGAGGGTCCACCAACATGTGAATGCTTTGTGTCATCCACAGATGTGCAGGAGGGAGCGGGGCCATCTGCTGCCGGTGGCCATTCCACGCCATCATCTCCAGAACATCATCCTAATCCTGACCCCCTAGGAAGCCAGGATCCAGCGGTGGAGGGGAGTGGCCACACCTCTCCTCTGAAGGTGGTTGAGGAGGAGACGGTGACCTTGGATCAGGGTTGCGTTTATTTGGAGGATTCCTCCTCTTTGGCCAGGCCCTCTCTTACGTCCTCCCCCATCAGGGGAAGCCCCTTTGGCTCTGCCACCAGCAAGGGTGACACCTTACAGCCGGGTCCAATCATCCTCTGCTTCCAGGAAGGCGACACGGAAGACCAGGGGTGTTTCTGATGCCGTCCATGATGCAATGGCAAGGGACTAGGCCCGGCAGACCCGGCATATGGGGGAAATAGCCAGACACCTGCACCGGGTGGCTGACAGCCTGGCCTCCGTGGCACAGATGACTGATGTCAGCTGAAACTGTGCTGCAGTGGTCACCGGCCTGGAGGAGCTGCAGGCAGAGGTTCACACCCTTACTGGGGCAGTCCAGGCCAACACAGCTGCCATCCGGGATGAGGGGAGGCAGAGGCAGCACAATCAGCATCATAATCTGAACCACCAGCTGAGGGTGCAGGCCCAGACGAACCACTTCCTCAGCCCCATTGCCATGACCTTGGAGGGCAGGCAGCCATCACCTGCCAAGAGTGGCCCACCCGGGGATGAGCCACCTCCAGATGCCCCACCCCCCCACTCGAGGCTCCCACCAGGCAGCTGAGGAGCCAGAGAGGTGGCACTAGACACAGCCCCCGTCAGGCCAAATGAGTGGCATTATTTTTTTTTTCATCATAATATTTTTGTTTTCTTACTGTTTCTGCTCAGGATATGAGTTTTTTTATTTGTTTTATGCTCAGGTCATGAGCCTTTTTTTTTAATACTGCACACGGTCAGTAGTGCAGACTACAGTGTGAATGGTGTGTGAATGTGGGGGTGACACTCCTGCCAGTAAGGGGTGTCACCCTCGGTCGTTGGGAAGAAGTTATCCCCACGGCCGTGTGAATGTAGTATGAATGGACAGCGACACCATTGGGGCCCTGACGCGGCGTTGCTGCTCTCAAGTCCTGCATGTTGGACTTGGGCTAATCCAATGTGATGTGGATGTGGTGTGTGTGCTAGGGACCACAGTGGTGTGCATGGGTGCATTGTCCGCGTGCCATGATGAATCTGTGTGTTTAACGTCCAAAGATGCCTACCACGTGGCATCTCCTGACTGCTCTTCCCTCAGCAGACAGGGTAGCCTCAGGCAGGGGGGGACTGTGTGGTTCGCGGGTCAGGTCATCACATATGTCAATCTGCAGGCCCTTTCTTATGGCGTAGTTGTGCAGCATGCAACATGCACCAATGATCTGACACACAAATTTTGGGGAATACAACAGGCCCCCCCAGACTTATCCAGGCATCGGAAACGGGACTTCAGGAGGCCAAATGTTTGTTCCACCACTGCATGGGTACGTATTTGTGCAGCATTGTAGTTTCTCTCTCCTCTGGTTTGGGGATTCCGGAATGGAGTCATGAGATGGGGTCCAAGTGCATATGCCGAATCACCTGGAAGGGAAAAGACAGGAGGATGTTAGCCGTGCATGTGCCACTCGTGATGTCTGCATCTTGGGGTCGGACAGTCATGCCTGACTCCCATGTCACTCACTAACCAACCAGCTGTCCTTGTACACGTTCTGTTCGAATTCTGTTGGGATGGGGCTTTGATGGTATATGAAGCTGTCGTGGCTGGACCCGGGGTGTTTGGCACGGACAGTCCATATGAGGCATTGGGCATCGGTTATCACCTGTACGTTGATGGAATGCCGGTGCTTCCGATTGCGATATATGTGCTCTGTGGCACAGGGGGGCTGTAGTGCCACATGTGTGCAATCAATGGCACCCACGGTGTGTGGGAATCCTGCAATGCTGTAGAAATCCCGCATTGCCTTCTGCCGCAGATGCTCATTGGTGGGTCTGATGATGTGGTGGGACATGTGTCTGAGGATTGCGGGGCCAACTGGTGCACACATCTGCTCATACTGGATTGTGACATCTCAGCCACAACTCCACTTGTATTCTGGAACGAACCACTGGCAAGGAAATGGAGTGTTGCCAGTACCCTGACCAGTGGCTGCACTGCATGTGCACCGTCTTGCTGGTGATGTCATCTTTTAGGGCTGTGTCTATTTCCAGGATTGCATCTGGGCTGAATCTGAAAATGCGATACACCTCCGAATCACCCATGCCAAAGAGGCTCATGCGCGTGAGGTATATCCTCTTATGTGCCCTCCTCCTCCGTGCCGGTGGACCTATTAGTAGTGCTAGGACCACGGCTGCCCCTGGCATGTTGGCAAACAGATGTGTTGTCCTGCAAGAGGGGTTGCTCAGCTTGCTCAGCTCGTCTGTAACGATGCTGCTGTAGCTGCTCTCCAGCTGAGCTGTGCATGTCTGGTGCAAAGATATACCAGCTATTTGTTGGAATAACTTTACGCCGGACGTACGACTTACGCACACCGCGCGTAGCCTATATTTGAATAGGAAATCAATGGGAGCGCCAGATGCGTCCAGCGTAAATATGCGCGTACGATACGCCGGCGTAGGAAAGTTAGGTCGGTCGGGAATAGTCTATTTTCAGGCGTATCTAGTTCTGTGGGTACGGCGCATATTTACACTTACGCGGCGTATCTCGAGATACGCCGGCGTAAGTCTTTCTGAATCTGGCCCTATATGATAAAATATAAAGGTTACATGTAGACTTATCTTCTAGGTCACACCAACTTATGAAATGAAGCTCTGACAAATGGCCAACTTTGGGCGAGTCTCAATATAACATGACTGTACAGGTTTTATCTTTTCGTACATTTCATCACTATGTATAGACACCAGAAATGTCTTCCTTGTCACTTGTTTGTAAGAAAATATGTTGTTATGCTACTTCTAATACTTTTTTCCCACATATACAGTAAGCTTTCACTTCAATAGTCATTTTCAATATATTTTTTTTTATTATTAAATGTTTATTGATTTTATCATGGTACAAATACTAGATGTAGCAAAGTCATATCCCTTGTTTATTCATTAATTCCCTGCCTGCTTAAGGCTCTCTCCTCCCTCCCTCCCTCTATGTATCTTCCTTTTGCAACAGCTCATCAATCGTTTTCAATGGCCCCCCCAGCCTGCCCGTTTTTTCCTACTTTGTTTTTCCCTGCCCCCCCCCCCTATGCTCCCGCCTTCCCCCTTATTTCCCTTCCCTTTTCTTCGTTCTTTCTCTTTTTGACTATATCACCTTCACATGGGCTGACTGTCTCCTGACTGTCTCCTGACTGTCTCCTGACTGTCTTCTGCCCTTTTCTCCCCCATCTATTACCATGTTGATTTTAATATGTTCCTTGTGATCATAATTGGCATTTTTTACATATTTATGCCATTTATTCTGCATGTTCCATACTGCATATCACTGTAGCACTACCCCCAGGAGGAGCTGCTGATTATATTTTTGGACTGTACTCTGCCTATCAACCCCAAAAGTTGGACGCACACCCTCCCTTGGCACAACTGGACCACACAGAAATTGTGGAACCCACTGGTAGTTGGGAAGCACAATGATATCGTACAGTAACAAAACGCGTCAAGAATTTTGTATTCATCTACATTGGAATACCCAACAATGTTCTACGATACATAGTGTTTGCACTTTTTTGTATTGAGATTTTAATCATGTACCAGAGTTTATATTTTAATTGTTAAACTGTCCAACCCTTGTGGGTTCTATTAATAAATTATGTTTTCTACCATTCTTACTGCCATTTTGTTCATTTCTGCTGCCTTGAAAACCCCAGTGGGGGGGAGCTGTGGTGGCTCAACGTGATTGGCACTGCGCTGACAAGCCATTCACCTCTGCAGCCAAGGGTTCGGATCCCGGTCTCGGCTACATGTGAATTGAGTTTGGTGGTGTCAGCCCGGCTCCCGGTGGGTGTGCTATGCAAGGTACGCCTGTGCTTAGTACGCCCACCCCCCCCCCACAAAAACCACCACACTTGCACGCACACGAAATTGGTTTAAAACACATGCACTTTGGCCATGCGGTCTCTTAAATAAAGAGAGGCAAAGGACCTATGGGGCTGGCTGGGTGGGCTAGGCCCCCTCACTCCCTCATAGGGGCAGTCCCTCTGCCCCATTGGGGTCCCGTTGGGCCCCAGTTGGGCTCCCAAGAGGAGCAGGTAGGGCGGGGTGAGTGGGAGACCCCCCTTCACACCCGCCATTGCCACCAGGGGCATGGAGAAGGATGGCGATTGCCTCCGGGGGGAGGGTCTGCCTACTCCCAACTCCTGCAGTTCGGCTCCTCTCTCTCGAGTTCACGCACAAAAATACACTTAAAAAAAAAAAAAAAAGAAAACCCCAGTGGGGGAAACCTTCCTTTTCCCCAGTAAGGACACCTTACTGCCAATGTAGACCAGGGATGTATTTAGGTTTTGTGCTGCCCTATGTCTGATTAAACTCATGCATCCCTAATTTAAATACGACCCACCCTTCCTGTCAAGGACACACCCCTTCCTATTTAAGACCTGCCCTGTCCTGCCAGTAGCTTCTTTGCACCGCATTAGGAGCGGTGAATACACTGCTCCTAAAGCACCCCTGCCCACTGAAATCAATGGCCAGCGCCGCCGAACCACCGGCAAAGCGCCACTGGAGCAGCGCTTTGCGGGCACTTTTGAACGTTTTTGTGTCCCCCCCGCAAAGTGCCGCCCTAGGCCTAGGCCTTGTTGGCCTAGGCCAAGATACAGCTCTGGGCGATACTCTCTTGTAATTTAATAAGGGAGGATTGGGAGTGGTGTAAATAGGGTCTTCTCTCTTCCTCTCAGGTTCCTTGTCCTCGCCATCTTGTTCGTTTTCACATCAACCATTTCCATTCTCTCCTGATGTGTTCCTCGTATTTCTAAACTCCTTTTATATCTGGATTTTATTTTTCCTTGAATTGCTCATTTTCCTGAATTCTAATCCTGAGTTGTAACATCACATTCTATGTATATTGGGATGATGCACTTGTAGTGATCTTTGCTTTTGATGTGATTTTGTTTCTACGTCTTGGTTAAAAAAAAATATTGAGCGTTTTTTTTTGCCTTCCTCTGGATCAACTGGGTTAGATTGGGGGGCCACAAATTCCTTCTCTGATCATCATTATCATCTTACCAGTCAGTCTCGGCTGCGGTTATGTGCCAGTGATTATCACGGTTAGGTGTCTTTTGTATCATGCTTAACATTAAAACTCAGCAAAAGCCATTTATGGTTTAAGGAAGATCGCCGCAACGTTATCAGACGCCATTCAAAAAAATGTACAAAATTAACAACTGCTAAGAACCGATCGACCTGCAAATACAGTAGGACACCTCCTCAGGAACAACACCTTTCATGTGCCCTGATTAACACAAGATCCGCAGTCAAGCACAGACTGGAAATCCACGACTTCATCACCCAACACAACATAGACTGCCTCCTAATCACTGACAGTTGGCTCACATTAGATTGTAACGCCATCCTAGGATAGGGTGACCAGACATCCCCGGTTTCAGGGGACAGTCCCCGGATTGAGGACACTGTCCCCAGACCAAGTCTGTCCCCAGTTTTGTCCCCGGATTGGATTTGAACGGGGGCTGGGGCAAGTTCAAAGACATTCAGTGCAGAATAAAAAAAAAATCTGAATTGCACACCTCCACTTTGCCGCTTCTACTAGCTTGGGGGGGGGGGTGTATTTTTTTCCATTATCTGTGCCTCTTTCTGATGATCATGCGCTGGTCGGAGCGGAGGGAATATTTCTTCAGTTTCGGGTGCATGCCCATTCCGCTCCACTTCTGTTCTTCTGTCTTGGCTCAAGTCCCACCTGCCTGCCTATCTCCTTGCCTTCCCTGGTGGAGGGATCTTCCTCCGCACCCCATCCAGTAGTAGCCGGGACCCGGAGAGTGAGACTTGACAGGTTGTGAGGTGGACGGCGTTGGGCATAGAGTTGCTGATTGCCACCATTACTAGTAAAAAAAAAAAATTTCCACGGATTTAATTTTAAAACTCTGGTCACCTTATCCTAGGAGAATTTGTGCCAGAGAATTATGGGATCCTAACCGAGAACAGAATTGGGCAACAAGGAGGAGGCCTAGCAGTGGTCTACAAGTCTCACCTCGCTCTCACCAAACCAGACTTACAGAGCTCATTGCCGTTCATGGAAACGCTCACTCTGCAACTTCAAACAACACCCCAGGACATGGTTCACATACTATTATGCTAAAGGCCGCCAGGCCCAAAGACGCACACCTCCCTACATTGCTGACAGAAGGTATCGCTACTTACACTCTAAAAGTCAAACATCTCCTGCTACTCGGGGATTTCAACCTCTGGGCCAACTCTGCAGAGCCAGCACTTCCATCCACCAACTAGAAGGACTTGGTCTGCAGCAACTGATATGCGCGCCCACGCATGCCTCGGGTCACATCCTTGACCTGATCCTCAAACATGATATGGATCTCAATGGGTCCCTGGACAGACCATCAAGCGATTAAATTCACAATAACCACCAACACCATCTAAAAAAAATCTGCAAACCAGGAAAGGACATATTGGACCAGATCCCTGAAGTAACTTCACTCAGAACTCTTCAAAACGACATTATTAAATAAAATGACAGCAATAAAGCCAAATCAATCAGCAGCAGAAACCCTCAACTATATTCACCACTCCCATACCGGGGGGGGGCACTTACGCACCTTCCCGCCCAAGCCAATTTTCAGCTTTCAGCACTGTCGCAATTTGAATGACAATTGCACGGTCATGCTACACTGTACCCAAATGACATTTTTATCATTTTTTCTCACGAATAAAGCTTTCTTTTGGTGGTATTTGATCACCTCTGCAATTTTTTGTTTTTGCGCAACAACTAAAAAAAGACCGACATTTTTGAAAAAAAAATAAGTTTTAAATTTTTGCTGTAAATTTTCTTTGTAAAGAAGTAAGTTTTCTTTTTCAATTATGGGCACTCATGAGGTGGCACTGATGGGCACCAATAAGGTGGCACTGATGAGCACCAATGAGGTCAACGGCTCTTCCTGTTTACATCGTGATTGGACACGGCTGATCACGTGGTAAAGAGCCTCCGCCGGAGGCGTGGCGTATCGATGGCAGCCATGAAGATATGAAGAGGGCGCTAATGGGTGTCAGACTGAGGGTCTCTTCTTCCCCTCCCGGGCATAGGCAGGATCTAATTTTCCGGTCGCTGCGCGCCCCCGTTGAGCCACAGCCCTGGGTGGATTGGCACTCTTTCTCCCTCTCCTCTGGCATGAAATTGAGGCCTTTCATCACTTCAGTATTGGTTCTGCATTTACCTGGCCTTGGAGGGTAGTGGAGAGATCGGGGTCAATAGACGTCCCAGTTTCTCCAGGATTTCACAACCACACAAGAGTTTTGTTAGCTGTTTTTTTTTTGTTAAGGTTATCCGGACGTGGGTTTCAATTTTCGACCGGGGCGGTTTCATCAGAAGTGTTTTTTTTTTTTAATTGAACTTCTGTGTAGTTAAACTGCGGTGGAGATGGCCGCAGATCTAATCGCCCTTATATCTCCGAGTCCTATTTCGGCTTTTTTCAGAGGGCGTGACGCGCCATAGCCATAGGACTCGGAGATATACGGCACCTGCGCAGTCAGCTCCTAGGTCTGTGCGCAGGCGCCGTATAGCGCCAGAAATATCTGAGTCCTAAATCGGCTATTTTCGGAAGCCATGACGCGTCCATAGCGGCGCCATCTACCGCGGGGGAGTATGCTGGATCGGATGGGACATAGTAGATTTAGGGTGAAACACCGCTTTAAAATATGGGATGACGCTTTTGAAGCAGCAGACGGCGGAGAATCTTGTCTCCTGATACTGCTGGACCTGAGTGCTGCCTTTGACACAGTAGACCACAAACTGTTGCCGTCTCGCCTCACAGAGGTAGCTGGAGTGGCAGACTCGGATCTACCATGGTTTTCATCATTCCTGGAAAATCGCTCTCAGACAGTGAAACCATACCTCCCAACTTTTCAACTTGAGAATGAGGGACAAATGAGCATACCTCCCACATTTCCCTGCAGGACATTTGTGTTGAGCGGGGGGGTTGCCGATCAGATTGAAGTTGTTGAGCGGGGGGGGTTCTGCAGATCAAAGTTGTTGAGCGGGGGGGGTTCCGAAGATCAAAGTTGTTGAGCGGGGGGATTCCGAAGATCGAAGTTGTTGAGCGGGGGAGGTTCCGTGTATCGCAGTTGTTGAGCGGAGGGTTCCGTGGATCTGAGTTGTTGAGCGGGGGGGGGGGGGTTTACCGCGAATCACGGGACATTCACGCGAAATCCGGGATGGTTGATGGTTGGGAGTTGGGAGGTATGGTGAAACTAGGACCTTTCACATCTGAGTCTCGCAGCGTGTAGTGCGGAGTTCCCCAGGGATCACCCCTATCGCCCGCACTATTCAACATTTAACTCCGCCCACTCCAAAAAATAATTAGTAATCACGAACTTCTCTATCACTCCTACGCGGACGACACGCAACTTTACTTTTATATCAGTGACAAAAAGAACCAATACCCCGTATTAGAAAAATGCCTCAGTCAGATAGATAACTGGATGACGGAGAGTCACCTCAAACTCAATGGAGCAAAAACAGAAATCCTTCAACTCCATGCAAACCAAAAGAAACCGGCCAGGACTCACTGGACCCCCCCGCCCATTCTGGGACAAACCATCACCCCCAGCACCAAAGTCAAAAGTCCCCGAGTCATTTTTGACTCGGACATGACAATGGACGCACAAATAGGATCAGTAGTTAGCTGTTCCCACCATCTTCTACGTCTCCTACGAAGAATTGTCCCCTTTATCCCCAAAGAAGACACAGCAGTAGTGGTAGGGACAATTATTAACTCCTGGTTAGATTCTGCAAATTCCCTCCACCTCGACTCCCAAAATACCAGCTGGCCCGTCTCCAAGTCGTCCAGAACACGGCAGCAAGACTGGTAACAGGGAACAAACCCTGGGAATCGATCACCCCGTCCCTGAGATCCCTCCATTGGCTGCCCATAAAAGACCGAGTCACATTTAAGGCCCCATGCCTGAAGCACAAATGTGTACATGGAACCGCCCCCCAATATTTATGTGAGAAAATAAAACAAAACCCCAATCGGGTGCTTCCATCAACCAACCAAAAATGACTACAAATCCCCAAAGCCGGCTGCAAGACCAAAGGAGAACGTCGATTTGCAGTCCAAGGACCTCGACTGTGAAACGCGTTACCGACTAACATCCCAACGGAAATTGATCACCTGACCTTCAGGAAAAAACGTAAGACCCCCCTATTCTGAGGGAGAAACAGAAGCAAAAGGGATACCAAGCGCCTTGAGGCGATTCAGTTCACAATTGTTGCGCTATAGAAGTTATTCACTCACTCATAAAAATACAATTATAAAAAAGAAAATGCAGCCTGCCCCATCCCCCACCCCCCAGTACTTACCTCTGTGGATGGTGGATGGTCGGTCTTCACTGCCCAAGTACGGGGTGCAGCAGTCCGGGGTACATTATCCTTCCACCTCTAGATAAAGAGAATTTTAGCTCATACCATGTAGACACCCCCCCCCCCTTCCTAAAAAATTTACATTTTTTTATAAAAAAAAATTGTGACCCCCAAAGATTTCACTGGTTCATCCTGGGACCTGTAGTTCTTCACTGGTTGGGGGGTCACATATTCAGCTCTTAGAGGTTCATGGTGGGACCTGTAGTCCTTCACGTTTGGGGTCACATCCCCCCAAAAGTGAAGGACTACAAGTCCCAGCATGAACTCCTAATATCTAAAGATTTGACCCCCCAAATTTTAAGGACTACAACACCCAGCATGAACCCCCTGAGATCTAAGGGTGTGATCCTATACATTTCACAGGTTTATGCTGAGACCTGTAGTTATTCACTATTTGGGGGCGGGGGGTCTCACATCTTCAGCTCTGGGGGAGGGGTTCATGCTGGGACCTGTAGTTATTCACTATTTGGGGGCGGGGGGTCTCACATCTTCAGCTCTGGGGGAGGGGTTCATGCTGGGACCTGTAGTTATTCACTATTTGGGGGCGGGGGGTCTCACATCTTCAGCTCTGGGGGAGGGGTTCATGCTGGGACCTGTAGTTATTCACTATTTGGGGGCGGGGGGTCTCACATCTTCAGCTCTGGGGGAGGGGTTCATGCTGGGACCTGTAGTTATTCACTATTTGGGGGCGGGGGGTCTCACATCTTCAGCTCTGGGGGAGGGGTTCATGCTGGGACCTGTAGTTATTCACTATTTGGGGGCGGGGGGTCTCACATCTTCAGCTCTGGGGGAGGGGTTCATGCTGGGACCTGTAGTTATTCACTATTTGGGGGCGGGGGGTCTCACATCTTCAGCTCTGGGGGAGGGGTTCATGCTGGGACCTGTAGTTATTCACTATTTGGGGACGGGGGGTCTCACATCTTCAGCTCTGGGGGAGGGGTTCATGCTGGGACCTGTAGTTATTCACTATTTGGGGGCGGGGGGTCTCACATCTTCAGCTCTGGGGGAGGGGTTCATGCTGGGACCTGTAGTTATTCACTATTTGGGGGCGGGGGGTCTCACATCTTCAGCTCTGGGGGAGGGGTTCATGCTGGGACCTGTAGTTATTCACTATTTGGGGGCGGGGGGTCTCACATCTTCAGCTCTGGGGGAGGGGTTCATGCTGGGACCTGTAGTCTTAAAGGTGTGTTCCAGCCACATTTAGTGTTTATTAAAAGTCAGCAGCTACAAAAAGTGTAGCTGCTGGCTTTTAATAAACACACACTCACCTGCTCCACGATCCAGCGACGCGCCGGGGGGCTCCTCTCCACCCCACTCCGGCCGGCATCTTCATTTCAACTGTGGGCACCCGGCCGTGACAGCCTTCGGCTTCACGGCCGGGCACCCAATGCGCATGCGCGAGCGGTGCGGCCCGCCGCTGATTGGACAGGCGATCGCATGGGACCTGTCAGTGTCCCATGCGATCGCCTACTCGGAGGGGCTGCTGTAGGCGATTAAGCTTAATCGCCTAACCAGCCCCTCGGCGGAAGGAGAAAGTGGGACAGTTAGTCCCACTCCTCCTGAAGCCCCCACTCCCCCCAAAAAAAATTACATGCCAAATGTGGCATGTAAGGGGGTGAGGAGTGGGTTAAGCGGAAGTTCCGAATTTGGGTGGAACTCCGCTTTAAACTTTGGGAAGGTCACACACCCCCAAAGTAAAGGACTACCAATCCCAGCATGAACCCCTGATATCTAAAGATGTGATCCCCCAAAATTGAAACTCCCAGCATGAACCCGTGATATCTAAGGGTGTCACCCCATAGATTTTACATTCCGGGACACTGTATTGTCCCAGTGTGAAGGTGCCCGGGACAGACCTGCAGAATGCGGGACTATCCCGGGCAATCCGGGACACGTGGTCACCCTAGGTAGGTGATGGGTGGAAGGTGACCCTGTCACCAGCTCTACCCCCATAGAAAGAGTCATTGTGTAAAATCCGGAGATGTTCTACACATTACATATCACCACACACAAAGGAGAGAGCGATCGTTCTCAGACACAGTGGCAGCTGGTGCTCAAAATTTTTGGGGGCGCAAACAAACTGAACAAAAAAAAAATCTGCTGCATCCACTGTGCCCATCAATTGCAGCCCCTGTGCCCATCAAATGCGTGTACTAAAAAAAAATTGCTCTGGCAGCAAAAGGGTTAAAATGATAGTAAAGCCGATTCTACTTCCCCCGGCCAATAGCAGGATGACGGCCGGCGGCGGTTCAGTTATCCTGACTGGGCGTCATGTGATGTCCAGCAGGATAACAGCCGCCGCTACACCGATCTTGCTAAAGAGATCAGCCGTGAATGGCACGGGCAGGCAAATGGGCGTACCTGTACATCCCTTTAAATTTGCCACCCAACGAGCCCGCCTCGTTCCTCGTGAGTGCGCCAGCGGGTCCCAGGAACTCAATGTTCCCGGGGCGGCCCACGATTGCGGTCGGCAAAGACAGAACAGAGGGGTGCCTATGTAAACAAGGAATTCCCCTGTTCTGCCTAGTGACACGTCCCTGATCGAATGTTCCCTGTGGTCGCGAGCAGTGATCATTGATTAGCTCCTCCCCCTAACAGTTAAAACACATCCCTAGGCACACTTCACCCCTTCAGTGCCTCCCTAGTGGTTAACCCCTTCACTGCCAGTGTCATTAACACAGTAATCAGTGCATTTTTATAGCACTGATCGCTGTATAAATTACAATGGTCCCAAAATGGTGTCAAAAGTGTCCGATGTGTCCGCCATAATGTCGCAGTCATGATAAAAATCGCAGATCACCGCCATAACTAGTAGGCTAATAAAAAAAATTACTGGGACTATTTAATACAGCAAAAAGTACAAAATATTGAATTATTTTAAAAAATAATTGTCGCTATATTTTTGTTTATAGCGCAAAAAAATAAAAACCGCTGAGGTGGTCAAATACCACCAAAAGAAATCTCTATTTCTGGGGAAAGAAGGACGCCAATTTTGTTTGGGAGCCACGTCGCACGACCGCGCACTTGTCAGTTAAAGCGACGCAGTGCTGAAAAAAGGGGCCTGGTCATTGGCCAGCCAAATCTTCTGGGGCTGAAGTGGTTAATGGCGCTCCAAATGCGGGAAGCAGACACACCTTTTGTAAAAATGAGCAACAAACGCAGCAAAAGTGACTGCGGTGGAAACCTCCACGAGTGACTTTCCCACATGAAGGGCGTCCCATTGAAGTGTGGGGTGCGGGGGATGGGAAAAGGTGTGTGGGGGGATAGGAGGTGTGCGGGGGACGGTGGCTGTGATTGGCCCCTCAGGGCTGTGACTGTGAGAGGATTTCTCCCTCAGAAGGATGAGGTGTCCGGTCTTATCTGCGCTTTCTGTATATTCATCAATAATGGAGAAGAAAACTCCATTCCTCTTATAATTGTCACTCGGTGTCTCTAGCTGTGGGGGGCGCCGTCCCTGGAGGGGACATTTCTATGGAGGAGGAAGGAGAAGATTTTCCCTCCAATGACCTCTGACCTGACACAAGATGGAGGACGGCTCCTCACTCTGAGGTGTCACTGAGAAATCCTTCCCCCCCGACACACAGAGCAGGAAGTAGAGTTCCCCCTTCTGGTGTTGTGTGGAATGTGTCCCCCCCCTCTTCCCCCCTCTTATTACATTTCATTTTCCCTCCATTACTGTCCAGTGTAGATTGTTGTGTATTCCCTGTCAGGGAGACACACACACCCTATATATACACCCTGTACACTATATACACACTCTCTATATACACACACAGCTCTATAGAAGTCAATGTGTGGACAGTCCCTCAGTCACACATTTCTCCTCCCCACACACCTTTCTATTCAGGTAGTTGTGTGTATTGGTGGGCGGTGATTGGTGGCTGTGTGTATTGGTGGGCGGTGATTGGCGGCTGTGTGTATTGGTGGGAGATGATTGGCGGCTGTGTGTATTGGTGGGAGATGATTGGCGGCTGTGTGTATTGGTGGGCGGTGATTGGAGGCTGTGTGTATTGGTGGGCGGTGATTGGTGGCTGTGTGTATTGGTGGGCGGTGATTGGTGGCTGTGTGTATTGGTGGGCGGTGATTGGTGGCTGTGTGTATTGGTGGGCGGTGATTGGAGGCTGTGTGTATTGGTGGGAGATGATTGGCGGCTGTGTGTATTGGTGGGCGGTGATTGGAGGCTGTGTGTATTGGTGGGAGATGATTGGCGGCTGTGTGTATTGGTGGGCGGTGATTGGTGGCTGTGTGTATTGGTGGGCGGTGATTGGTGGCTGTGTGTATTGGTGGGCGGTGATTGGCGGCTGTGTGTATTGGTGGGCGGTGATTGGAGGCTGTGTGTATTGGTGGGAGATGATTGGCGGCTGTGTGTATTGGTGGGAGGTGATTGGAGGCTGTGTATATTGGTGGGCGGTGATTGGCGGCTGTGTGTATTGGTGGGAGGTGATTGGAGGCTGTGTATATTGGTGGGCGGTGATTGGTGGCTGTGTGTATTGGTGGGCGGTGATTGGCGGCTGTGTGTATTGGTGGGTGGTGATTGGCGGCTGTGTGTGTTGGTGGGTGGTGATTGGCGGCTGTGTGTGTTGGTGGGTGGTGATTGGTGGCTGTGTGTGTTGGTGGGTGGTGATTGGTGGCCAGGGCCGGACTGGGAATGAAAACCAGCCCTGGAAATAATTTCATACCAGCCCCATAACATTTTTATACCAGCCATAACATCATGCGCTTTTCCGGCGGTATAGCTGCGGTGACCATTCATTTTAATTGGCAGGAGCGGTGGAGGAGTGAGGAGCGGCTCTTTCATGGCGATTTGCAGGCGCTATCTTTAGCTTTATAGTGCCTGCAAAGCATCTCAGTGTGAAAGGGGTCAAACTTTGATATAAAGGGGGGCACTGGTGACCAGAGACCCCACTTATATCAGAGTCCACTGCATTCCCCTTTACATCAGAGTGCCCTCTGCACTGTAAGGTTGAATCCTGCAGACTATGATGTAAAGGGGAACTCTGGGAATGTGGGGAGGACCAGAGACCACCTAACGCAGAAAGTGAACACTAAGGTAAGGGGGTTTACTGATATAAGGGGGAAACACAATATTGTATTGACCCCTTCTAAGACTGGCCTGGCGGTGCTGTCACTGACCTCCTCTCAGGTGCACCATGCAGGGCTCAGTCACTCTCCTCCAGCTTGGTGGCTCTGGTTTTATCTCCACAGTCCATACATGTCTGACTTCTCCCATGACCCTTATCCTGGCAGCACTCCCACTCTTGACTCCTCTCCAGACCTGTAATAAGACAAGAGATGGTCAGAGGCTGCGGACGGTACAGGGGGAGGTCAGAGGCTGCGGAGGGTACAGGGGGGGTCAGAGGCTGCGGACGGTACAGGGGGAGGTCAGAGGCTGCGGAGGGTACAGGGGGAGGTCAGAGGCTGCGGACGGTACAGGGGGAGGTCAGAGGCTGCGGACGGTACAGGGGGAGGTCAGAGGCTGCGGACGGTACAGGGGGAGGTCAAAGGCTGCAGATGGGGGACGGTGGGCAGGAGGTCAGAGGCTGCAGATGGGGGACAGGGGGCAGGAGGTCAGAGGCTGCAGAGGGGGGGACAGGAGGTCAGAGGCTGCAGAGGGGGGGGACAGGAGGTCAGAGGCTGCAGAGGAGGGGGACAGGAGGTCAGAGGCTGCAGAGGGGGGGGACAGGAGGTCAGAGGCTGCAGAGGGGGCGGACAGGAGGTCAGAGGCTGCAGAGGGGGGGACAGGAGGTCAGAGGCTGCGAAGGGGGGACAGGAGGTCAGAGGCTGCAGAGATCAGAGGCTATAGAGGGGGGGCAGGAGGTCAGAGGCTGCGAAGGGTGGAACAGGAGGTCAGAGGCTGCAGAGGGGGGGACATGAGGTCAGAGGCTGTGGGGAGGGGACAGGTCAGAGGCTGTGGGGAGGGGACAGGTCAGAGGCTGCGGATTGGGGAACAGGAGGTCAGAGGGTGCAGAGATCAGAGGCTGTGGAGGGGGGGGGGCAGGAGGTCAGAGGCTGTGGGGAGGGGACAGGTCAGAGGCTGTGGATTGGTGAACAGGAGGTCAGAGGGTGCAGAGATCAGAGGCTGTGGAGGGGGGGCAGGAGGTCAGAGGCTGTGGAGGGGGGGGCAGGAGGTCAGAGGCTGTGGAGGGGGGGCAGGAGGTCAGAGGCTGTGGAGGGGGGGGCTGGAGGTCAGAGGCTGTGGAGGGGAGGCAGGAGGTCAGAGGCTGTGGAGGGGGGGCAGGAGGTCAGAGGCTGTGGAGGGGGGGGCTGGAGGTCAGAGGCTGCGGAGGGGGGGACAGGAGGTCAGAGGCTGCAAAGGGGGGGACAGGAGGTCAGAGGCTGCGGAGGGGGGGCAGGGGGTCAGAGGTTGAAGAAGTCAGTGGAGGGGGGGGGCAGGAGGTCAGAGGCTACATGATGGAAGGGACACGCCCACATACATAGCAACAATATCCATAAAAAAACACCCATAATAGGCCATCCTAGCTGCAAAAGCAGCTTTATGCAATCACTAACCCCCACCTCCCCAGCGCGATCCGCGATCAGGGGAGCAAAGGTACGGATCAAAAAGGCCATTCCCTGCCACAGCCCAGCACACTCACCTGCGGAGGGGGGAAATAGATCCTTCCGGGGTGACCAATACACAAACGCGTGCGCATTCCGGCTGGATAGGAACTAGTGTGCGCCAGCCACAAACCCGGGGACACAAAACGGCGGCGCACACAGGAAATGACATATAGGAGGGGCCACACTCAGAATAGGCAGGAATATGGCAAACCGAAACATACATTTGTATGTCAGCCGGCCCGGCCGCAGCCATGTTTTTTTCGGGCGCCGCTGCCCTCACACCGGCCTACAGGAGCAGCCAGGCAGCCGGCCCACCGGGATTTTTCCCGGTGTCCCGGTGGGCCAGTCCGGGCCTGTTGGTGGCTGTGTGTGTTGGTGGGTGGTGATTGGTGGCTGTGTGTATTGGTGGGAGGTGATTGGTGGCTGTGTGTGTTGGTGGGAGGTGATTGGCGGCTGTGTGTGTATTGGTGGGAGGTGATTGGCGGCTGTGTGTGTTGGTGGGTGGTGATTGGTGGCTGTGTGTGTTGGTGGGTGGTGATTGGTGGCTGTGTGTGTTGGTGGGTGGTGATTGGTGGCTGTGTGTATTGGTGGGAGGTGATTGGCGGCTGTGTGTGTTGGTGGGTGGTGATTGGTGGCTGTGTGTGTTGGTGGGTGGTGATTGGTGGCTGTGTGTATTGGTGGGAGGTGATTGGCGGCTGTGTGTGTTGGTGGGTGGTGATTGGTGGCTGTGTGTGTTGGTGGGTGGTGATTGGTGGCTGTGTGTATTGGTGGGAGGTGATTGGCGGCTGTGTGTGTTGGTGGGTGGTGATTGGTGGCTGTGTGTATTGGTGGGAGGTGATTGGCGGCTGTGTGTGTTGGTGGGTGGTGATTGGTGGCTGTGTGTATTGGTGGGCGGTGATTGGTAGTTGTGTGTATTGGTGGGCGGTGATTGGCGGCTGTGTGTATTGGTGGGCGGTGATTGGCGGCTGTGTGTGTTGGTGGGCGGTGATTGGTAGTTGTGTGTATTGGTGGGCGGTGATTGGCGGCTGTGTGTATTGGTGGGCGGTGATTGGCGGCTGTGTGTGTTGGTGGGCGGTGATTGGTGGCTGTGTGTATTGGTGGGCGGTGATTGGTGGCTGTGTGTATTGGTGGGCGGTGATTGGTAGTTGTGTGTATTGGTGGGCGGTGATTGGCGGCTGTGTGTATTGGTGGGCGGTGATTGGTAGTTGTGTGTATTGGTGGGCGGTGATTGGCGGCTGTGTGTGGCCCCTGTGGGCTCCCTCCCTGGCGGGTGAAAGGGCCACATTTACACTATAGGGCCGGACACAGCCGCCTCCATGAGTCCAAACAAGGCGGAGACCTCTTATTATGGGATGTAGGAGCCTCATAATAGAAACACATTGTTATACGGGGTCTTTGAGATTTTGGCATTTTTCTATTATCCAGGAGAGAAAACTCTCATCTGTTGTATCATTTCTTGTTACTCCCACCTTCAGATTTTATTATTATAATTATTCCTCCCCCTCCCCTCCCCCACACATAATTCTCCTCATGGTTACTCACAGTCTCAGATCAGAGGTGTGCGCTTCCTTTCCCCTTCCCCCGGGAACACACAATGTACACAGCGCCCCCCAGAGGATGGAGGACTGACTGACCTCTACAGGCTGCACTGGGGAGGAAGTGATGTCACCAGATGGAGGAGAGAAACTCTCTCTGAGGTGTGATTGTGGCCCTAATTGTTCATCCTAACTGTGTGGCCCCTCTGAGGTGTGATTGTGGCCCCTCTGAGGTGTGATTGTGGCTGCTCTCAGGTGTGATTGTGACCCTAGCTGTGTGGCCCCTCTAAGGGGCACTGGTGAGGCAGCATTTGATGGGCACTGGTGAGGCTGCATTTGATGGGCACTGGTGAGCCTTTTCAATCCACTTCTATACAGCTGATTGGAAATGATCGGACGGTTGGGATTGGTGGGATCATCTAGATCCGTCTGTCTCCCCCACGGCTCCTCCTCCTCCGGAAGGTGGGTGGGGCTCCTTATATCCCAGATAAGTGACCACTGATGACCATGATTTACAATTTACTCCTAAAGTATTCAGACCCCTCCTCTTATATTAGTGTTATGGTGCAGCTTTTATGTCTCATTCATCTGCACTCAGCGCCAGAGCTGTATCCTGGCCTAGTCCAACAAGGCCCAGGCCTAGGGCAGCACGTTGCAGGGGGGCAGCACGGAAAGAGTCTCCGCCGGCTTGCACTGTTAGTGTAGCACCAGTCTTATGGGGCGGACTGGGAAGAGAGGCAAGCATTTCGGAGCTTCTAATTTTGACTGTCCTATCATCCTGGACCACAAACCTTCCTCACTGTGCTATATGTTTTCTGCTGTACCATTGGCATGGTTATATCTTCTTAGTCCTCTCCATAAAATTATCAGAATTTTGGGCCTAAAGTAGAACTTTAGGAACACTTTTCTATTTAATTTTGGATAGAGTAAGGGTAAGGGAAGGGCAGGTCTTTAACAGCAAGGGGTGTGGCCTTGACTGGGAGGGGTGGGTCATATTTAAATTAGGGGTGCACAAGTTTAGTCAGGCCTAGGGCAGCACAAAACCTTAATACATCCCTGGTCAGCGCCCTATAATCTCACTTTATTTCCTCTCATTATTTAACCCCTTAACAACCGCTGGACGTCATATGACGTCCTCGGCTTTGTGCGGTGATATCTGAATGATGGGAGGAGCTACAGGCCTCATTCAGATATTACCGTCTTCTGCCGCCGATTCTGTGCACCATAAGAATGATCAAATCGGCAGTTCCGCCGATTGATTGTTCTTATAAGCAGCGGGAGGGGACGTTCCTCCCCTCCCTCCCACCACCATCCGATGCTTCTCCAGGCTCTGCTGTGCCATCGGGGGCCCGGAGAGCGAATCGGCCGACGCTGGCTGGGGAAGCATAGAGATCACTGGTGATCAGATGGTCACCAGTCATCTCTATGACCGCCGGAGGCCCGGGCGTGACGTCATAACGTGGCCTCCGGCGGTCATAGAGATCACTGGTGACCATCTGATCACCAGTGATCTCTATGCTTCCCTGGAATTAAACAAAGCCGGAATCATGGCTGTTGGAGTGAGATCGGCAGGGTCGCCATCAGGAATTATGGGGCCCCTTACACAGCTTCAGGCATGGGCCCCCTGGAGCAGAGAACCCGGGGAAGGGGGTGCTGCCTCCTGAAATTGAGAAGCGGTGGGCTGCCTTGAATTGAGAAGCGGGGGGGGGGCCTTTACAATAAAAGTAAGAAAAATATATATAAAAAAGGGGGACCTGGGGACCTCTGGGCCCTTTAATATTTGTTTTTATAAAAAGTAAAATAAAAAAAAAAGGGTTGCCATCTGGGACCTCTGGCCCTTTAATAAAAATAAAAAATAGAAACCTCTGGGCTCTTTAATAATAAAAATAAATATATAATCAAAAATAAAAAAAATAAACATTTATAAAAAAAAAAAAGGGGGGGGGGGGTTTGCCACATGGGGCCCTGGGGACATCTGAGCCCTTTAATAAAAAAAATATATATATATATATATATATATATATAAAAATGAAATAAAAAGAAAAAAACATAATATAAAAAAAAAGGGGGGTTTGCCATCCGGGGCCCTTTATTAATAATAGTAATAACACCTTACAGGGGTACTGCATTTACCCCCCCTGATGGCGGCCCTGGAGATCAGTGAATGTTTTTTTTTTCACGATCTCATGCTTGTAAGCCTGGAGGAGAGATGTGTTTTTTGTTTTTTCTTCGACGGACTTGTGTATACACGATCGGATAATCCGACAAGACACATTTGTTGTCGGACAGTTTTAAAGCGCGCTATCCAACTTTTGTTGTTGGAAAATCCGACAACAATTGTACGATGGAGCGTACAAACTGTCAGATTTTCCGGAAAAAAAAAAAAAAGCAACGTTTCCATCGCACATTTGTTGTCGGAAAATCTGATTGTGTGTACGGCCTTTAGGCTTAAAGGAGTTGTAAATAAAAAATGTGTTTTTTCCTGAAATGACTGTTTACAGGGTATAGAGACATAGAGACGTGAATCTGGCCCTGTGCGTAAAACTGCGGCGGTGTAACGTATGTCATTTACGTTACTCAGCCGCAAGTTTTACAGGCAAGTGCTTTATTCACAAAGAACTTGCCTATAAAGTTGCGGCGGCGTAGCGTAAATCCACCGGCGCAAGCCCGCGTAATTCAAATGAGCCGGGTAGGGGGCGTAGAGCATTTAAATTAGGCGCGTTCCCGCACCGAACGTACTGCGCATGCGCCGTCCCTAAAATTTCCCGACGCGCATTGCGCTAAATGACGTCCCAAGGACGTCATTGGTTTCAACGTGAACGTAAATGGCGTCCAGCCCCATTCACGGACGAGTTACGCAAAATTTTCAAATTTGCGATGCGGGAACGACGGCCATACTTAACATAGGATACGCCGGGAAACCCCTTACGGAAACGGCGTAAAGTCACTGCGTCGGGCGGGAGTACGTTCGGGAGTTGGCGTATCTCGCTGATTTACATATTCTCAGCGTAAATCAGCGGGAACGCCCCTAGCGGCCATTTTAAAATTGCAGTTACGATACGACGGAGAAATACAATTACGCCGCTCGTATCTTAATTCAATCCCGGCGTATCTTGTTTTCTGAATATAGAAAACAGATACGCCGGCGTTGGTTAGAAGTTACACGGCTTATCTAGAGATGAGCCGCGTAACTTCTACCTGAATCTGGCCCATAATAGTTAACTCATTCATTTTAAAAATGATTAAAAACAGATAACAATCAATCATATAATGTACCTGCAGTTTCAGTTTCGTTTTTGCATGTTTCCTGTGCTGTACAGAGCCACAGAGCCAATACAGGGCAGTGATGGCTTGGAAAACAAAACTGGACACACAGTATTCACACCTCCTTGATTAGTGACCACAGAGAGAAAGCTCCTCCCAGTACTGTGGTGATCAGGAAACAGACAACCAGGAAGTGTGGAGATCAGAGAAGGATTACAGCAACTTGAGAGCAAAAATGAACAATGAGGACATGAAAACAGCACTGCATTAAGGTAAAGGAAGTAATTAAGATTAAAAAAAATAATAATTCCTTTACAAACCCTTTAAAAAAGGAGTTGTAAAGGAAACTTTTTTTTGCCTAAAATGAATGTCTGCAAGGTAGACAGACAGAATAGTGTAATGATCATGTTAACAAATAGGTAAATACCTATTAAATTCCTTCATCTATATCACCTCCGGCGTTCTAGTTTCTGTTCTCTCATTCACTTCCTGGTTTGCGGCGCTTGTTCATGCAAGAACTATATTTCCCAGTATGCATTGCGGCACACCCAGTAATTCACACCTCCTTGAAGTCTCTAACATGTAGATGTCAGGATCAGCGGCTACGGTGAGCAGACACGTAGCTACACAAGGGAACCAAGACCAAACAAAGGAGATACATTATTTTTATATATATATATATATATGTATGTATATTAAGTGATATTTATTTACAGTGAGAATACACCAACAAACACACAGCAACCAATAAAAACATAAACCACTCCAGCAAACAAGGATAACTAATAAACCTAATAGCTAACTATATACAATATCTACAACAAGGGAAAAGGCAACAGGGATGCAAGGAAAAGGACACAGCTGGGGACAAGACCATGGAACAAGGCAAGAAGGATCAGGACAAGGGCAGGTTGGCAGGCACAAGCTGGTAGCAGGAAGGGACCAGAATCTTGACGCACTGGGGGAAGGGAGGAGCAGCCTTAAATATCCCGGCAGCTGGAGCCAGGTGTGGCTGATCAGATCCTGCTGGTATTTGGGAGACACCTGCTGGTGGACACTGGAACTGCAGCAAACAGCGCAGAGCAGGATAGTGCCACCAGCAGGTGAACTTATTCCTTACACGTAGAGAGCGTCCTGCCGCACAGATGTAGTTCCCAGGAGGGGGCGGGGCGCGTCACTGACCACCGTAGTAAAGCTTCCCTTCACGGAGGTGAGTAACAATCAGACAAGCAGGAAGTGAACAGAACAGAGAAGAAATAGAGCAACTTCTGAGCAAAAACAAACAATGAGGATGTGAAAAGAGGAATGTCTGCGGTGCAAGATTCTGTGTAATGTAAAAGGGTCCAGAGGTGTTGTGTAATGTAAAGGGGTCCAGAGGTGTTGTGTAATGTAAAGGGGTCCAGAGGTGCAGGGTGCTGTGTAATGTAAAGGGGTCCAGTGATGCAGGGTGCTGTGTAATGTAAAGGGGGCCAGTGATGCAGGGTGCTGTGTAATGTAAAGGGGGCCAGTGATGCAGGGTGCTGTGTAATGTAAAGGGGGCCAGTGATGCAGGGTGCTGTGTAATGTAAAGGGGGCCAGTGATGCAGGGTGCTGTGTAATGTAAAGGGGTCCAGTGATGCAGGGTGCTGTGTAATGTAAAGGGGGCCAGTGATGCAGGGTGCTGTGTAATGTAAAGGGGGCCAGAGGTTGCAGGGTGCTGTGTAATGTAAAGGCGGCCAGTGATGCAGGGTGCTGTGTAATGTAAAGGGGGCCAGTGATGCAGGGTGCTGTGTAATGTAAAGGGGGCCAGTGATGCAGGGTGCTGTGTAATGTAAAGGGGGCCAGTGATGCAGGGTGCTGTGTAATGTAAAGGGGGCCAGTGATGCAGGGTGCTGTGTAATGTAAAGGGGTCCAGTGATGCAGGGTGCTGTGTAATGTAAAGGGGGCCAGTGATGCAGGGTGCTGTGTAATGTAAAGTGGTCCAGAGGTTGCAGGGTGCTGTGTAATGTAAAGGCGGCCAGTGATGCAGGGTGCTGTGTAATGTAAAGGGGGCCAGTGATGCAGGGTGCTGTGTAATGTAAAGGGGGCCAGTGGTGCAGGGTGCTGTGTAATGTAAAGGGGGCCAGTGGTGCAGGGTGCTGTGTAATGTAAAGGGGTCCAGTGATGCAGGGTGCTGTGTAATGTAAAGGGGTCCAGTGGTGCAGGGTGCTGTGTAATGTAAAGGGGTCCAGTGGTGCAGGGTGCTGTGTAATGTAAAGGGGTCCAGAGCTGTGGGGTGCTGTGTAATGTAAAGGTGTCCAGTTGTGCAGGGTGCTGTGTAATGTAAAGGGGTCCAGAGCTGTGGGGTGCTGTGTAATGTAAAGGGGTCCAGTGGTGCAGGGTGCTGTGTAATGTAAAGGGGCTCAGAGGTGCAGGGTGCTGTGTATTGTAAAGGGGTCCATAGCTGCAGAGGTGCTGTGTAATGTAAAGGGGCCAGTGGTGCAGGGTGCTGTGTAATGTAAAGGGGTCCAGAGGTGCAGTTGTGGAGAGGGGGTACACAGTAGTGACAAAGAGATATTGAAAGATGCAGGGGGCACAGTGGGGTGTTTTCAAATTTTAACGTAGGGGACGCTTTTAACCCCCCGCTAGCGGTCGAAGAAAGGGTAAAATGTGACTGTGTATCGCCACTGCCAAAGCGCCCACCTCTGAAAAAATGTAAGCGGACGCCCATGGACCCAGGCTTAATTAAATAATGAGAAAGAAATGTGTCATGATAGGGTGGTGAGTGTAATATTACCAACAACAAATGTGTCTTGTTGGATTATACGATGGTGTGTACAGAAGTCCTTCGGGGAAAAAAAAAATCCAAAGTACAAACACGCATGCTCAGAATCAATGCTCACCATAACACAACATTCGCAGAAGTTGCCCAAAGGGTGGCGCTAAAGAGCTGAAAAAAACACGCAGCTTCATGTTTGTTTGGCTGACAATTCTTTGCCGATTGAATGCAATACAAGTTCACAGCCAACGCCATTTGGACGAAATTCCACGGCTTTGTCCGATGGAAATCTGATGGTGTGTATGAGGCCGCGTACACACCATCAGTCCATCCGATGAGAACGGTCTGATGGAGCGTTTTCATCGGTTAACCGATGAAGCTGACTGATGGTTTGATGGTTAAAAAAAAAACGATCGTGTCAGAACGCGGTGACGTTTACGTGTTTTAACACAACAACGTGCTAAAAAAAAAACAAGTTCAATGCGTCGATGATGAAGAAAAGAGGGAAGGACGTTCGCACTCCAAGGATTTTCAAACGAAAAAAGTTGTCTTTATTGTAAATCCAAAAACATGTACAGTCACAGCAATCACAGAAAACAGGACAGCCGACGCGTTTCGCACTCGATCAGTGCTTAGTCATGGCTTAGTGATTTATTTTCTTAAGTTCAATGCGTCGACTTGATTCTGCATACTAACAATCGGTTTTGACCCATCGGTCAGGTGTCAATCGGTCAAATTTCAAAGCAAGTTCTCTTTTTTTTGACTGAAGGATAACTGACCGATGGGGGCCTACACATGATCGGTTTGGACCGATGAAACGGACCTTCAGTCTGTTTTCATCGGTTTTGACTGATCGTGTGTACGCGGCCTAAGGCTTAAAAAGCACCTTCAGGCCTTCAAGGGACATACATGACCCATCCCTAGTCCTGATCTCTGTAGTAGAGGGTCTGGCAGGGATTCCGGTTCGGGATTTACACATCTCCCAGGCCCCTTTCTTCCCCCTTCCCAGCCCTCTGATCCTCTGTACACTCCGGGTTTTGCTCTCTCCCTATTGGGCGGTTTAGGGTCACCTGGGACACACGGGTGGAGCTCTGTAGTCTGCGGAGCAGACAGGAGGGATCTGCTGAGGTTGGTGATCCTGGGAAGAGTTTGTATTGTGAAGCTGACAAGTGTTAGGACTGTGCAGCTGGTGAACTAGGACTGCTATAGTGTGGTGAGTGCCGGGACACGGCTAGGGGTTTGGTTGGAAGGTTGGGACTGGTTATTTCTGGAGCTCTGTACACCGTCTGTATATAACCGGGAAATATCTCCAATACACGGACCTCTGCTGGGCAGGAGATGTGTGTGCGGCGTGCATGTGGTTTTATTATTCAGTGGCAATATAACATGTTTGATACTTGATAGGTAAATACCTTTTTATAGAGGTCTACACTTCACACCAACAAGAGGGACAACTGAGAAGGAGACGGGAACAGAGGGACTTCCATAGGGGGACATTCCCTCCCAAATGAAGGACAGGTGGGAACTATGTATAAAGTGTATGTCCAGCCAAAATGCATTGTTCTTAGTACGGATGAGCTTCGCGTTCGAAACGAACGTATGTTCGACTCGAACATCGTCCGTTCCACCGTTCGTCGAATTTTGAACAAAAACGATCGTTCGCGGCAAATTCGAGTGAAATGAAACCACCGTTTTTAAAACTTTTTTTTTCCATTGATCCTACTATCAATGGAAAAAAAGTTTTAAAAATGGTCGTTTTTTCAGGAGTCCTGCTCCATTGATACATGTTCCCTGGGGCAAGACCCGGGTTCTGAAAGACGTTTTCCAACAATAACTTGAAAATTTGTCTTTAAAATGATCGTTTTTGAATTCGAACGTTCGAGTCCCATAGACTTCAATGCTTCAATGGGGTTCTAAATGTTCGTGCGAACGATCGGACCGTTCGATGGTTCTGGTGCGAACCGAACGCGGGGGTGTTCGGCTCATCCATAGTTCTTAGTTCTGGATGGGGAGGTTAAATCCCCTGTCAAGTTTTTCTCTTATCTGTATCTCTGTTTCGGTTTCCCTTACTTCCTGTCTTGGTGACAACATTTTTACCAGACAGGAAGTGAGAGGAACTCTTCAGCAGCAACACAGACAGAAATAAAAATCCTTACTTTTTTGCAAAGTTTTGAACAGTGTCCCTGTTGGAGATTTTATTTCACTTCCTGTTTGGAGAAACTGTTGTCAACAGGACAGGAAGTGAGGGCAAATCTCTTTAAGGGAGCCCTCAAGCAGTAGCGGTAAAGACCTTGACCAAGGTTTTAATTTTTTCCTAAACGCCACCCAAAATGCAAACAAAAAAAAAATGTTTGGCTTGATGAATCATTTTAAGATTTGATTCACCTGACATGGCTGCAAACATTGCAGAATCAAAGTGATAAAAGGAGCTGTGGGCAATGCCCGGAGGTCCCCAGGGCCCTGGATGACAACCCCCCCTCCCTTTTTTTTCTTATAAAATAAAATATTATTTATATATATATATATATATATATTCTTTTTTCTTTTTCATTATTAAAGGGCTAAGAGGGCCCCGGATGGCAACCCCCTTTTTTATAAAAAAAAATAAAAATAAATATATATATTTTTTTTTTCTTTCTTTTTCTTAAAGGGCACAGGGGTCCCCAGGGCCCCGGATAGCTACCCTCCCCTTTTTTTTATCATTTTATATATATATTTTTTTATTTCATTTTTTTTTTGTAAAGGGGGGGCCCCCGCTTCTCAATTTTCTCAATCAACCCCCCCCCGGTTCCTTGCTCTAGGGTGCCCATGCCTGAAGCTGTGTAAGGGGGCCCCATAATTCCTGATGGCGGCCCTGGCAGCCGATATGATGCACGGACAAGTCTCTGCGATCAGTGGAACTCCTGGATAATCCTCTGCCACAGGACTCTGTAACCAGCAAGTAGTTGTAGAACAGCTTCACAGTACCAGAACCTTTAAGCCATCTGGCAGTACTGTGAGGGTAGATCAGTTTAGGTTAGGGTGACCACATTTCCAAACTGCCATTCAGGGACACAAACAGATTTTTGGGGCAGGGGCGTATGAAATCAGCGGCCCATGCGCAAGATCAAAAGTGGGACCTAGGCATCAAGAAGAACAACTGATTGGTCAGGGGGGGGGGGGGGCACAGAGTAGTCAGAGGGGCAGTGGGATGGACATGGGGACCATGGGATGGATAGAGGCATACCTCCCAACTTTCTGAGATGGGAATGAGGGACACCTATTAGCAAAAATATGTAGGAGAATTATAAACAACAAAAAAAAACTGGTTAAACCCACAGGTGCTTTTTTACCACTACTATTCTTTTATATTGGCTCCTTGAGGGACAAACAAGGAGGAAAGAGGGACAGAGGAGCAGAGGGACAATGCCCTAAATGAGGGACAGTTCCTTCAAATCAGCACAGGAGGGGGGGACTGAAGAACAGCACAGGTGGGACTGGAGAACAGCACAGGAGGGGGGGGGGACTGGAGAACAGCACAGGAGGGGGGGGGGGACTGGAGAACAGCACAGGAGGGGGGGGGGGGACTGGAGAACAGCACAGGAGGGGGGGGGGACTGGAGAACAGCACGGGGGGGGGGGACTGGAGAACAGCACGGGGGGGGGGGACTGGAGAACAGCACGGGGGGGGGGGGACTGGAGAACAGCACGGGGGGGGGACTGGAGAACAGCATAAGGGGGGGGGCTGGAGAACAGCACAGGAGGTGGGGGGCGGCACAGGAGGTGGGGGGCGGCACAGGAGGTGGGGGACGGCACAGGAGGTGGGGGACCGGGGGACGGCACAGGAGGTGGGGGACCGGAGGACGGCACAGGAGGTGGGGGATCGGAGAACGGCACAGGAGGGGATATGCAGCTTCTATGTTTGTTTAGCGCAACACTTTATATACACGTGTTCAATTTCTGCTTTATTTTACAGCCGTGTCAGCTGCTTTAAAAAACTTTGAATAGCAGCGCGGTGTTATGCACCATACCATTTCAGAGTGCTTTAAAAGAAATTCTGTATTTTACTGGCAACCAATGAAGGGTTCTCAGTGAGGGTGACATTGATTCCCAGGGTTTTTTCCCAGTCACAAGTCTGGCGGCCGTGTTTTGAACGACTTGCAAACGAGTGATTTGGTACTTGGGGAGTCCGAGGTAAAGGGCATTTTCATAGTCCAATCTTGAGTTTACAATTGCTCCCACCACGACTGCTACGTCTTCTTTGGGAATGAATGGAATGAGTCTGCGTAGTAGGCGCACAGATCGTGAGATCCGCTGACTACTGACTCTATTTGTGCATCCATTGTCATATAGGAGTCAAAGATGACCCCGAGACTTTTGACTTTGGAGCTAGGGGTGATGATTTGGCCAAAAATGGGCGGGGGTGTCCAGGTTGTTGCCAGTTGACTCTTGCTACTGGCATGAAACAGAAGAAGTTCTGTTTTGGAATTGTTGAGTTTGAGATAACTCTTGGTCATCCAGTTTTCTATCAAAGAGAGACAATTCTCTAAACTGAGATGATGATCCTTTTTATTGCAGATGCGAAAATACAGTTGCGTGTCGTCTGCATATGAGTGATAAAGTAGTTGTTGGCTACTGATGATTTCAAAAAGTGGGCGAAGATAGATGTTGAAGAGCATCGGTGACAGGGGTGATCCTTGAGGGACTCCAAGGTCCTAACTTCACTGTTTGTGATCGGTTTTCCAAAAAAAGAGGAAAACCATGGTAAATCACCTTCTGCGACTCTGGCTACTTCAGCAAGCCGAGTCAGTAAAGGTTTGTGGTCTACCATGTCAAAGGCTGCGCTTAGGTCCAGCAGAACCAGAAGACAAGATTTCCCTTTGTCTGCGGCCTCGAGAGCGGCGTCCCATATTTTGAGTAATGCTGTTTCTGTCCCGTGTCCGGGACGCAAGCCTGATTGGTATGGATCAAGTAGATTATGGGTTTCTAGATGCTGTTGCAGCTGTTGTACCACTACTTTCTCCATTACCATGGAGAAAACGTTTAGCGTTGTTATGGGCCGGCGGTGCGTTGGGTCCTTGGGGTCCAGGGTGGGTTTCTTCAAGATGGGCTGGATTGTGCCCTCTTTCAGTAGGGAGGGCACTATGCCTTCCTTAAATGACTGGTTTATAAGCTGCGTGATGGGAGGTGCCAGGATATCGGCACATTCCTTCAGCAGTTTAGTGGGGATGATATCATTAGGCGATGTGCTGTTACGCAAAGTACCGATGATATTTTCTGTGGCATCGATGGAGAGAGAGAGAGCGCAGAGAAGTTACTGGGGAAGATCACAGAGGGGCCAGGAGAGTGTTGAGGGACCTGTGGGCAGCAGAAGGAAACTGGATAAGAGGGGCGGCATAGAGAGGAACTGATGCCCTCCATGTTCTTCTTGCAGCCACTGAATGCCCGCTTTTCCTCCTTTACCTCCTGCAGGCATTCAGTGGCTGCAAGAAGAACATGGGGGGCATCAGTTATTATATATGCCGCCCCTCTTATCCAGGTTTTGCAGTGGAGTAACTAAAACATTTCTGGCAGTTTGAAGGAGCAATGAATGGAATGCTGGCAGGATTCTGAGGTGTGATAGTTGCTGATGAGCCACTACTGAGAGGATTGCTTGGTATACAGAGGGGTAGATGAAAAGGTAGGAAAGCACATGAAAGGCTGAGGGAGGAGGGGGGAGGGGGGCTGCTGCAGTGAGAGGCAAACAAGTAGTGGGAGAGAAGAGACATTGAGCAGCTGGACAGGTCTGGGTGTGAGGAGTTATCATGTGTTCAGGGACGAGGGAAACCTCTTCAGTTCTGAGGGGTTCATGCTGGGACCTGTAGTTCTTCACTAGTGTTGAGCGGAATACGCCATATTCGATTTCACGATATTGCGCAAATATATAGAAGAATATTCGCGAATATTCGCTAATATCGAATATTCGTGATATTTTATCCAAAAAAAAATTTGCAAAATTTCGCTAATGCGAAAATGATTGCGAAATTCTCATAAACGGAGATCATTTCCTGTATTACTAAACTAATATGCACTAAACACTAACTCTACACCAACTCTACTTAAAAGAAAGGAGAATAAGGGGGAAAAGAAGGGCGGAGAAGATAATCGCGCAATAGGAATATTGCGCGATTATCTTCTCCGCCCTTCTTTTGCATCAGAGCCAATCAGAATAACTCGAATATTCGGCAAAAGGAATATCGCGCAATATTCCTTTTGCCGAATATTCGAGTTATTCTGATTGGCTCTGATGCAAAAGAAGGGCCGAGTAGCTGATGCGATTCTTTTATGTTGCCGAAAATTCACAATGCGAATTTTCGGCAACATAAAAGAATCGCATCAGCTACTCGGCCCAGGGTCTCTCTCTAATCATACCAGCAATGCTTTTAGACGTCGATGGAGATCACTAGGATGTGATCTGTTTTTTAAAAATAAATTTGAAAAAATACGAATATTCGCCATAGCGAATATTCGCCGCAATATTCGAGTTATTCGCGAATACTCGAATATGCAATATTCGTAGCGAATATTCGCAATGCGAATATTCTTGAGCAACACTATTCTTCACTTTTGGGGGGGGAGTCACATCCCCAAAAATGAAGGATTACAAGTCCCAGCATGAACCCTGCCCTGATATCTAGGGATGTTTCCTCCTTCCATGCAGGGTGTAATCTGTCAGTGTCCTCTCCTGCAGACCCTTATCTGCAGACCCTTATCTGCAGACCCTTATCTGCAGACCCTTATCTGCAGACCCTTATCTGCAGACCCTTATCTGCAGACCCTTATCTGCAGACCCTTATCTGCAGACCCTTATCTGCTCAGCCTGGAGCAAGCCTCTGAGTGTAATGTACAGACACACACCTCCAGTCTCTTAGAAGTGCTGAACTCTGACTGACTGCTGGGGGAGAGCTGACAGGATTGTAACCCCGATGGATCTTTAATGCTGGTCGGTGCTTTGCATGTTACTTGCCTTTGTTCCGTTTCCTCTGTACACTGCAGTCTGTCTCAGTCGGATGTTTCTTCTGCATGCCGCTGCGTGGCTGGACTCCGGAACATACAGGAGGAGGTGGGTGGAGCTGAACAGAAGGCGCGGAGGAGGAAGTTAAATCTCATCCGCTGCTATAGGTCTCTGCCTCTCTCCTGCTCTGACGTTGTTACACGCCAAGCGGGCAGCAGGTAGCAACCAGTTTGGGCACTGAGCCAGCGGTGGTGAATAAAGTAAAAAGGGGTCTCACTCTCTGTCAGCTAGGAGTCCACCACAGGCTGAGGTAGAGATGAGGCATGCAAAGGCTATTTTAGGGGGCATTGGATCGGCATAGGCCAATTCCGGGACTCTGTATTGTCCCGTAATGAGTGTGCCCGGGACACGGGACACAAGTATTAATTAAGGGACAGTCCCGGGCAATCCGGGACACGTGGTCACCCTAGTTTAGGTGCGTCCTCCAAACGAGTCACCAGGCCCCTTCCTGAGAAACCAGCCTTCAGCCCGGTTCTCTCCAGCAAGAGTCCCTCCCCTGGACCTTCTCAGTTTGATGGCTTCTTCCACGCAGGCAAGACAGCACAGGACCACCTCCAGATTAGTAGGCCCCAGACAGACTTCTGGGCCTACTTGCAGCAACACAGCCTCGGGCCAGCAGGCCCCCGAGGTAGAGAGAGAATTGGCGCATCCTCAGGCCAGCAGAGTCCCGAGGTAAGAGAGAGAGAGATTACATGGCTTCTGCCCCTTAAATACCCTCTCCCAGAATGCACAGCAGCAAGAACACTCCCACTGGGCTGTTTCTGGGGAAATAAATCTTCAATAAACTTCAGCTGGCTGTATTCCTCACACTGGCCTGTGGTGACAGTGACACCTACTGGCAACAGTGAGAAATGTGATCAACAATTGGAACAGAAGCTAATTCAACTTTGTACAATCAATCTGAGCCATTTACAGCTCAGACAAGTAAATTTACAACATAGCCCCTATTCTTTAGGAACAGGGCACTACACACACACATATATGCCTATATACTGTGTGTGTGTGTGTGTGTATATATATATATATATATATATATATATATATATATATATATATATATATATATATATATATATATATATATATATATATATATATTAGGCATGTACTGGCCATTGGGACTACAGGGAGTTTCCCGGTGGACCGATGGCTCAGTGGGCCGGTTTCAGTGACAGCCTGTTAAAGTAATGGCTGCTCTGCTCGCCCTATACTTCATGCAGTAATCTGGGAAGGATGAGAAAAATAGAGAGGAGAATAAGGGAAATAATAAAAAGGAGTTAATGAGGACTCCTTATTTTATGCTACTTTTTTTTTGCACAATTGCATTTAGTTTATATACTGTTTTTGTGCTTGTTTGCAAAATTAAAGTGGGCCGGTCTGGATGAAATCCAGGGCCAAATTTTTGTCTCAGTCCAGCCATGTGTATAGATATATATATTTTATTCATCAGTTTAGGCCAATATATATTCTTCTACATATTTTTGGAGAAAAAAAATTGCATTAGGCGTATATTGATTGGTTTGCGCAAGTTATTGCGTCTACAAAATAGGGGATAGGTTTATGGACTTTTTTTATTGGTTTTACTGGTAATTGCGGTGATCTACGATTTATATTTTTTTTTTCAGGACTGTGACATTGCGGCGGACAAATCTGACCTCAATTTACACTTTTTGGGGAACTGCGACATTATTGCATTGATCTGTGCTATAAAAATGCACTGATCGATCTAAAAATGACACTGGCAGAAAAAGGGGGTTAATACTACGGGGCGATCAAGGGGTTAAGTGTGTTATAACTGTAGGGGGGCAGGCTGCCAGGGACATGACAGAGATCAATGTTCCCAATGACTGGGAACAGAAGATCTCTGTCATGTTCCCTGTCAAAATGCAGAATGGGGATCCGCCTTGTTTATATAGGCAGATTCCCGGTACTGCTTCTGTACTAGGCAATCGTGGGTTGCCGGCAAACATAGGGTCCTCCTTTAACGCAATGGCCTGTAGGACCCAGCGGCTCTTGCAGGGTGTGGGGTACTCCTGTTTCAGCTTCACTGATGACTCTTTTGCCTAAAGTCATCCGATGTCCATTAGGGGCATAGGATGACTGAGAAATTATATCTTGGATTACATGAGATGGGACAGTAATAATTCATGTATTGCAGGATATCTTGCAATATTACAGGTTGTTGATTCTAAACCAACCGGTCAATAGTGATTCATTCGATGTGGGAACACAGACTGTTAAGGTGTTTAATGTCGTCTGCTACTCTCATGTAAATGGACCTTAGTCTGGCTCTCAAGAACCTTTCATTGTGTGATGCTAATTGACACTGTATTGTGTAAATTTCTATTGATGATAAATGTGTATTGTATAGCAGGTGAGAAGAGCTTATCTCAGAGTCACCTTGTCTGGGTAAATGATTAGTAATTAGCTCATGTAGATTATCTCAGAGTCAGAATGTCTGTCTCCTGAAAAGATGTGTATTGAGCTCCTTGTGTCATGTTGTGGGTGGGGTTAAGCCATTGTTCCTTGGGGTTTCTAACTGTATAAGAGCCTGAGCTTACCATTAAAGTGTCTATCCATTTTGAACCAGAGAACAGAGCTGTGTGTCTCGTTTCTGGGGAATCCATATGGGCCACGTTAGTCTGTTGGATTGTGGAGTGTCAATAAGCTGTCGTGGGTTGGTGGAATGGAATATCGTAAATGGCGTTTTTTTTTTTTCAAAATTGTCGCTCTATTTTTGTTTATAGCGCAAAAAAATTAAAACCGCAGATGTAATCAAATACCGCCAAAAGAAAGCTCTATTTGTGGGAAAGAAAGAACTTCAATTTTTGTTTGGGAGCCACGTCGCATGACCACACAATTGTCGGTTGAAGCGACGCAGTGCCGAATCGCAAAAAGTGCTCTGGTCTTTGGCCAGCAAAATGGTCCGGGGCTGAAGTGGTTAATCTATGAAGAATGTCCCCTGTGTTTAGATCAATCTTTAATCCACAGCAATCATAAATGGTGGCAAAACTAAAAAAAAAAAAACATGCCAACCCGTCCGCACTTGCTAGTTATGGAATGTAAACAAAGGGTGAGGATAGTGGTTAGAATCAATTAGTAAATTTACATTTCATTATTCAGTTGAGATTCTATTAGGGGTGCAACGGATCACGGTTGATCCGTGATCCGAACGGGTCACCCCCTACGGATCGGCACGCTATGCGATCCGCGGACTACCGCCATAGCATTAGGAAAGGCCGCGGCTTCGGCCTAGCTCCGGAGCCGCGGCCATCTTGGTACACCCGGTGGCGGCTCCTCCTCTCATTTTACACCCACAGAGGAGGAGGAGCCCGCGCTCAAGGGACACACACGCCGCTATCTGATCTGAGATCTGCACGGGGGGGGCTCACTGTGTGCCTGTACTACGGAGGGGGGGGGTAAGTCACTGTCTGCCTGTACTACGGGGGGTGAGGGGGTCACTGTCTGCCTTCACTACGGGGGGCGAGGGGGGTCACTGTCTGCCTGTACTACGGGGGGCGAGGGGGGTCACTGTCTGCCTGTACTACGGGGGGCGAGGGGGTCACTGTCTGCCTGTACTACGGGGGCGAGGGGGTCACTGTCTGCCTGTACTACGGGGGGCGAGGGGGTCACTGTCTGCCTGTACTACGGGGGGGCGAGGGGGTCACTGTCTGCCTGTACTACGGGGGGCGAGGGGGTCACTGTCTGCCTGTACTACGGGGGGCGAGGGGGTCACTGTCTGCCTGTACTACGGGGGGCGAGGGGGTCACTGTCTGCCTGTACTACGGGGGGCGAGGGGGTCACTGTCTGCCTGTACTACGGGGGGCGAGGGGGTCACTGTCTGCCTGTACTACGGGGGCGAGGGGGTCACTGTCTGCCTGTACTACGGGGGGCGAAGGGGTCACTGTCTGCCTGTACTACGGGGGGCGAAGGGGTCACTGTCTGCCTGTACTACGGGGGGCGAAGGGGTCACTGTCTGCCTGTACTACGGGGGGCGAAGGGGTCACTGTCTGCCTGTACTACGGGGGGCGAAGGGGTCACTGTCTGCCTGTACTACGGGGGGCGAAGGGGTCACTGTCTGCCTGTACTACGGGGGGCGAAGGGGTCACTGTCTGCCTGTACTACGGGGGGCTAGGGGGTCACTGTCTGCCTGTACTACGGGGGCGAGGGGGTCACTGTCTGCCTGTACTACGGGGGCGAGGGGGTCACTGTCTGCCTGTACTACGGGGGCGAGGGGGTCACTGTCTGCCTGTACTATGGGGGCGAGAGGGTCACTGTCTGCCTGAACTATGGTGGCGAGGGGGTCACTGTCTGCCTGTACTATGGGGGCGAGGGGGTCACTGTCTGCCTGTACTATGGGGGCGAGGGGGTCACTGTCTGCCTGCACTACTTGGGGGAGGGGGTCACTGTCTGCCTGCACTACTTGGGGAGGGGGGTCACTGTCTGCCTGCACTACTTGGGGGAGGGGGTCACTGTGTGCCTGTACTACTTGGGGGAGGGGGTCACTGTGTGCCTGTACTACTTGGGGGAGGGGGTCACTGTGTGCCTGTACTACTTGGGGGAGGGGGTCACTGTGTGCCTGTACTACTTGGGGGAGGGGGTCACTGTGTGCCTGTACTACTTGGGGGAGGGGGGTCACTGTGTGCCTGTACTACTTGGGGAGGGGGGGGTCACTGTGTGCCTGTACTACTTGGGGAGGGGGGGTCACTGTGTGCCTGTACTACTTGGGGAGGGGGGGTCACTGTGTGCCTGTACTACTTGGGGAGGGGGGGTCACTGTGTGCCTGTACTACTTGGGGGGGGGGGGGGGGGGTCACTGTGTGCCTGTACTACTTGGGGGAGGGGGTCACTGTGTGCCTGTACTACTTGGGGGAGGGGGTCACTGTGTGCCTGTACTACTTGGGGAGGAGGGGGTCACTGTGTGCCTGTACTACTTGGGGAGGAGGGGGTCACTGTGTGCCTGTACTACTTGGGGAGGAGGGGGTCACTGTGTGCCTGTACTACTTGGGGAGGAGGGGGTCACTGTGTGCCTGTACTACTTGGGGAGGAGGGGGTCACTGTGTGCCTGTACTACTTAGGGGAGGGGGTCACTGTGTGCCTGTACTACTTGGGGAGGGGGGGGGGTCACTGTGTGCCTGTACTACTTGGGGGAGGGGGTCACTGTGTGCCTGTACTACTTGGGGAGGGGGGGTCACTGTGTGCCTGTACTACTGGGGGGGGGGGGTCACTGTCTTTTTTTTTTTTTTCGCTGATCCGGTCCGTGACTGCCGATCCGAGGAACGATTCGAAACCGTGAGTTTTTTGATCCGTCACACCCCTAGATTCTATTGAGTGGCTTATTATTGGTTGACATCCTAGGCCAGTGATGGTGAACCTTGGCACCCCAGATGTTTTGGAACTTTGTTTCCCATGATGCTTATTCACTCTGCAGTGTAGTTGAGCATCATGGGGAAATGTAGCTCCAAAACATCTGGGGTGCCAAGGTTCACCACCACTGTCCTAGGGTCCGGTGTCCTCATGTGGCCCTCTGTTTTTTTTTTTTCTTCGGCTGACATTCATGGGCCCCATGCAGACAGTAGACTGTTTCCTTATTTCTCGGTACTAGCAGTGGTCTCTAGCAGTCTCATGTAATATGTTTTCAGTAGTTTTTATCCAACAAGTTTCTTGTAGCAAAGTCCACTTCTTTAACCGCCTTAACAACGGGCACTTTCACCCCCTTCCTGCCCAGGCCATTATTCAGCTTTCAGCACTGTCACACTTTGAATGACAATTGCACAGTCATGCTACACTGTACACATATGAAATCTTTATCATTTTTTCCCACAAATAGAGCTTTGATTTGATGGTATTTGATCACCTCTGCAGTTTTTATTTATTGTGCTATAAACCTAAGAAGGAAAAAAAAAAACAAAGGGCCAGATTCAGGTAGATGGGAGCATCTTTGCTCTGGAGTAACGCTTCTCATTTACGTTACGCTGCAGAAATTTTAGGAGCAAGTGCTGTTATTCATGAAGCACTTGCTCCTAAAGTTGCGGCAGCGCATCGCAAATGAGACAGAGGAATTCAAATTGGGTGGGTACGGGGCGTGTATTATTTAAACTACGCGCGAACCCGCGGCGAACGTACTGCGCATGCGTCGAGTGTCAATGCATCCCCGTGCGCATGCTCCAAGTTCTGTCAGTGAACGTCAATGACGTCACGTCCCCATTCATGAATGTTTTACGCAAACGACGCGATTTGGTTTTTTTCCGAAGCGATGACGACGCCTATACCTAACATAGGATATTCCACTAGGGGGCTCCTTTATCTTTACGTCGCGTATCGCTTCCGGAAACGTCGTAAAGTCACTGCGTCGCGCCCGAAAACGATCGTGAATTTCCGACTCCCGCTGATTAACATATTTTTTCAGCGTTAATCAGCGGGAACGCCCCGGCGCCATTTTTAAGTTGAAGTAACGATGCGATGGCGAAATTCAATTACGCCGATCGCATCGGAACTCCAACCCGGCGTTTCTTGTTTTCTGGTTATAGAAAACAGAAACGCCGGCTTAAAGTGACAGTTAGGCTGGCGGATCAATGGATACTCCAGCCTAACTCTTCATGAATCTGGCCCAATATTTTTTGCTAATATAAATATCATTTTTTTTTTAACCACTTAAGGACCACCTGGGCACAAGCACATACCTGTACGTCCTCTTTAAGTGCCCAGCCGTGGGTCGCGGGAGCACGCCTGCGACCTGGTCTGAAGCTCCATGACCACGGCCGCTGGACCCGCAGACCCGATCGCAGCCAGAGCTCAAGAATGGGAAGAGATGAGAGTAAACACAGCTTTCCCATTCTTCACTGTGGCATTGTCATTGATCGTGTGTTCCCTGATATAGGGAAAGACGATCAATGACATCACACGTCCAGCCCCGCCCCCTACAGTTAGAAACACATATGAGGTCACACTTAACCCCTACAACGCCCCCTTGTGGTTAACTCCCAAACTGCAATTGTCATTTTCACAGTAATCGGTGCATTTTTATAGCACTTTTTGCTGTGAAAATGACAATGGTCCCAAAAATTGGCAGAAGTGTCCGATGTGTCAGCCATAGTGTCACAATCATGAAAAAAAAAATGCTGATTACCGCCATTAGTAGTAAAAAATAAATAAAAATTAAATAAAATTATCCCCTATTTTGTAAACGCTATAAATTTAGCGCAAACCAATCGATAAACGCTTTTTGCGTTTTTTTTTTTTTTTTTTTTTACCAAAATTACGTAGAAGAATATTTTTGGGGGTATTTATTATAGCAAAAAGTTAAAAATATTGCATTTTGTTTTCAAAATTGTCGCTCTATTTTTGTTTATAGCGCACAAAATAAAAACTGCAGAGGTGATCAAATATCACCAAAAGAAAGCTCTATTTGTGGGGGGAAAAGGACGCCAGTTTGGTTTGGGACCGCGCAATTGTCAGTTAAAGCGACGCAGTGCCGAATCCCAAAAAGGGGCAAGGTCCTTTACCTGCGTTTTGGTCCGGGTCTTAAGTGGTTAAACACATTTTTTTCCTCATTTTAGGCCGATACGTATTGTTCTACATATTTTTGGTAAAAAAAAAAAAAAAATCACAATAAGCGTTTATTGTTTTTTTTTTTTCTTTCGCAAAAGTTATAGCGTTTACAAAACAGGGGGATATATTTATAGCATTTTATTATTTATAGATTTTTTCAGTAGTAATGGCGGCGATCTGCAATTTTTATCCTGTCTGCGGCGGACACTTTTGACACTATTTTGGGACCATTCATTTATACAGCGATCCATACTATAAAAATGCACTGATTGCTGTATAAACATGACTGGCAGGGGTTAACACTAGGGGACGATCAAGGGATTAATGTGTTCCCTAGGGAGTGATTCTTACTGTGGGGGGAGGGGACTTACCGGGAGAGGTGACTGATCAGTGTCCCTATGCACAAGGGACACACCATTGGTCTCCTCTCACTGACTTGATGTGGATCTGTGTGTTTACCCACACAGATCCACGGTCCTGCTCGGTTACTAGGCAATTGCGGGTGCCCGGCGGGCATGCGCATCGGGTTCCTAGTGAGGCGGCAAGCGTGCCCCCTAGTGGCTCGGGAAGGCGAAGACGTTGTATGACATCCACCCAGAATGAGAGCCTTTCAGTGTATGAATATCAGAGAACTCCTCAGACTCCAGACTATCCCTCTGGAGAAGTGGTCTCCAAACTGCGGCCCTGGGGCCAGATTTGGCCCTTTTGATTGCCTCTATCCGGCCTATGGGGCACTATTCTATCCACAACTGACACCAAGGATGAGGCACTATTAGACATGTGCAAAAGTAAAAAAATTGTTTTGTTTCGTTTTTATCTGTTATTTAATTAATTTCGTTAAGTTAAATTCGTTAAATTTGTTAAATTCGTTTTCGGAATTCGATCGTTTTCAACCGAATTCGAAAACCGGTCGAATTCGAAAATATTTCTACTGGATTCGAATTTGATCATATTTTGATATATGATATTTCAACAGAATTCAACAATATTTCATCCGTTATCGTTAATATTTCAACCAAATTTGATGATATTTCAACCGGATTGGAAATTATTTCCACCGGATTTGATTGTATGTGTTTGTATTTGTATTATTGTATTTGATTACATTCTATTAAATTCTATTCTGTTCTTTACTATTCTTTGATTTTCATTCTATTTTTTTATTATTTTATATTCTATTTTATTGTATTCTTTTTTAGAAATCGATTTATATTTTTTAGATTTTGATTCAAACTTGCTTTCAATTTTCATTCGAATTGTTTTCGATTCAAATTGTTTTCGAATTAGATTCGAATTGAGTTTTTTTCCGAATTCAATGCGAATTATTTTCGGATTCGTTTCGAATTCTTTTCGAATTCGAATTTCGTTCGCGTTTTTTCGAATTTCTTTAAATTTCGCTAATTTTGTAATTCGGAAATTCGGATGCATCCGAATTTCCGAATAATGAAAAATTTGTCCGAATTCGTAACGAAACGAAAGGCACATGTCTAGGCACTATTCCTCCCACTGGCATCAAGGATGGGGTTCTATTCTCCCCACCGATATCAATAGGGCACTATTCCTTCCACTAAAACCAATGATGGGGCATTGTTTAATCCCATTGACCACAGTCCGGCACCCATAAAATCTGAAGGACAGTAAACCGGCCCATTGTTTAGAACGTTTGGAGACCCCTGCTCTGGAGGACCATTGCAGACCTGAGTGATGCCAGGAGATCCGATCCTCCAGAGTAGGGGCAACCTCGGCCCCCCAGCTGTTTTGAAACTACAAGTCCCATGAGACATTGCATGACCCTAAAAATCGCAGGCATGACTCCTAGAGGCAGAGGCATGATGGGATTTGTAGTTTCATCACAGCTGGAGGGCCGAGGTTGCCTATTCCTGCTCCAGAGGGACAGTCTGTAGCCTGAATGGTCCTCTGATCTTCATGCTCAGGGTAAGTCCCTCACTCCAGGTGTCTCTCCATGTTTTTCCCAAGCAAAGGACTGATCTCACATTAGAAAGGATAAAGATATCGGGCCAGATTCAGGTAGAGTTACTCTGGAGTATCAGTGATTCGCCAGCATAACTCTCACTTTGAGCCGGCGTTTCTGTTTTCTGTAAGCAGAAAACAAGAAACGCCGGGTTGGAGTTCCTATAAGAGCGGCGTAATTGTATTTCGCCGTCGTATCGGAACTGCAATTTTAAAAATGGCGCTCGGGGCGTTCCCGCTGACTAACGCCAAAAATATGTTAATCAGCGGGAATCGGAAATTCACGACCGTATTCGGGCCCGACGCAGTGACTTTCCAACGTTTCCGCAAGCGATACGTGGCGTAAAGAAAAACATGCCCCCTAGGTGGAGTATCCTATGTTAAGTATGGCCGTCGTCATCGTGTCGAAAAAAAAAAAATTTGCGTCGTTTGCGTAAAACGTCCATGAATGGGGATTGACGTCATTGACGTTCACTGACAGAATTTGGAGCATGCGCACTGACAGTCGACGCATGCGCAGTACGTTCGCCGCGGCATCGCGCCTAGTTTAAATAATACACGCCCCCTACCCGCCCAATTTGAATTCCGCCGGCTCATTTTCGCTACGCCGCCGCAACTTTAGGAGCAAGTGCTGTGTGAATAACAGTACTTGCTCCTAAAGTTTCGGCGGAGTAACGTAAATGAGAAACGTTACTCCAAAATAAAGATTCGCCCATCTACCTGAATCTGGCCCATCATTTGTAAAACAATTGTGAAATGGTTTATCATACATGACCAGTCCCAAGATCTGACAAATTGTTTGTTTATATAAATTGTTCAGACAGGAGATAGAGATACAAAGTAACCATGTTTATAAACTTTGTTAAGAAATTAGATGGAGAGATACAAAGTAACATTGTTTATAAACATTGATCAGACAGGAGATAGAGAGATACAAAGTAACATTGTTTATAAACATTGATCAGACAGGAGATAGAGATACAAAGTAACATTCTGTTCTCTTCTGTTACACTGCAAGCAGGGGAGATACTGGAGAGCACAGCATCCTGCGGAGAGAGACTGGGGAGAAGATCAGAGATGCAGTGCTGAGGCGACGCTGACAGGTGAGCTGATTGTGTTCCTTCAACTGGAGGGATTGAGTTGTTTAGCTAAAGACAGCTGGTCAGGGCTGACACCACCTGGTCCACAAGAATGCTGAGCTTTCTCACCCCAAATTAGGAGCTGAGTGCATCTGTGGCAGATCCATAGATATTTGTCTGAACATTCCAGGACTTTAAAGGGATAAAATGCAGAAATGTGCACTTATTATAGAGACATACTGCATTTTTTTTTTTTTTATATCTTTTGATTATTTCCTTTACACTTTAACAACTTGCCGACCGCCGCAGGCAGATGTACGTCAACAACATGGCACGGGCAGGCAAATGGGTGTACCTGCACGTCGCTTTTTTAATTTTCCACCCAGCGCCCCCCCCCCCCCCCCCCCCCCCCGAGTGCCTCACAAGGGTGCTCACGGGTCTCGGGAACTCGATGTTCCTGGGCGGCCCGGTGATTGCGTTCAGCAAAGGCGGAACACTGGGATGCCTTTGTAAACAAGGCATTCCCCTATTCTGCCTAGTGACACTGTCACTGATGGCTGTTACCTGTGATCGGGAACAGTCATCAGTGACTTGTCACTCGCAGCCACGCCCCCTAACAGTTAGAATCACTCCCTAGTACTGACTTAACCCCTTCAGCGCCCTCTAGTGGTTAACCCTTCACTGCCAGTGTCATTTTCACAGTAATCGGTGCATTTTTATAGCACTGATCGCTGTAAAAATGTCAATGGTCCCAAAAATGTGTCAAAAGTGTTATATATGGGGAAGATGCGCTACTTTACAGGCAGACTAAGGAAACCCCCCAGGCACAATATTTAAAGGAATATTTAATTTTTATTGTTTCACTTTAACCACTTAAGACCCGGACCTTTAGTCGGCTAAAGGACCCGGCCAGTTTTTGCGATTCGGCACTGCGTCGATTTAACAGACAATTGCGCGGTCATGCGACGTGGCGTCCTTTTTTCCCCCACAAATAGAGCTTTGTTTTGTTGGTATTTGATCACCTCTGTGTGTGTGTGTGTTTTTTTTTTTTGCGCTATAAACAAAAATAGAGCGAAAATTTTGTAAAAAAATGCAATTTTTTTTTTTACTTTTGCTATAATAAATATCCCCAAAAATATATATAAAAAAAATGTCCTCAGTTTAGGCCGATACGTATTCTTCTACATATTTGTGGTAAAAAAAATCGCAATGAGAGTTTATTGGTTGGTTTGCGCACAATTTATAGCGTTTACAAAATAGGGGATAGTTTTATTGCATTTTTTTTTTAATTATTATTTATTTATTTTACTACTAATGACTGCGACATTATGGCGGACACATCAGACAATGTTGTCCCATTTTTGGGACCATTGTCATTTTCACAGCAAAAAAATCTATAAAAATGCACTGATTACTGTGAAAATTACATTTGCAGTTTGGGAGTTAACCACAAGGTGGCGCTGTAGGGGTTGTGAATGAATGAATGAATGAAAAACTTATATAGCGCGGCACATGCGAACTAAATCGCCTCTGGGCGCTTAATCGGTTGTGTGACCTAATGTGTGTTTACAACTGTAGGGGGGTGTGGCTGTAGGTGTGACATCGATTGTGTTTCCCTATAAAAGGAATCACACGATGGATGTAGCCACCACAGTGAAGAACAGGGAAGCTGTGTTTACACACGACTCTCCCCGTTCTTCACCTCTGGGGACCGATCGCCAGACTCCAGCGGCGATCGGGTCCACGAGTCCCGCGGTCCCAGGAACCCGGAGCTTCAGACCCGGGTTGCGGGAGCGTGCCACGCACAGCTGGGTACTAGCACAGGACGTACCTGTACGTGCATGTGCCCAGCCATGCCATTCTGCCATAGTATATGTGCAGGAGGCGGTCCTTAAGTGGTTAAGCATTTTTAAGATCACTGCTCCCGAAAAAAAAGCCCTTTTTCAAACCTTCTTTTGCATTGATACATGTCTACTACTGGAGTAGGACCATGGTCCCCAAACACTTTTTAACCACTTAAGGACCGGACCAATATGCTGCTAAATGACCCAAGGGGTTTTTACAATTTGGCACTGCGTCGCTTTAACAGACAATTGCGCGGTCGTGCGATGTGGCTCCCAAACACAATTTGCGTCCTTTTCTTCCCACAAATAGAGCTTTCTTTTGGTGCATCTGCGATTTTTATTTTTTGCGCTATATACAAAAATAGAGCGACATTTTTGAAAAAAAATCTATATTTTTTTTACTTTTTGTTATAAGAAAAATCAAATGAACGAAATTTTAGTCAAACATTTAGGTCAAAATTTATTCAGCCACATGTCTTTAGTAAAAAAAATCGCAATAAAAAAAAAATAGCTACCTAGCGGGAACAGCGACACTAATACTCACCATCTGCTGCGCCTACTACGCAGACTTATTCCATTTATTCCTAAAGAAGACATAGCAGTCGTGGTAGGAACAACTGTAAACTCAAGATTGGACTATGCAAATGCCCTTTACCTCGGACTCCCCAAGTACCAAATCGCTCGTCTGCAAGTCGTTCAAAATACGGCCGCCAGTCTTGTGACTGGAAAAAAAACCTGGGAATCCATCTCACCTTCACTGAGATCTCTTGATTGGTTGCCAGTAAAAGACAGAATCACTTTTAAAGCACTCTAACGCATAGTGAATTCATGGGAATGCTCCCCATTATTTATGCGAAAAAATAAAAGCTCATAACCCCAATCGCGTTCTGCGATCCACCAACCAAAATCTACTCCAGATACCAAAAACAAACTACAAGTCCAAGGGAGATAGAAGATTCGCGATCCAAGGTCCCAGACTATGGAATGCTCTACCAACCAGCATTCGGTTGGAGGAGAACCGCTTGGCATTCAGGAGAAAGATCAAGACTCATCTCTTTTGATACCAAAGGAGACAGGAACAACAAGCACCCAGAGGCAATTTAGTTTGCATGTGCTGTACTATATAAGTCTTCATTCATTCATTCATTCAATACAGCGATCAGAAAAATTATCGCTTAGTGGCGCTGGCAATAGGGAGTGAAAGGGTTAACTAGGGTGGTGATCAAGGGGTTAAAACTTTATTAGGGGGGTTTGTGGGCTACCCTGGACCTAACATTAATTGCCTTTCACACTGACACTAAATACAGTGATCATACATATATGATCACTGCATTCAGTGACACTGTGACAGGGGGTGATTGGGGGGGATTAATGTGCCTATGTGTAGTGTGTGTCAGTGTAGTGTTGGTGCAGACTTACTGTGTGAGTCTTCTCTCCTCAGCGGCGGTTGAAAATACTGCTTGGAGGAGAGATTACATCACTTCCCCCTTCCTGTGTTTACACAGGAGGAGGAAGTGACGCACAGGGATTGGCTGGGAGCGATCCGGAGGGGGCGGACAGAAATGAACCGCCGCCCCCTCAGTACGGATTGCTCCTGAAGCCACGGGGACCGCCGCAGGTACCGGGGGGGTCCCGATCGGACCCACGTCTAGGCAGGGACGTACAGGTACGCCAATGTGCCTGTCCGTGCCATTCTGCCGACGTAAATGTACATACAGTTTTACACACAGTTAGGGACACTCCCCTTAGCCTTGTCTATGAGGGGTGAGGCACAAAGAACAAAAAATGGGAACAGAACATTTGGACATTGAAACAGGCTACAGATACCTAATGAGATTATGGTAAACAGGCAGCCTTCTCAATACACACCCCCTGCAGAGAGATGTCTGCAGTCCAGGCCATTGTCTGTGTCCAGCAACAAGAGGGGGGATGGGGGGAGAAGGGCTGTAACATTACATCAATGCCAGCTTCAGGTCTCCAGTATTTTCTGGCCCATAGTCTTAGTAGGAGGCCCGCCCCCAGTCCCTTCCAAAATGCACAGTGACAGTGGGTTCTGTCACATTTCTCCCCTTTTAAAAACAGACTAACCAGGTTCCTGACCCCCCCCAACTGGTCTGGACCTGTGTTAGTCACAAACATCCACCCCAGGCAAACAGGAAAAGTAAAAGTACGACTCTGGCGCTGGGGAGCGAAACCGCACATACGCTCTCCAGGAAATAAAAACAGCCACTGCAGAGTGGGAACAAGCTGTCTGCACTCCTCTGATCTGGGAGCTGGGTTGCAGATATTGGGGGAGCTGAATAATCCTCTGCCCTGATGCCAGCGCTTCAGCTGGTAGGGAACGTAGGCTGGTAGGGCTATGCATTTGGGGACGAAAAGGTACTTGCTTTTCTCCTGGTGTAGTTACCAGCCGCTGAGAAGGTATCTTGCAGGGACTATCTCCCGGGTTCTTCATCTCTTGTTCTGATGCTGTCCAGAGACCATCAGCGCTCTGTCCTGTAGCCAGCACTTCTGCCAGGGGGACATATGCAAAAGTTGGCAAAAGGGGAGAAAACCCTTCCCCCTCTCCCCGCTGGAGAGGGGGAATGGTTTTCTCCCCTGCCGGTTCTGTGACCAGCCACTGGGGTGACTTCTGACGGGGGCTTTCTCACAAACCCTTTAAAAACATACTGAGGGCTGGGCAGGGACCAGCAGAACTCTGCCCCATACTCTTCTGCTGGGGGGATAACCACTGGGGTAGTGTCCAATTGCTGGGGAGGGAGAATTGCTTCCTCTACTCCCGGTGGTGATATCTGCTGTTGGGGAAACAGCTCATGCGGGTCATCTCTGACTCTCCGGATCCAACTCTTTTTCTGATGCAGGGCAGATTACAGTGGCACTCTGCCCTGTAGCCAGTGCTTCTGCTGGGGGGATGAACATTGAGGTAGTGTCCAATTGCTTGGAGGGAGAATTGCTTCCTCCACTCCCGGTGGGGATCTCTGCTGTTGGGGAAACCGCTCAGGTGGGTCATCTCTGACTCTCCGGAGCCAACTCTTTTTCTGATGCTGGGCAGATGCCAGGGGCACTCTGCCCTGTAACCAGCACTTCTGCTGGGGCCCAAGATGAGATACTCTGGACTTGCTGCTGATCACCATTCCCCAGCCTTCCAGCGCCTGTCTTAACTCCCCTTTCTGAGACCTTCATGCTATTAGCTTGTCTCACTGCCTGGGGACCTCTGGTGGGTTCCGGCATTCTAGTGCTCGCAGTGCCCTCTGTATCATCGCTGCCTCTTCTATTGCGGTTAGGACGGGAAAACATAGGGTCACCCCTGGCCCCATTTGCTCCTCATCTTTGTGACTGTTTATTTCTCCCGGACAGTCCCAAGCAACGGGAGCCATGCCAGGCTGCTGATCACCGTCAAAGAGCCGCTTGTAGTCAATTTCAAGCTCCCATTCCTGCTCAACCAGGAACTCCAATTCCTCCAGGTCACACGCCTCTTCGGGGAGGTCCAGCACCTCATCTTGGAAGTCCAGGATGTTTTCCAGCCGCCACTCATCATCGCTCCAAAAGTCTGGGTCTCCATACATTTTTTTAATGGAGCAGCCCCACGCCGCCATAGCTAACGCCTTCTGTTGGGCGGCCATCTGCTGTACTTGGCCAAAGTTGAGCTGCGAACCACCGGAGGGCTCTTTAGCTGGTGTCCAGCTTCATCTCCTCCTGGACCAATCTTCTGAGCTCTGTCTTCCAATCATCTCGCGGTCGTTCCCTCAGGAACACCTCTCGCACACAGTACTGCATCCAGTACATCTCTGAGGAGGAGGGAAGGATCTTCCCTGCTGGCACCGCTCATGGCTTAGCGCCTCATGCCAGAGTTGCCAGCGGATCACATCCTCCCAAACCAAGCATGGTGCGCTCTGTCACTGGTCCCTGATGTTTCTTCCGCATGCCTTGCAGCCTCCTCCCGAACTCCGCTCTCATGATGGCTGGCCCCGTATCGCTCCTCGGCAGCTGCCCAGATCTTGAATCCCTGGTGGTGGTTTGGATGTCCTGGACTGCAGGAGACGCCCCACTGCTGACACCACTGTGACGGATCTCAGATACCCCAGGTGGGCACATCCGCCAGACCTGTGTCGCCTGTCCTCCAAACGCACCCACAGCCTGCAGATTCGCCATAACCAGCCCTTAACTCCTCAATCACGAGACAATCCACACAGGTGTTGAGGGTTACACATCCAGAGCTTAAACTGTTTATTAAATTCCAAAACATACAGTTTTGCACACAGTTAGGGACACTCCCCTTAGCCTTGTCTATGAGAGGAGGGGAACAAGGAACAACCAATGGGAACAGAACATTTGGACATTGAAACAGGCTACAGATAACTAATGAGATTATGGTAAACAGGCAGCCTTCTCAATACACACCCCCTGTGGAGAGATGTCTGCAGTCTAGGCCATTGTCTATGTGTCCAGCAACAAGAGGGGGGGATGGGGGAGAAGGGCTGTAACATTACATCAATGCTAGCTTCAGGTCTCCAGTATTTTCTGGCCCATAGTCTGTCGGTAGGAGGCCCGCCCCCAGTCCCTTCCAAAATGCACAGTGACAATGGGTTCCGTCACAGACACCTTACTAAAAGAAATGTCATGTTTTTTGTTATGTCCTGTAAAAATAGGCAACCATGAATTAAACATTTTTATTTATTTTTATTTTTTTATTTTTTTACAGCAATGTTGAAAGGTTCATACCTAGTGAGAATCTCAGAAAATATTAGAGACTTTAATTTCTCTTCTGCTGTCATCGATGGCGTCTGCTGATCTGAGAGCTGAGCTGGAATGTTCCGTCTGTCTGAACATTTATACAGATCCTGTAAACCTGAAATGTGGTCACAACTTCTGCCGGGTCTGTATTGATCGTGTGCTGGATACACAGGAGGGGTCTGAAGATTTCTTCTGTCCTCTATGCAGAAAAAGGTTCAGGAGTCGTCCTGCACTGCACAGGAACATAACTCTACATAACCTAGTAGTGCAGTTCCTGTCTCCTCAGCCAGATCAGGAGGAGTCTGGAGTCTCCTGTACTCACTGTGTGGACTCTCCTGTACCTGCTATTAGATCCTGTCTACACTGTGAGGTTTCTCTTTGTGATAAACATCTGAGATTCCACAAAAAGTCCCCAGAACACATCTTATGTGACCCCACCTTGTCCATGGAGAGCAGGAAATGCTCCGTCCATAAGAAGATCCTGGAGTATTATTGCACTGAGGATGATACCTGTATCTGTGTGTCCTGCAGTTTGGCTGGAGAACATCGGGGACACCAGGTGGAGACACTGAATGAGGCTTCTGGGAAGAAGAAGACGACACTGAGGAATGTTCTGCAGAAACATCTGACAAAGAGAGAGGAGATGGAGGAAAGAGTCCAGAGTCTGCAGGAACACAGGAGGAAAGTAGAAGAAGAAGCAGCTGGTGACACCAAGAGAGTCACTGTCCTGTTTAGAAATATCAGGAGACATCTGGAGGATAAGGAGAAGAGAGTCGTGAGGGAAATCTCCGGGAGGGCAAAGCGGATCTCCATCTCTATCCGGGATCTGGAAATAAAGAAGGAGGAGCTGTCCAGGAAGATGCGTCACATTGAGGAGCTGTGTAACATGACGGATCCACTGACTGTCTTACAGGAATCAGACACAGGTGACTTGTGTGATACTGAGGATGGAGATAATGAGGACAGAAAGAGACGTGAGAAGCTCCTCCATGATAGAGGGGGTCTGGATGTGGCTGGGATATTGCGCACATTACACACATTATCTGATATAATAAGAGAGGTAAATGTAGACTTCTATATAGAGGAAGCTGCAGACATATTACTGGATGTAAACACAGCTGATAATTATCTAGAGATATCAGATGACGGGAAAACTGTATCCATTATATGTATAGAGCAGAATCGCCCAGAAACACCAGAGAGATTTCAGAGTTATTCCCAGGTGATGAGCAGTCAGAGTTTCTCCTCAGGGAGACATTACTGGGATGTGGATGTCGGGGAGACAAGTGAATGGACAGTCGGGATGTGTTACCCCAGTATGGAGAGGATAGGGGAGGAGTCAGCGATTGGATTGAATAAAAAGTCCTGGGGTTTGAACCGCGATATATTATGCAATTGGATGACTCATGACAGTAATAAGATCAGGTTACTTTCCGAAATCTTCAGTAACAGAGTCAGGATATATGTGGATTATGAGGCCGGGCGGATCTCCTTTTATGATCTGTGTGACCCGATCCAACACCTCTACACCTTCACCACCACCTTCACTGAGCCCCTCCATGCTGTGTTGGGTGTACAGTATGAGTGTATAAAAATATGCGGGGGGAGGCGAGAGATGTGAGAGTATGCAGGCCTTCTTATGAAAATGCTAGTTACCTGGCTGTGTCTAATGTAAGACTTTGTAAAGTGGTTCCAAAGGGAAAAAAAAATTCGTACGCGTTCCGCCTGTAACTTGGTTCTTTTACCTGGTTCTGCTGTTTGTCTCAATGTTCTTTAACCGACCAATATGTCCAGCTAAAGGTGGCACTGAAATGAGGTAGCCTAGACAGTGCTCAAAATTGGAAATAAAAATTCCAGAGTCTATATCTTAAAGTTGAATGTAAATCAATGTAAGATGGGTACAAAGGTCAGATGAACGCCAACAGGTGTACACGTTGTGTGTAGAAATGATGGTCACATTAACATCAAGGTATAGCAGGGCTTGGCAAATTTGCTTTGAATCTAGGAGCCAGCTAAAAAACTTAGGCGCCATTTTTTTATTTTTTTTTATTTGTATGACTCAGTGATGAGCCCCAGTGTCGTTACTAGGGTTGGTATCCCCCCTTCCACCAACTACAGACCCCCCTCCCTCATTAACCACTTCCCGACGGCCGTACGAATATATGCGGCCGTCCGGCGGTCCTGAATCTCTGACAGGACGCATATATGCGTCCTGTGCTATTAATGGCCACTAGAGGGCACGCGCGCGCATGCCCGATGCATTCCTGAGATACCGATGTGCGTGCCTGGCGGCCGCGATGTCCGCCAGGCACTCGCAATCGGCAGTTACAAAACAGAGATCCATGTCCTGTCAGGGGAGAGAGGAGACCGATCTGTGTCTCTTGTACATAGGGACACAGCATCGGCCACCTCCCCCAGTCACCCCCCTCCCCCCACACAGTTAGAACACACCCAGAATACATTTAACCCCTTCCATGCCCCCCTAGTGTTAACCCCTTCACTGCCAGTCACATTTATACAGTAATCTGTGCATTTTTATAGCACAGATCGCAGTATAAATGTGAATGGCGCCAAAAATGTGTCAAAAGTGTCCAATGTGTACACCATAACGTCGCAGTCCCAGTAAAAATCGCAGATCGCCGCCATTACTAGTAAAAAAAAATAATATTTCTCTCCCCTATTTTGTATGCGCTATAACTTTTGCGCAAACCAGTCGTTTATTGCGATTTTTTTTTTTCTTACCAAAAATATGTAGAATAATACGTATCGGCCTAAACTGAGAAAAAACGTTTTTTTTTTTTTGTTTTTTTTTTTAAATGGGCTATTTATTATAGTAACAAGTAAAAAATATTGTTTTTTTTTTTCAAAATTGTCGCTCTTTTTTTGTTTAAAGCGCAAAAAATAAAAACCGCAGAGATGATCAAATACCACCAAAAGAAAGCTCTATTTGTGTGGAAAAAAAGACGCCAATTTTGTTTGGGAGCCACGTCGCACGACCGCGCAATTGTCAGTTAAATTGACGCAGTGCCAGAAGCTGAAATTTCACCTGGTCAGGAAGGGGTATAAGTGCGCAGTAAGGAAGTGGTTAAAGACCCACAGTACAGACCCCCCTCCCACAGTATAGATCCCCCTCACTAAATACAGACCCTGCTTCCGCAGTATAGATCCCTCTCACTAAATACAGACACTGATCAAAGCCCAGGCGCCAGGGTGAAATTTCTAGTCGCATTGGCGACCTAGCGCTGGGATTTGTCGAGCCCTGAGGTATAGAGTAAGTGTGGACATGCTTACCAGATAGGTTGGACTCTAATACTATGCAGTAGAGAGTCATTCAGCAAGCTGCCCCTGTTGAAGGCTTATGCAGCCGAAACACGTCGGGTAACGCCGCTACTGAGCACCCCATATTGCTAATGAGTATGTGATCACTTTTTATTTTGTCTTTTGGGTTTTATTAACCTACGCTATTGGGAGCTTTCTTTTTTCTCCATTCTTTCATCACACGGCTTATTGGAGCCCTAGCCACATTCTTGTCTACAGTCCTGGATTGATCATCTACAGCAGGGGTCTCCAAACTGCGGCCCGAGGGCCAGATGCGGCCCTTTGCTACCCTTTATCCGGCCCTCAGGGCTTTATTCCTTCCACTGATATGAGGCACTATTATTCCCACTGACTCCAACAAGGGGGCACTTTTTCTTCCAGCGATGCCAATGATGAGATACAATTACTCCTACTGATAGGGGCACTACTCCTTATCCTACTGATCGCAAACTATGAGGCCGTATTTATTCTCACCAATGCTGGGCCCGGGGCTTTTTCTGCCCCCGATGGCCACAATCTGGCCCTCCTAAAGGCTGAAGAACAATAAACTGGCCCTTTGTTTGAAATGTTTGGAGACCCCTGATCTACAGTAAGAACCACACCTGGAGTTTGATGGCTTTGATGCAGCAGGTTATTCCAACATACCTGGCTTCCGTTGTCTACATCAAGTTGAAGTTCCAGTCGACTTACCTGGCTCCTCTCCGGTTACAGTGGTCCCGGTTTCAAAGTACCACTATGTTTGAATGACTCTCTACTGCATAGTATTAGAGTCCAACCTATCTGGTAAGCGTGTCCACACTTACTCTATACCTTGATGTTAATGTGACCGTCATAGATTTCTACACACAACGTGTACACCTGTTGGAGTTCATCTGACCTTTGTACCCATCTTACATTGGTTTACATTCAACTTTAAGATATAGACTCTGGAATTTTCATTTCCAATTTTGAGCACTGTCTAGGCTACCTCATTTCACGTGTTGGTAGCTCATGTCAAAAGCACTTTATTATGTATGTGGTTGCTTCATATGGTATTACACATTGCTTAGCTTGGGCATATTAGCGCTACATTTTTTTGTTTACTATTTTATTTACTTTGTTTGTATGTAGCAGCTTATCTCCCGATTTAGATTAGCGCAGTTTTTTCTATATTTATCTTAGGCAACACTTGACATGGGCCCCACTCATGCCTCTCTGATGGGGGGGGAAAAGATTTCAAGGACAAGCGCCTTTTCCCCACAACCCTGGCTGGTGGTTGTGGGGGTCTGCGGGCGGGGGGGCTTATCGGATTCTGGAAGCCCCCTTTAACAAGACGGCCCCCAGATCCTGCTCTTTAATAACTAAGGGGTGGGGGTCCACCTGGTGATGTCATCTATTGAACCCGCCCCCTTGCGACGTCATTGACTGAGGGCATTCTGGATCATCAACGTCACAAAGGGTGGTGTCACTGATATTCACTGATTGTTGGGAACGCTGGTGGCTCCTGAGTCAGGGCTCTTAACTCTGCCTGAGCACAACAGCGTTAAGGCCCCCTGGCTCTCAAAACTGGGGTAATGCACTGGGTAAGTTAGATGGGTGTGAGTGCGAGGCCTTAGGTGACCGCCTAATTAAAGAGCCGCCTCTGATACTCGTCTGTCTCCATGGAAACCTGCGCATGCTCAAAATGACTTTGATGCATATGCGGTAGCTTCCAAGGCATAGGTCGGGTGAAGCAATATGGCGGCGACGGCATCGAATGTGACGAGCGCATGCTTGTCGTAGTCGCTGACGTCACTGCGTTTGTGCCATTCAAAAGAACGGTTGTTCTTTTTGAATTGCATGTGTGTACTATCGGCCGGCAAGAAAATCTTGCAGGGAATCTCGACAGGAAAAATGCTTTTTTCCTGATGAGAATCCTGGCCATGTGTACAAGGCTTGAGACTATATTAAAGCCAAAGCATTAGCATGACAGCCAGGGAACTAGCATTCTCTCAAGACAGATGCCCAAATATAATAAATGTAATGCATTTTCTGACACACTGATGACTTCCAGATGTGTCTGGATTCCAGGAACAGTCTCGAGATTTTGAGGTTTGTCCTTGTAAATGTTCCCAATTTGATTCAAATTTTCCTTTTTTTTTTGTTTTTGTTTTCTACTATGATTTGTATTACAGAGTCAGTTCACCTTCATGGTAATAAATGGTGACGTGATGTTTATTTCTCATTTTCCTGTTTAAGTTAACATAAGCAGTTTGCAACCTGTGAAAAACACATCTTCTTCACAGCATCTTTATTTTGATGTAAAATAAAAATCAGTAATAATCCAAAAATCTCTTTGCAGATTGGTGTCTGTATCTTTTTTTTTGTCAGATTTCCTCTATGCAGTGGCAGCTGGTACTCGATAATTTGGGGGAGAGGCGGCCAACCAATGTCACCCCCCCCCCCCCCCCTCAACAGGAGATGGAAATGAATGACATGATTTTAATCATTCTTTAAAGTAAAACAATAAACAAAATATTCCTTTAAATATCGTGCGGGGGGTCCCCTTAGTCTGTCTGTAATCTGTGTGATGAGTAGAAACGTGCTAAAGCAATAATTACTTTTCTAAAGGGAAAAAATTATCTAAACTCACTCGTGGCTGTAATGCATTGCCTTTATAGATGAAAAAAATGGTGACCAACTCCCCCCCCCCCCCCCGAATCCATAGCAGGCCCTTATCCAAGCTGGCAGGTCAGGATGGGGGGGGATGATCGAGTGCCCCCTCCTCAACCACACCAGGCCACATTCCCTCAACCTGGGGAGTGCTTTGGGGCTTGAGACGCTGTGTCCCCACCCTAAAGCACCTTGTCCCGATGTTGTTGGGGACAAGGGCCTCTTCCTGGCAACCCTGGAGCGTAGTTGTCGGTGTATGTGGAGTGAGGGGCTTATCGAAATCTAGAAGGGGAATTTTAACAGGGGGGCCCAGATCCTGCCCCCCTATGTGAATGGGTATTGGGTACATTGTAGCCTTATCCATTGACCAAAAAAGTGTCAAAATAAAAAACACAAACAGTTTTTGTCAATTCCCTTAATAAAAAACTATTGTCCCGTGTTGTCCATCCATCTTCAATCACGCCACCCGATAGACCCGAAAAATAGAAAAAAACAGGAAAAAATTCGGAGGCCTCCCGGTGACTGCTATATTTTCCCATTGACATCTCTTATATAGACAAGGGCGGGGTCACCCGGTGACATGACTGGATGACCTGCCCCCTCTGATTTCACATGATTTTAGAAGGGGGCGGGGTCACTCAGGTACGTCACCATGTGGCCCCACCCTTGCCTATATAACAGCTGTCAAAGCCAAGGGACAGAAGTTGCCGGGAGGCATCCCGTGGAGGCAGAATTTCTTAAATATTTTCTATTTTTCAGGTCCATTGGTCGTCGTGATTGAAGATAGATAGACACTGTGGGACACTTCTATTTATTTTTATTTTTTAATGAATGAATTGTCAAAAACTGTCTGTTGTGGTTTTTCACTATTTGACACTTTTTTGGTGAATGGGTAAGGGGTACAATTCATATATGGGGCCTTTCAGATTCCTATAAGCCCCTATCCGCAGACCCAGACAACCAGCGGCTAGGGTTGTTTTGAAGAGACCCTTGTCCCATCAACCCGGGGGCAAGGTGCTTTGGGGGCACCCCAAAGCACCCTCCTCAAGTTAAGGGCAAGTGGCCTGGTATGGTTCAGGAGGGGGGGTGTTGGGCGCTTGTTCATCTCCCTCCCTTTCCTGGCCTGCCAGGCTGCATGCTTGAATAAGGGTCTGGTATGGATTTTGGGGGACCTCACGCCAATAGCTGCACTGCTATCAATCTATCCAATCAAAGCCGGGACTCCGTGGAGAGAAGGATGGCAGGGGTGCACCCATGGAAATTTACGGCTCAGGTACACTGCAAGGTGTTTTTTTTTACCTTGATGCATTAAAGTGAAAAACATGTAGATTTACAACCCTTTTAACCACAAGCTCCATGATCATGTCCGCCGGTGTCCTGTGATCGTGTGTCATGGAGCTGCAGAACGGGGGGATGCCAATGTAAACCAGCATCTCCCTGTTCTGCCTAGTGACAGGACTTGTCAGGAGCAGTGATCAGTGTCGTGTCACAGTAAGCCCTAGGACACACTTAACCCCTTCCTAGCCCCCTAGTGGTTAACTCCTTCACTGCCAGTCACATTTACACAGTAATAGGTGCATTTTTTTTATAGCACTGATCGCTGTATAAATGTGAATGGTCCCAAAATAGCACCAAAAGTGTCCGATGTGTCTGCAATAATGTTGCAGCCATTACTGGTAAAAAAATATATATAAAAATTCCATAAAACGATCGCCTATTTTGTAGACGCTATGGGCCAGATTCTGGTACAATTGCCGCTGGCGTAGCGTAAGCCATTTACACTACGCCGCCACAATTTAACAGAGCAAGTGCCGTATTTCCAAAAACTGTGTAAATGGCTCTGCGTATCCCCGCGTAATTGAAAGTGGGCAGCTTGTATTTAAATTAAGCGCGCCCCCGCGTCGATCGAACTGCGCATGCACCGGCCGGGAAAAAAGCCCAGTGCCCATGCTCCAGCTCACGTCGGAAAAAGTGAATGAAACTGACGTGAGCGTCGTTTACGCAAATCCCTATTCGCCAACGACTTAGTAAAACAACGTAACCGACGGAAAAAGACGACGCTGACCCAACGCCATACTTAACATGGCACACGACGGAACTTCGTAAGGTTACCCCTCATATAGCAGGTAACCTTACGTGTACGGAAACGACGTAAACTACGACGGGGCGGTGTAAAAACGTTCGGGAATCGTCGGATTAGGCTCATTTGAATAGGCAAATGAGAAATCAACGTAAAGGCCACCTAGCGGCCAGGAAAGTCATTACATCTACGAACCGACGGTGTAAGTGTTTTACACCTGTCGGATCTTCACTGTATCTATGCGTAAGTGATTCTAGGGATTACACGCATAGATACCCAGTAAAAAAAAAAAGATACAACGGTGTTTCCTACAAAACGCCGGCGTATCTCTTTTGAGAATCTGGCCCTATAACTTTTGTGCAAACCAATCAATAAACGCTTATTCTTTTTATTATTTTTTTTGCCAAAAATATGTAGAAGAATACGTATTGGCCTAAACTGAGGAATTGTTTTTATTATTTATATATATATATATATATATATATATATATATATATAAAAAATTTATATTATAGCAAAAAGTAAAATGCCACCAAAAGAAAGCTCTATTTGTGGGGGGAAAAAAAAGGTCGTCAATTTTGTTTGGGAGCCACGTCGGCGCAATTGTCAGTTAAAGCGACGCAGTGCCGAATCGCAAGCAGCCAAATCCTCCGGGGCTGAAGTGGTTAAATAAGAAACATGTCATACTTGCCTCCACTGTGCAGTTCGTTTTGCACAGGGTGTCCATAGACGCCGACTGTAGGACCCGACCCCACCCCCGGCGCGCACGTCATTGGATTTGATTGACAGCAGCGGGAGCCAATGGCTGTGCTGCAATCAATCTATTCAATCAAAGCCGGGACTCCGTAGAGAGAATGATAGCGGGGACGCTCCCACGGAAATTCGGGGCTCAGGTAAGTAAAACAGGGGGGCCGGACACTGCCAGGTGGTTTTTTACCTCAATGCATAGGATGTATTAAGGCGAAAAGACACGAGGCTTTACAACCTGTTCAGCAGGTTATACATTATACAGGAGGAGGAATGTGGATGCACCCAGTGATGTTTGCTGTTACAGGCGACTGATAGCCGAACAGTCTCTGCAGGCGAAACACACACCTCCCCTCCCCCCTCCTCCTCTTCCTGGAATCTGGGAGAATATTATTGACCTCGTACGGGAAGTTGGATTTTTAACGCTTCCAGTGCCAAGCTTTTCTTCCTGAAGTCTTCTGTAATTGGTCAAATATTTTCAGCTTTCTTCATTGTCTGGAAGTACAAACAATCTGATTGGAAGACGGTATGGGCAGATCCAACAAGGTGAGACCCCCCCCACCAATTAGAAATGGGGAAGAATTCCATATTCTGAGATCCGGTGATCTGCCAGTCTGGTTCCACCTATCTGTTTTGTTCCAGCTGAGTACGCCCATCCGACGGAAACTGCCGAGCACGAACAGCTGTGTGTTAGCTGCCAGATGCGCTCGCTCCCGATCGTGCGGATGGCAGGTAATGCACGCTGCCGCTCGGCATAAAGGGGAGGAATGAGGGGAGGAATGTATTTTTTTTTTTTATTGCTAACTAATCTGTTAAACAGCCACCGTGGCCGAGAGCATAGACAGCTAACGATCAGCTGTTGCGTTCGGCTATTTCCGTAGACTATTACTGCGCATACGCAGTTGGTAACTGCGCATGCGCAGTTAGTTCTGGAACAAATCTCATAGTGGAACAAGGCTGACAAGTCACCGGCATGAAATGGAAACTTCACTCACAGCACTCTAATTCCACATAGTCCCGACGTCTGTGTATTGTGTACTCTCCATACATACAGATATATATATACACAGATGTGTGGTGTTTATTATATATCACATATCGTGCATTTATAATAAATCAATGTAAATGTGAAAACAAATGCGAGTCGCAAGGAATATTGTCCCGTGCAAGAGCCGAAACTGAAAAGTTACCAGATGGGATTCATTTGTTTTCACATGTCCATGGATTTATTACAATGTACTGTATGTGATATATAATAAGTGTCTATATGGTTATATGCCCTGTATTGGGGTATTGTGACAGCTGCTAGTCATTTATTGTATATCTTTTAAGAATCCAGAGCGGTTGTTTCTTTCATTTTTGATACAAATGGATGATGTCTTCTGTATAGAGAGGAAGCGAGTCTGTATCATTCTACATATCCCTATACACAACTTCACTCCAATGAAATTACCTGTCTGTCTGACCATCGGGGGGACTACAAGTCCCAGCATCCCCTTCACTAATATCACTTCACCTGTGTGTCCAGTCATAAGAGAACTACAAGTCCCAGCACCCCCTTCACAGGGCCATTTGAAGAAATTTGGGGGCACACAAAGCCTACGTTAGTGATACACTAATTTTTTACGCCCAAGTTCTTTCTCCCTCCCCCCCCAGTCCCTATGTTTTTCTTCTCACCTCCCCTTCTTCCCTGTAGGCTGCCGCTGTAGCGTGGCCAAGCTCCTCTTCCTCCTGTCAGTCCGGTGTTCTATCGTTATAGGTCCCCAGTCCCCTATCAGATAGTGCCCGGGCCAGGCCGGGTACTGCGCAGTACAGGCAATTCAGTTTCCTGTGTTCCCAGCCGGACTGAAAGGTAGTAAGCACTCAGTGTGCACTTCCTGTCAGTCCGGCCAGGAACAGGAAACTGAATCTCCTGTACCACACGCGGTACCCGGCCGGACTGACTGGACTCCAGGAGGAAGGAAGAGGAGCTCGGCCATGCTACAGCGTGGGAAGGGGAAGTTGGGGGCCCCAGGCCAGCTCGGGGCCCCAAGCAATTGTTTGTTTTGCCTGTCCTGTAGCAACGGGCCTGCCCCTTCACTAATATCCTAATTTGTCCTAACTCTTTGCACTGCAATCCAGTGGAAATGAGCTAGACTGGGTTGCTCCAGAGATGGCAGATAAGGATGAGGGATGAGCTGACGGTTCAGTCAAAACCCATTTTCCAAATGGCCCTTCTTCCACAGTCCCCACAACCCTGGCTGGTGGTTGTGGGGGTCGGTGGGAGAAGGGCCAATTGGAAAATGGGTTTTGACTGAACCGTCAGCTCATCCCTCATCCTTATCTGCCCCTCTGGAGCAACCCAGTCAAGCTAATTTTCACTGGATTGTTCTTAACACGGGGCCAAGATGGTTTGAGTACATGTTGAGGGCATATGGTCCGGTGGGAGGGGCTACATGCACACCCCCCTCTTTCCTGGTCTGCCAGGCTGTATTCTCAGATAAGGGTCTGGTATGGATTTCACAGGGACCTGATTGCTTTTGCATGGAGTGTTGCTGCATGATCTTGTATATTGTGTCACGTTTACATTGCCTATGGATTTCTGGTGAGTGATATTTATGTTAACCTGTTGCCGACCAGCCGCCACAGTTTTACGGCAGGAGGACGGATTGGCTGTGCGAAAATGACATATTACATTTCAGCCACTAGGGGCCCGCTCGCCTCTGGTGCTGACTCGTGGGCAGATCACCGCCGGGCACCCGCGATCGCTCGTTACAGAGCGTGAACCGGGAGCTGTGTGTGTAAACACACAACTCCAGGTCCTGTCAGGGGGTGAAATGACAGATTGTGTGTCCTACAATGTATGACCAGCGATCTTTCATTTTCCCTAGTCAGCCCCCCCCCCCCCCTCTTCAGTTAGAACACACCTAGTGAACATAATTAACCCCTTCCTCACCCCCTAGTGTTAACCCCTTCCTTGCCAATGACATTTTTATAGTAATCAATGCATTTTTATAGCATTGATCGCTATAAAAATGACAATGGTTCCTAAAATGTGTCAAAGGTGTCCGATGTGTCCGCCATAATGTCGCAGTACCGATAAAAATCGCAGATCGCCACCATTACTATTAATAAAAATGCCATAAAACTATCCCCTATTTTGTAGACGCTATAACTTTTGCGCAAACCAATTAATAAACGCTTATTGCGATCTTTTTTTTTTATTATTTTTTTTACGAAAAATATGTAGAAGAATACGTATTGGCCTAAACTAATGAAAACAAATCGTTATATATTTTATTATAGCATTTTTTTTTAAGAACCATCGCTCTATTTTTGTTTATAGCGCAAAAAATAAAAACCACAGAGGTGATCAAATACCACCAAAAGAAAGCTCTATTTGTGGGGGAAAAAAGGCCGCCAAGTTTGTTTGGTAGCCACGTCGCACGACAGCGCAATTGTCAGTTAAAGCAACGCAGTGCCGAATCGCAAAAACTGGCCAGGTCCTTTACCTGCATTTTGGTCCAGATGTTAAGTGGTTATTTAACCTTATTCAGTCTGTGTCAGGAACGAGTATGGAGATCGAGATGCCAAGAGGGCTCCCCTTGCGGCTGAGTGCAATGCGACACTGAAGTTGGGGACTGGGTGCTCACAGAAGCATGGTTGGCCAGGTTCTTGCTTGTAGTCCGATGAGCTGGCCACTGAGGGATGGCTGCAGCAGACAGTACTGAACTTTTTTGTGCTCAGGTGAGCGGGGATACCAGAAGCCAGGCCGGGTGGTCAAACACATGTAGGTCAAAGCAGTTACAGAGGGGAGCTAAGGTAATACATGTGCAGAGTCCAGGTACAAGCTGAGGGTCAAGCCTGGTGGTCAGGAAGCAGATGCTGAGTCCGGAGGCAGGCCAAGAGTCAAAACTAGGAGAACATGATGTGAGGTCAGGGCAAGCCGGGTCACAACAGATGAGCACGGATCAAGGAACACAGGAGACTAAAGAGATAATCCAGAGCCGTCCTGCAGTCACAGGCTGACTCAAATGGGGCCATTGGCACCAGCGTTAGTCACACCACTTGCACGCCGTTGCGCACTCGCCGTACTGCCCGTGTGCCGATGCACGCTGGTGTGCGTCAATGCACGCTGATGCACAGCACACGCTTGTGCACATCTCGAACCCCTCCGTGAGCATCCATTGAGGTTCTGGGCAACATCGCCAGTACTATGGCGGCCAAGTCTGCTTTCTGATTCCTTAAGGTGTGAGGCCCCGTACACACGGCCGAGGTTCTCGCCAGAAACCAGCGAGAACCTCGCTGGGAGCTGCATTCCAGCGAGAACCTCGGCCGTGTGTACGCTCTCTGCTCGCCCCGCCCGTCGGGAAACCCGTCGAGCGAATAGAGAGCAGGTTCTCTATTTGCTCGACGGCCCGTCGGGATGAATGGCTGGTTGCCATTCCCGACGGGCGGGTCACAGATTCTGACGGCCGGCAGAGAACCTCGACGGGCGGAACGATGTGTTCCGCCCGTCAAGTTTCTCTGTCGTGTGTACGGGGCCTAACTCACTGATCAGGTCACCCTTGCTGGATACCTGAATTCGATATCCCTTACACAATCACAGCACAGGACAGCTATAGTGCGGTTAGCAAGTGGTTAATGACTAAAAACTTCTGCTGACCAGACTGGTTCCATTTTGGAGCCTTATCCTTTTTTTTTTTTTACCTGACCTCCCTGTAGACATCTCACTGGCAGATACTTTGGTGCTGATTAGTACCAGGCTTGGCTATGAATGGCACAGATTTGTGAAGGTGAAACCTAAAAGTATGAGTCTGTATACATTATGGCCCTAAGCAGGGTAAAATTCCTTTGTGACCCTGATATACCAATTGAATGAATGCCGGGATGAAGGTTCTGATTGACCTTCATAGTTTTATGGGTTGTTTATTAAAGATGTCCATTGGCTATCTCAGTGGTCTCCAAACTGCGGGCCGGTGGCCAGATTTGGCCCTTTTCTTGCTTTTATCTGGCCTTGGGGCCAGGGCCGCCATCAGGAATTATGGGGCCCCTTACACAGATTCAGGCATGGGCCCCCTGGAGCAGTGAACTGAGGGGAGGGGGGGCTGCTGGGAATTGAGAAGCGGGGGGGCCTTTACAAAAAATGAAGAAACAAAGAATATATATTTTTTTTTTTAAAAAGGGGGGTTGCCGTATGTGGCCCTGGGGACCTCTGGGCCCTTTAATATTTTTTTTAGAAAAAGAAATTGCAAAAAAAGGGGGGTTGCCACCTGGGACCTTTATTTATAAAAATAAAAAAAATATATATAAACAAAAATAGAAAAAAGAAACAGAGGTTTGCCACAGAGAGAGAGAGAGTATAATAAATAAAAAAATATATAAAAAAAGGGGGGTTGTCATCTGGGGCAGTGGGGATCGCCAGGCCCCTGGGGACCTCCAGACCCCTTAAAAAAAAAAATTCCCTTTAATAAAAAATAAAATAAAAATATATTAAAAATATAGATTTTTTTAATAAAAAATAAATAAAAAAAGGGGGGGTTGCCTACTGAGGCCCTGGGGGCCTCCGGGCCCCTGGGAACCTCCAGACCCCTAAAAAAATGTTTTTTTTAAAGGGGGTTGCCATCCGGGCCCCTGGGGACACCCGGGCCCCTTACAGGTGTACTGCCTGTACCTCCCTGATGGCGGCCCTGCTTGGGACACTATTTCATTCACCGATACCAACAATGGGGCAGTAGTTTCTTCTACGGACACCAACAACGGGGCCAAATGACATCAACTATGGGTCACAATTCCCAATGACACCAAGGATTAGTGGTGCAACGGATTGTCATTGATCCGTGATCCGCACGGATCGATGACTATGGATCGGCACACACATGATCCGCAGCGGAGGTGGGTGGGGGCGAGCAGAGCGGTAAAACATGCTGTATAGGCTGACACTGAAATAGTCTCCACTCTGCTTGCACAGCCCCGCCTCCTCCTTACCCCGCGCTTGTATACACAGAATGTGCGCCACAGCCAATCACCTTCTGGTGTGTCGACGCCGCTGCAGGTGAGCGGCTGTCCCACGGTAAACTGTGAGAGAGAGAAGCGGGGGGGCCGTGTAGTTATGGAAGAATTTACCTCCCAAGGCGGACTGTTTACCCCACCAGGACACCAGCCTGGGGTGTGAGGTGCAGCTGATGTCTGGAGCTGTATGAGTGTGACAGACATATGGAGAGAATATAGAGGTATAGACCCAACTGTCCTCCACCACCTGGGGGGAGACATGCTCATGGGCTAAGGAAGGTCAGGGAAGGAGATGAGCATCGGGGCGAGAAGGTGGAGGAAGAGAGGAGCGTCAGGTAGAGGTGAGAGTGAGGCTACAATTCTTTTTTTTTTTGCTGATCCAAAAAAATGATCCGATCTGTGGCTCTGATCCGAGGATCGATCCGATTTGTACGTTTTTTGATTTGTTGCACCCCTACCAACGATGGGTCACAATTCTTCCCAATGACACCAATGATGGGACACAATTCTTCCCAATGACACCAATGATGGGACACAATTCTTCCCAATGACACCAACGATGGGTCACAATTCTTCCCAATGACACCAATGATGGGACACAATTCTTCACAATGACACCAACAATGGGACACAATTCTGCGGCGTTGGCCTCTGCCATAGCTTCTTGCCACGGACCCCGACTCCCATTGGTGGAGCGTGTGCCCCCATCCCTCCCTTCCATGACGTTCCTCCCCTATGCTCACGCCAATGCTGGAGTACTTCCCTGTGTGCGTTGGTGTTACCATCGCAACAGGTGATGTATGGGAGACACGCCCCGTTCCACTCTATTGGTGGCGCGCCTCCATGCTTCCTCCTCTTGGTGTTCAACCTCACTCCCACTCCATTGGTGCAGCGTCAATTGACGCTGCCAAGCTTGCTGCTTAGGGATTAGATAGTCAGGATTCGGCCGGGTCAAATGACGCGGAAGTCTCAACCGCACATGTGACCGGGATACACATTTATAAGGGGTGGATTAAACTAGCTATAGAGTCTAAATATAAAAGTGAATTTGCGCAAAAAAACACACATCAATCCATATCAAACATAAGTGATAAAATATAAATATAGTGAAAAAGTAGAAAAAATCCATTAAATAGAATAGAAAAGTCCATATGTGTTGGAAAAGTCCATGTAATGCAAGCGTGCAGTGCACAAAAATAACTTTCAGTGAAGCTGTAAAGCTGGCGATAAAGTGCTAGTGCTCCTCCGTGCATTCAGCCTCTCAGGCCTCTCACCTTAGTGGCATATATAAATGCCGTGATAATAAGTCGTGCCACTCCCAACACATAGCCTCACAGGCCTCTCACCTCCAAGTAGAACAATATAAGCCTCCAAACAAATCCTCTGGGTAAATTCAAAGATAGTGGGCGACACCAGGAGCTATTCAATCATCTCTATGTCTTGTAGTACCCCTTCGCTGTATCACACGGGGAAACATAAAGAAAAATAGGCCTCCAATGGTGTAGTATGTCACAACGTATATATTTATTAAAACAAAGTAATCTCCTTACATCAATAAAAATCAAAGCAGGCATAAAAAATCAATAGGCGGCATCTGCCATATATCTCACGTCACTTCCAGGTGTACGTCTGAATCCCTACGCGTTACGGCTCTCTTGCCTTCATCTGGGGACTCCCCAGATGAAGGCAAGAGAGCCGTAACGCGTAGGGATTCAGACGTACACCTGGAAGTGACGTGAGATATATGGCAGATGCCGCCTATTGATTTTTTATGCCTGCTTTGATTTTTATTGATGTAAGGAGATTACTTTGTTTTAATAAATATATACGTTGTGACATACTACACCATTGGAGGCCTATTTTTCTTTATGTTTCCCCGTGTGATACAGCGAAGGGGTACTACAAGACATAGAGATGATTGAATAGCTCCTGGTGTCGCCCACTATCTTTGAATTTACCCAGAGGATTTGTTTGGAGGCTTATATTGTTCTACTTGGAGGTGAGAGGCCTGTGAGGCTATGTGTTGGGAGTGGCACGACTTATTATCACGGCATTTATATATGCCACTAAGGTGAGAGGCCTGAGAGGCTGAATGCACGGAGGAGCACTAGCACTTTATCGCCAGCTTTACAGCTTCACTGAAAGTTATTTTTGTGCACTGCACGCTTGCATTACATGGACTTTTCCAACACATATGGACTTTTCTATTCTATTTAATGGATTTTTTCTACTTTTTCACTATATTTATATTTTATTACTTATGTTTGATATGGATTGATGTGTGTTTTTTTTGCGCAAATTCACTTTTATATTTATGCTTCACTTGTGTATAGTAAACACTATTAGTTTTTGCTGCAATCTGAGCATTGTTATATAGTCACATTGATTGTTTTTAGCACGAAGGATTTCACAATTTTATTTTTTAGCTATAGAGTCTGCCATTCTTAGCAGGGAATCTAACCAAACGGCCCGGCTGGTGAGTAAAAATGACTCTCTACAAATCTAATATTACACTCTGCTTGCCTCCAGGCTTTTGCAGCATTTTCGAGTAGGTGGCTTATCCTAAGCCTTACTCACTTTATTATATCTCCTTGTTTAGACACACTCCTGAACACACCGCAGCTTTTTACCAATTGTTGGTCTACCTATTGATTGGAATCCAGGCTTCAACGCTAGGGGATCATCCCCTCTTTATTATAGATTTAGCTGCGTAAGCATACTAATTGAAGTAGTCGCTCAGCCCTTTCTACCAACACTCTGCGGTGCACGCATTTGGGTATGTATACTGAACAAGAATACCTGTCATTTTTTTATACCCATACCTTAATAATTGAACTTTTTTTCTCTTGCTTTCTGGCAAGACATTTAGTTTTTAACACCGCTACATATTTTTCTATTTATCTTATTGTTTCTATATTGTATATTTTTTTTTCCCCACCAGAGTAAGCCACAATCGCTCTAGCTCTATCCGGATCGTTTTACAATCATCTGGAATCTTCTAAGTTCCATACAATATTCATCTATACTGTCAAATCTTTTTTATGATACCCATTATTGGGAACGGTAGGCAGCCATATTATACAATTACTCTATAACCACACTTTGTGTTTATTACACACAGATTATCCTGCCTCTTTCATCTCTGCTGGGCATTCACTCTATCTACCTCCACCCCTAATACAGCTAACCTAGATATTACTATCCCACACCGTTTACAATGTGCGAGCCAGTGCTTTAAGTGGGCCGGAACGCGGCGGTACTCAGTACCGCCACTTCCAAAAATGGCCCTGGAGAGTACCAGCACGTGGGTTTCCCGTACCGGAACGCACTGGCAAAATCCTGGCGTCCGCGGAATGCGCCGCCACCTTAGGAAAGGCCGCGGCTTTGGCCTAGCTCTGGAGCTATCGGCCATCTTGGTACACCCGGCAGCGGCGCGCGATGAGTTTTTTTTTTCAGCCCTTTCGCCTGGTTGGCTGGTGGAACTGTCTGTCTCCCTTGATGTGGGAGTGGCCACTCCCACATCAAGGGAGACAGACAGTTCCACCAGCCAACTAGGCAGAAGGGCTAAAAAAAAACAGATAACGGCGCAGGAGATTGGCGGGCGGTGGAGTGGGAGGCGCTGTACCTCTGTGCTGCGCTGATTGGCCTGGAAGTTGGAACATGTGTTTACAGCGCGGCGGCAAGTTTCTCCATCTCCAGCAAGGTAAGCAAAACACTGCTGTACCACAGGGGAGAGAGAGAAGGGGGGGGGGGCGGTGTAAATCTAAAGGGGTGCACTGCCTGATCCCCACCTATCCACCTCAGAGCCTGTCATTTTAGTAAGACTGCTGGGACTTGTAGTTCTCCATCTTCTCCTGGGGCTCATGGAGATTGGAGAACTACAAGTCCCAGCAGGTTATACATACAATAAGGCTCTGAGGTGGATGGGTGTGGATTGCATGCACCTGAGCCCCAGGAGAAGATGGAGAACTACAAGTCCCAGCAGGTTATAATATAAGGCTCCGAGGTGGATGGATGTCCGGACACCCATCCATCTCGGAGCCTTATATTATAACCTGCTGGGACTTGTAGTTCTCCATCGTCTCCTGGGGCTCAGGTGCATGCGATCCACCATCTATGGGACTACAAGTCCCAGCAGTAAGAAAAACTGAACAAAGATGGTGGATCGCATGCACCTGAGCCCCAGGAGACGATGGAGAACTACAAGTCCCAGCAGGTTATAATATAAAGCTCCGAGGTGGATAGATGTCTGGAAAGTGACAATTGGTGGCACAGTGGTGGCAATTGGTGGCACAGTGGTGACGATTGATGGCACAGTGGTGGGGGGCAAAAAAAACGTTCTGCCCCGGGGGGGCACCGGCGCCTAATAGAGTACCGGCACCTCTTTTGCCCCACTTAAAGCACTGGTGCAAGCATACTATCTCAAATGCTCTCACAAAAATGTATATACACAGTGGTATTCTTTTCTAACAACTTTTTTCTTGGTGTATCCCTGCATACCCCCCTTATGGACCCCTATGGGTACGCCCTCCCCTCTATGACACCACGGCAATTTCGGTCGTTACTGCATCCTTTTTATAGCGTTTTGACGCACAAAGGGTACAATCTAATATTAAGTACGAATGTTTGTGTATTTTATATAAATGTATGTCTGTATATTAATAACGGTCCCTTCCTTTTTCTCTAGAAAAATCATAACTCCTGAGGAAGCAATAAATGCGAAACATGTAGAGTCTATGTTTATATGTACCTATATTTACAGTAGTCATCAACCAACATTGATTTCTACGCCGGACCATTCCTGGTTACAACGACTATTTCTTTTTGTTCACTATCTTTATTTTGTGATCAATCATATGTGATTTTTAAATGTATTTTTATAACTTTATATTGTAATTTTGATTGCAACACCAGAATTCTTTTTGGTATTGTATCAATAAAAATTTATATTATGCTTATGACTGGTGCCTATAAAGTCCATTTTCTTTCCTAAACCACAAATCTCTCTGGGACACAATTCCAAATGACACAAACGATGGGTCACAATTCCCAATGATACCAACGATGGGTCACAATTCCTCACAATGACACCAACAATGGAACCCAATAACAGGGCACAGTTAGTCCCAATGAAACAGTGGGGCGTCAATTTTTCCCACTGATGTCGGAACCTTTTTGACTCCCACTGTCCAGCCCTAAACTCTGAAGGACAGTAAACTGGCCCTTTTGCTTAGAAATTTTGGAGACCCCTGGGCTATCTGGTTGTACAATCAGAATTTAATCATTATCTACATGAGAGCAAAACCTCTACTTATTGATTTAGTTCATCACACTACAAATGAGATTGTTTGTGCTCTTTTCAGGTGATGTCATCTCGGGTCATCTCTTGATGTCATGGGGACCTTATTTTCCAAAATCTCCTCCTCACAAGGTATGACTGCTGATCCTGACAATCCTTTTCCAATGTGATCGTCCATCTTGTATCTCCAGAGGTGGAAATTATTTTATAGTATGTCTTATGATCTAAGTTCTAACCGGTGTTCACCAGAGCTTCTGATGGTGGATATGGAATTAGCTGCATGTTGGTACCAGGTCACGGTCCTCTGGATCGGCCCACCAGGAGAAGAGCATGCCGGGGTCCCAAAGTGGTTATAGCTGGTAAGCATCAAACAGAAGTGTAGTCTGTAAACAAGCCAAAGGTCAGTGACGAGAAGTTGCAGATTGGGATGAGGCAGAAGTATAGATGAGAAACTAGCCAAGGGTCCGTAACGAAAGGTAGCAAAGATAGGGATGGCAGCAGAGAAGGCAGAGTGAGATATTGGCTGGAGAGAGCACAATAATCTAACAAACAGGAAGTGCAGAAACATGGCTGGAAATTCATGAGAGGAGCAAAGAGTTCAAGGTTCAGCAGAAGTCAAGGCACAAGGCAGGGTTGTCCAATGGATCAGACAGATTGCAGGCCACAGGAAGTGTCATTACCAGACACGGCAGAGACTCCAGGTTCAAGTCAAGGGGCCCTGTCACTCGCATTCCTGTGTCCACAGATTGTATTTATCATTGATGGAAATGATCTTCTGAGATGGCCCAGTGATCCCATATGACTGGATGGGGGAATCCTTTGTCTATGATCCTAAGGAGAAAGGGGACAGTTGGGGGTAATCAGAGTACGCTGATCAGACACATCATTATTCAGGGGGGTAAGGTTTCTAAAGTTGTATAGTTTCTTTTACATTACTATGAAAAAACAATAAACATGATGGTCATCCATACATATACTTTAAGAGGTCTATATATAATAAAATGACTATGAGTTTGTGTCATTTGCACACCTTTTTTGGAAGATGGACGGCGTCGATCAGTGCTCCCTCCCCCCCACTGTGGGAGACTGATGATGGCGATCAGTGACCCCCGTCCCACGGTAGATGGGCAGTGGTGATCAGTGCTCCCCCACTGTGGAATACGGAAGATGGTGATCAGTGAGGGGATGGGCGGTGGCGATCAGTGGCCTTACCTTAGGAGGCCGATGCTGGTCCTCACTCCAGCTTGCCGAGGGAAGAGCTGGGACTGTTGCTTCTTCTCCCGGCCAAACAGGAAGTGGGTCCTGAGACCCGATTGACCGGTAGTCCCAAGACTCCCTGGCCAATCAGGTCTCAGGACCCGCTTCCTGATTGGCCTAAAGGAGAAGCCGGATGATATTGGCAAATATTGCACTCAACTGGGTGGGCTCTGCGTCCTGAGCTCACTTTTTTTAAGCCAATTAGAGCCTCAGGTTTTAATCATGTGCTTAAAAATAAATAAAACCAATTAAAATCCATGTGTCCAGCGCCCTGCATGTAGATTAGGGGGCCTGGTGCCCCTGGTCCCCTATTGGACAGGCTGCCAATAATTGGGGGATGAATTTTTTTCTCTTCTATATACTCTTTATAGCATGGGTCTTCAAACTACGGCCCTCCAGTTGTTCAGGAACTACAATTCCCATCATGCCTAGTCATGTCTGTGAATGTCAGTGTGTTACAATGCCTCATGGGATGTGTAGTTCTACAACATCTGGAGGGCCGTAGCTTGAGGATCCCTGCTTTATAGCATTGCCGGCAGCCATTACAGACTTATCGGCTGTCATGTGTCAGAAATCATCCAAATTAAGAATAATGTTTTGATTGCTTATTGTCCCCTTTGCAGGGTCGTCTGCTGGTGTCCTGGGAAAGGTCCCACAAACCCCCAGAGATCTTCTCAAATATTCTCTGGAGGATCTGAAAGGAAGTGACTTCAAGAGATTTAGGAACAAATTGTCTGATTTCTACAATGAAGATAAACTTCCCATCCCCCAAGTAAAACTAGAAAATGCAGACTGTATCACCACCAAGGAGCTCCTGATAGCCACATATGGAGAAGAAGGGGCTCTGGATGTCACCATTGATGTCCTTACACAGATCGGTCTAATGGGACCCACATATGACCTCCAGGAGAGGAGAGCACAACGTGGTGAGTTCCCGTCTATAATGACCATTTCCTACCAATTCCTGATCAATATCCGTTTGAGGAAGAGCTAGAAATGTCACCCAGGGAAAGCCAGTGACCAATCAAACGCTTCCAACTCAATGAACCCCTTCCCGCTGACAGTATGCACATGTGGGGCCTCACAGAATGGGTTTTTATCCTGGGGCCACATATCTGTGTACCTCTCTTCATGCTGGGAGTATGCTGCACAGAGACTAGGATCTTACCAAGTCTTTGACTGGCTATCATAGACTGGCCTCTACACCCGACTTTTTTCTGACCAAATGCCAGAGAAAGGGGTACATTATTGGCGTCCAGGTTCAACAAGAAATTGGACAGCTTTTTGTCAAGGACAAAGGATCCACTCGCATGTGTGACAGATACGTTATCGTGGAACCAGTTGTCCCTGGTTTATGCATTCTTTCCCCCCAGTGCCGTGACTACCGTGGCTTCTATGAAACATTAGAGGGGAACGTAAGCCAGCCTAATAGCTACGGCATGACCCAAATGACCTTACTGTGCAGGGATTGTAAGGGTGGTAGTAGAGGACCCAGGGTCCCTTACATCTTGTCCAGACCTACTCCGCAAGGTATTCCATCCTGTCTTGCAAACATGGGAATTAATGGTCTGGCTGTTTTAGCCTGCACTCTTGAGGATCGGGGCTTTCAGAATCAGTGGCAATTACTTTGATTCATACAGGAGAGCTGGCCTCCAGGACCATGTACAGGGCCGTCTCTACCATAGGGCAAACAAGGGCAGCTGCCCAGGGCCCTGTCACTGTTGGGGGCCCAAAGCAACCCCCTTTGAAAAAAAAAATATATTTATTTTATATATTTTTATTTTATTTTTTATTAAAGGGCCAATTTTTTTTAGGGGTCCCCAGGGACCCGGAGGCCCCCAGGGCCCCAGATGACAACCCCCCCTTTTTTATATTTATTTTTAAATAAAAATATATATTTATTTTATATATTTTTATTTTATTTTTTATTAAAGGGCCAATTTTTTTTTTAGAGGTCTGGAGGTCCCCAGGGGCCCGTAGTTCCCCAGGGCCCCGGATGACAACCCCCCTTTTTTCTAAAAAACTTGTTTTATAAAAAAAAACTTTTTTATATATTTCTTTTAATATATATATATATATATATATATATATATATATATATATATATATACATATTATATAATATAAATGTTATTATTATTAAAGGACCCAGAGGTCCCCAGGGCCCTGGATGGCAACCCCCCCTTTTTTATAATTTTTTTTATATTTTATTTCTTTTTTTTTTCTTTTTATTTCTTATATATATATATATATATATATATATATATATATATATATATATATATATATATATATATATATATATATATATATATATATATATATATATATATATATATATATATATATATTAAAAGCGCTCAGAGGTCCCCAGGGCCCCATGTGGCAAACACCCTTTTTTATTTATTTTTTATAAATGTTTATTTTTTTATTTTTGTTTATATATTTTTTTTATTAAAGGGCCCAGAGGTCCCCAGGACCCTGGATGGCAACCCCACTTTTTTTTTATAAGTGTTTATTTTTAATATATTTTTTTATTTTATTTTTTATTAACCACTTAAGGACCGCCTACTGCACATTTACATCGGCAGAATGGCACGGCTGGGCACATCAACGTATATATACGTTGATTTTAGTACCCAGCCGTGGGACCCGGTCCGAAGCTCCAGGAACGGGACCGCGGGATTCGCGGACCCGATCGCCGCTGCAGTGCGGCGACCCGTCCCTGGAGCTGAAGAGTGGGGAGAGCCGTGTGTAAACACGGCTTCCCCGTGCTTCACTGTGGCCACTGGGGACGCGATCGATGACGTCACACCTACAGCCACACCCCCTACAGTTGTAGACACACACGCAGGGAACACTCAATGTCACAGCGCCCCCTGTGGTTAACTCCCAAACTGCAACTGTCATTTCCACAGTAAACAATGCAATTTAAATGCATTTTTTGCTGTGAAAATGACAATTGTCCCAAAAATGTGTCAAAATTGTCCGAAGTGTCCGCCATATTGTCGCAGTCATGAAAAAAATCGCTGATCGCCGCTATTAGTAGTAAAAAAAAAAAATTAATAAAAATGCAATAAAACTATCCCTTATTTTGTAAACACTATAAATTTTGCGAAAACCAACCGATAAACGCTTATTGCGATTTTTTTTTTACCAAAAATATGTAGAAGAATACGTATCGGCCTAAACTGAGGAAAAAAAAATGTTTTTTTATATATTTTTGGGGGATATTTATTATAGCAAAAAGTAAAAAATATTGTTTTTTTTTTTAAATTGTCGCTCTATTTTTGTTTATAGCGCAAAAAATAAAAACCGCAGAGGTGATCAAATACCACCAAAAGAAATCTCTATTTGTGGGGAAAAAAGGACGCCAATTTTGTTTGGGAGCCACGTCGCACGACCGCGCAATTGTCAGTTAAAACGACGCAGTGCCGTATCGCAAAAAGGGGCAAGGTCCTTTACCTGCATTTTGGTCCGGGTCTTAAGTGGTTAAAGGGTCCAGAGGTCCCGGATGGCAACCCCCCTTTTTTGTAATTTATTTTTATAAAAAAAAATAAAAAATTATTAAAGGGCCCAGAGGTCCCCAGATGGCAACCTCCTTTTTTAAAAAAAAAATATATTTTTTATTTATTTTTTTCTTTTTATTAAAGGGCCCAGAGGTCCCCAGGGCCCCGGATGGCTACACCCTTTTTTTTTATATATATTTTTCTTTATTAAATCTTTTTTTGTAAAGGGCCTCCCGCTTCTAAATTTGCGACAGCCCCGCCCCAGGTGACAGTACTGTTTCCCTTCCCAGTGTTTTAAAATGTACAGAACCCCTGGCTTCCCTTTAGACGTGAACTTCTCCCTTCCTGCCACTGGGTACTGCTTGTATATAAAAGTGAATTAGAATGTGATTTTATAACATCCCCAGTTTGCTCTTCCCGAGGCTGACTTCTTCATGTCCTGCTCCTCAATGTATGTCACTGTTTGCTATATTGTAAATACAAGTTTTCTGTAGAGTGTGCCCAAAGTCTTTATAATATCTGATGATTCACTGCAGGTCTGGTCAGTGTTTTAAAAAGTTCCTGTATTTTACACATGGCATGGCATGGGGTCACAGCACCGTCTGTCCATTCTGCTTTAGCACAATGGGACCCCATGCCATGCCATGTGTAAAATAGAGGAACTCTTTAAGTCACAGACCAGACCTGCAGTCCAGGCTGAGTGAGGCCTCAGAGCACATGGCATTACTGTTTGTATTTAACTGCTTCATGGGCTTATTTTGGGCCTGGCTGGTTCACATGTATGTGTTTTGGCGGCCCACATTTGCGCAGGCACAGCAGCCCATTCATTTGATGCCTCATGTAATAGGCTGGGCACGCCGCACACCTATGCCCATCAAGCAATGAAATACAGCACTGTCTGTCCATTCTGCTGTCTGCTGTGACTTATCTGCATTTCCTGCACTGTCAAACTTGCTGCATTTTTAGACATTTAGGTCACGCTTTTAAAAACACAGTGCGTTTGTGTGTGCAAGAACGCAGGTCAAGCTGCAGGTAAGTAGCATGGTGCAAAAGCAGAATGGATTTCAAGGCAACTGATTTTTAAAATGCTGAATGCACCTTTTTTCTGCAGGAAACAAAGGCATGGCAGCCCATTCAAATCAATGCTGTGCCTGCACAAATGAGGGCCGCCAAAACACATACATGTGAACCAGCCAGGCCCAAAATAAGCTGAAGGGGGCCCAAAAAAAATGTTTGCCCAGGGCCCAAACCATATTAAAGACGGCCCTGACCATGTATTATAGGATCTGGAAAGCCCATGTTCCTGGTGTGAAACCAAGGGGTGGCATCCTTGGAAGTATGTCATAGGTAAAATTCTTACCTTCCTACATGAGGAAAGGAGATGGAGCTAGCCTTAAGTTCCATCAAGGATCCAATCTCGGCCTTGTCAGTATTTTCAAAGGCCGCTTGCTTTGCATGCTTTGATCCGGGCCTTTATAAAATGGTTGCCCTTGTGCTTGGGGGATTAAGTCGGCTTACAAGATCAGCACCTTGGGCCGATGCACCATTTTTCCCTTTGTCATTCTAACAGGGGAATTGGTGTTCTTGGTTGCGGTAGCCTCCGCAAGAGAGTTTCCAAGTATTGGCAGCTTTCTTTGTATTGATTGCAAAACAAAAGAAAGGATTCTTCTGGACAGCCGCACTCCAAACAACAGTTGCCTTTATTGTAAAAATTCAAGATAGAAAAACAGCACTACATGTCACAGCATACTGGCAGAGCTGACACGTTTCACACTGTACTTAGTGTTTAATCAGCTAGTATTAAACACAAAGTACAGTGTGAAATATGCATTGCCTGCACCTGTGGTCCTGGGGGAAGCATTTATTTTGAAGATTTCCACACCTGAGCATTTTTTCTTTCTTTTATTCGTATAGAGCCATACTTAATTGTTCTTAAGGACAGGGTGATGTTAAATCCTCACCCAGCCTCATTTCCTAAAAGATCTAGTTTTCTTTTGAATCAAAACGTTTCTTGACTCTCTTTTTTTCCAGAACCTTGTTCTATGGAAGGAAAGTTATTACTTTCTCTCAATATAGATTAGAGCAGTTAAAAAAATCTATCTGAAGGTTTCAGATACAGGAAACTGATGTTTTGTTGTGCTGCCAGAAGACCCTAGAAATGGGCAGGCAGCATTTAAATTGGCTATTAAAATGGTTACACTCTCTCGTCCGAGTGAGAGCAGTCAAGTTCTGTCAGAAGAGGCTGCTTAGATATGGAAAACTGATATTTGCTGCTCTACCAGGAGGCCCCAGGAAAAGGCAGGCAGCGTCTAAATTAACTGTTTTCAATGTTGATTCATCAGGTTATTATTCAGGCTTGTGGTTCCCCCTGTTTCTTTTGTGGTGCACTCTACCAAGACAGTAAGTGCTTCATGCACGGTGCATTACCAAGTCTTTATGATTCAGATTTGCAAGGCCGCAACTTGGTCGCCGGTGAATACGTTCACTAATTTCTTTCAGGTGAATGTAAGATGGCAAAAGGATGCCACTTTTTGCCGGAGTGTGCTGCAGGCAGCAGTATAGGTTCTCACGTCCGATGGAGGTCTTCCTCCCCTCAGGTTAAGCATTGCATTGGGACATCCCATTAGGTAATTAACAAGGCTCTGTGTCCCTATTTTTTTGCACATCGGAATTGCATACAGACGAGCGGAATTTCCAATAGGATTTTTTTTTCCGTTGGAAAAATAGAGAACCAGCTCTCAATTTTTTTGTTGGTGAAAATTCCGACAGCAAAATTCCAAAATAGCCTACTCACGGTCGGAATTTCCGTCCAAAAGCTCACATCGGACTTTTCTTTTCAGAATTTCCGATTGTGTGTACGCAGCATTGGTCCAAAATCTGAGCCGAGGTCAAGTCCGCTCTGGCCACGAAGTACAGAAGGGTTAATCAGAAGAAGAATGTTCAAGATTAAGCACAGGAACAAGGGGGGACTGAAGATAATCCAGCAATTTAGCAGTGTCTGGGCTGGGTTTATATAGTGAAGTCTTAGGTCAATTCCTCTGCGCCTCCTGGGCATTTTCCCACCTTTTTTCAATCAGGTTGATGTTACTTCATGTGTGCCTCCTGTGTATTTTCCTGCCTTTTCCCATCAGGTTGAGGTTACTTCCTCTGTGCCTCCTGGGAATTTTCCTGCCTTTTTCCATCAGGTCTTCTGCGCAGGTGCAGGTTGGCGCACTGGCGATCTTTAGCCCATGCTCAGTTGACACAGATTTCCTCTTGTGGCGATGTGCCATTGATACATGTGTAGTAAGCCCTGGACTCTTACAAATACATTGTATACATACAGGATCCATTATATAATACAATATATACATACAAGATCCATTATATATTACATTGTATACATACAGGATCCATTATATAATACATTGTATACATACAGGATCCATTATATAATACATTGTATACATACAGGATCCATTATATAATACATTGTATACATACAGGGTCCATTATATAATACATTGTATACATACAGGATACATTATATAATACATTGTATACATACAGGATCTATTATATAATACATTGTATACATACAGGATACATTATATAATACATTGTATACATACAGGATACATTATATAATACATTGTATACATACAGGATCCATTATATAATACATTGTATACATACAGGATACATTATATAATACAATTCATTTGGATATCAAGGTTTTGGATGAAGGAAAAGACTACAGAGTACAGAAAAAAGTGTAACACTTCTCCAGGATGCCGGCAGTCAGTCACAATGACATCACTCAGCATGCTGAGCAGAGAAATACAACTGCAGCCACTGGTCTGTTATATAGAACCTCCATATTTATATATGTACTCCCAGGAGACCCTCATGATTGTGCTCTGAGCCTTTATAGGGTGACCACGTGTCCCGGATTGCCCCGGACAGTCCCGCATTTTGCAGGTCTGTCCCGGGAACCTTCATTCCAGGACAATACAGTGTCCCGGAATGAAACTGACACAGCTACCACCCGGGCCAATCTGATTCCCCCAAAAAAGGCCGCCACATCATCGCTTTACTCATTGGCAGTACTTGTCCTGGCCGGGAATGCCTGGAGGAGCACAATCCCCGCCCCCTGCTTGTGATTGGAGAAATCATAAATCCCGCCTCTTGTGTCCAATCACTATGCTGTGATTTGTTACAGCACAAGCTGATTTTTGGGAAGGGAGGGTGTCCCTGAATGGTAAAGTTTGAAATGTGGTTACCCTACCCATGCATCCACCTGAACCTCTATCATAAAGAGGAGCCAAGATTCTAGGTGTGTGTGTGTAAATCCTGTATAGATAATTGTCTTTTTTTTCTGCCGTCACCATCATGGTCACTGCAATGTGCTAAAAATATTACCTGGCAGACAAAGACACCCCCCATCACCTGCATGGAGAAACAGAGGAGGAGAGACTCCAATCTACAGAGGGTTGGTGGGATGATGGTGTCTAGGAGGATCTGCTACACTAATAACTCTTAGTTATTATTTTATACATTTCAGAGGTGTGTCAGGACTAATCACTTCCCTGATCTTATTTCAGCCAAACTAAAGACGATGACCCATGACAACAGATCATCAGGTTAGTAGGACATCCGCATTTGATATGAAATGTTTTCTGGATGAACATTTTGTTATGTTGTAGTCTGGATCAGTGGCAGAACTACCAGGGTTGTAAAGGTCACACTTCCGACTGGGCCCTGGCATTCCACCACCATGGGGGGACCCAAAATATCAGGAAGGCAGGCCCACTGCAGATAATGGTTTTGGTTCACACTGCTGTGACCTGAATGTCGTGTCACCTGCTTTTAATCTCCTTGCTGCTTCCTTAGCGACTTTCTTGTGACTTTTGTAATTTTAACCTTGCCATCTATAGCACTCAAATTGCACCAAATTTGCAGAAAAGTAGTGCATGAACCTTTTTTTTTTTTTTTGCTACAACTTAAGTTGCATTGATTAAGATGGCACCCTTTGAAATTAATGTGTTTTGACTTCTCATGTGACTTTGTGTTCAAAGTCCCATGATAAGTCACAGCTGTCTGAACCGGGGCTTAGAAAAGACCCTATCATAGGAGCAAATGGGAAGGGCCCTGGCCTCAGAGGAAAGTCCTGGGACCAGAGGAAAAGACCCTAGGATCAATGGAAAGGGCCCCAAGAGGTTCTTTTTTTGTATAATCAGTTTTTATTATAAGGACAACCAAGAACATGACATGTCGAGTAAAACATAAAACGCTGAACTATAGACCATGCAGGGTTAAGAAAAAAGAAAATAATAGACAGCGATTGGCTATCATATCAAACATGTACAAGCATAGTCTAAGAACATGTGCAAACAAAGGGAAACATAGTTATGCGTTTACGAAGTGCTTATAGATAAAAACTAAAAAAGGAGGGGGGGTTGGGGAGGGAGGGTAGGGGGGGGGGGTTGGGAAGGGAGGGTAGGTGAAGGAAAAGTTAAGTATGAGGGAAGGGGCCAGCACCAACAGCAAGAGAAGCATCTATGAGGGGCAAGCCCATCGGTCCGTGTCGGGGAAGGGGGGGGGGCAAATTGCCTCCATCTATCCACCCCACACCACGACGCCCCAAGAGGTTCTAGTTACGTCTTTGGTCTGGATGGTGTGTCCATAGTTTAGCTACTTCCACAATTTTCCTCTATTTTATGGGATAGCTTCTTTAAGGGTTACATTCTTGGGGTTTATGGTTAGAATTCAATATATCCAACTGTGTCATATAAATACTATTTCCTGTGTGTATGAAGACTAAACTATTCTCCTTTTCTCTCATAAAGACTTCAGAAAGGAATATAGAGAGTCTGCGAAACAGAAGTTCCAGAGGATTACACACTATAATTCCCGTATGGGGGAGGCTGTTCATCTACAGCAAAGATTCACAACATTATTTATGAGAAAGGGACCCCAGAATAAAAAGAGAAACGAATATGAAATAAGGGGTTCAGGCAGAATACATATACAGATCATGGAGAAAATACAAGATGAATACTCCCCAATCACAATCCCGGCCCTCTTTGACCCTGATGAAGACGGTTTCATCCCCAAGATTGTGGTGTTAGAAGGACCTGCTGGGATTGGGAAAACAATGACCTCCAAGAAGATCATGCTGGACTGGGCCTCTGAGGATCTCTACCAAGACCAGTTTGACTTTGTGTTTTACCTGAATTGTAGAGAAATCAACACCATCCCTGGAGACATAAGTCTTGTGGGACTTTTATCCCGAACCTGCAGACTGAGTTCAGATGACCTGGTGTCTATTCTGGAGGATCCTGGAAGTCAGAGGAAACTTCTCATCATAGTTGATGGGTTTGATGAACTGAGGTGGACCCTGGAGGGGAAATCTGAGGGTTGTCCTGACATTTCTATGGAAAGCTACAAAGAAATAATTCTCCAAAGCTTGTTCAGGAGACAGGTTCTGCCAGAATCTTCTCTGATCATCACCACAAGGTCACTGGCCATGGAGAAACTTAACACATTCATTGATGATTCTCGCTATGTGGAAATCCAGGGATTTACAAGGGAAGATCGGGAGGAATATGTCCATCAATTCTATGGAAATAAAGAAGATGCAGACAAGGTTCTCTGTATAATAAAAGACAATGACGTTGTGTACACCATGTGTGCCGTCCCCATCACATGCTGGATTGTCTGCACTGCAATGAAACAAGAAATAAGAAAAGATTTGGCTTCAATTCAGTGTATTACGATGACTTCAATTTACCTTCTCTACCTGGAGGTTTTACTAATCCATCACAGCAAAGATCTATCTGTATGCAGGAAACAAACCTGTCTGAAGAAGCTGTGTGCTCTGGCCAATCAGGGAGTTCGGAACAAACAAATCTTATTTGATATGAAAGATCTAGAAAGACATGGACTTTCTCTGGATGAGGTGGAGTCTGTATTTCTGAATGAGAACATCTTTCATTGGGACGTCCGAACCCAGACCTGCTACAGCTTCATCCACCTGAGTGTACAGGAGTTCCTTGCTGTTCTCTATTATGGGATGGATGATGGGTTTGGATTTATGAAAGGTGCTTTCGTCCCAAAGATCTGTAAAGGGAAATCATTCTGTGAGTTCAGGTCCTGTTTCAACCATTTAGCATTATCTGTACAATTCCTGTTCGGTCTCTTACATGAAAAGCCAGTGAAGACATTCTCCAAGATCACAGGAATCCCCATTTCACTCCGAGCCAAACCTGCAATGAGAAAATGGAGCATGGAGAGCATTTATCAGACTTTCTATATTCCGACCATCTCCTGTCTGTACGAGACTCAGGATGAGGACTTCATTAGGAGAGTCATGTCTCGTTCTTCTAGTTTGGAGTTGCGTGGCTCACGTACTACTCACTTTTGGAAGAATAGAAAATATTGCAAGCAGCTGAGATATTGCTTGAAGACTTTGAAGAGAGAAAATGTTCAGTCTTTCAAAATTAATTCACTTGTTGTGGATCCAGAGTGCCAAAAAATTCTATCTCCATTACTACACAGGTGTCAGACGGTCAGGTAAGTGAGTGTGAGGGCACCCCAACTGAATTCAGAGAATGGGCAGGAACCTGCATACATTATAACGGTGATCATCAGTCATGTCCTCCATCTTCCACACTTGTAATGACCCCTTGACGTGGGGTAGACTGTGGGTGCGATATTCTTACTCAGTAGGGGATCTCTCTGCTGATCGCCACCAAGCAGGTGGATGGCAAGTCTGTGTGCGGACACAGACCGCTCTCCTATATGATATAGGCAGGTTTAAACAAAACATGCTTATTTACTAGACATGTTCACACTGAAGTATTTTGTTTCGGAATTTCGTTTTTGTCCAAAAACATTTATTAAGTTACTCCCGAAATTTGTTTTAATTTATTTTGTTTCTTTAAAACCTGAATGAATTGAGGTTGAATCTCTCAATTGAAGGCTTATGGCAGGGATGTCAAACCCAATTTCACTGTGGGCCGCATCAGTATTATGATTGTTCTTAAAGGGGCCAATTGTATCCATTGATACATGTTCCCTCGGGCAAGACCCGGGTTGTTAAAGACGTTTTCACAGGCAAACTATAGACACCCAGCACTGCAGGTACAATATTTAAAGGAATCTTTCATTTTTTTATTTTATTTAAACATTATTAAAATCACTGCTCCAGGAGCATTGATTTTAATGATGCTTAAAAAAAAAAAAAAAAAAAAAAAAACTGACTAGCCTGCCTGCCTGCTCTATCTAGCTATCCAAAAAGACCGTGGGGTAGATTCATGTAGCACTTACTCCGGCGTTTTTAGAGATGTGCGGCGTAACTGTTACTTTGCGCCGTCGGATCCATGCGCCGTACCTACTATACCAGATCCGCCTTCAAATAGGCTACTTCTTACCGGCGTAACTTTTCCACGCCGGTGTGGCTTTGGCGCATCTTTACGCAGGACAGATCAACCGTTCCCATGGATTATCTATTCAAATATGCAAATGAGGGAGAACCGCCGATTCAGAAACGTGCGTTTGTCCGGCGCCGGCGTAACCTGGTGCGCGTAACTGCAATTTCCTGCGGAAAGTCACCCCTCATAAAGCAGGGGTAACTTTGCACAGGAGTTGAACAGATCAGCTGGAGCTAAAACACTTGCTGGACAACACATCTGTCTGCCAACATGCCAGGGGCAGCCTTGATCATAGCCCTACAGCGTCAACGTGCACGTAGGAGGGCACGGGAGAGGATATTCCGCACGCGCATTGACGTGTTTGGCATGAGTGATTTGGAGGTGTTTCGCCTATTCAGATTCAGCCCTGAAGCCATCCTGGAACTAACCACAACCCTGCAGGATGACATCACCAGCCAGACACACCGCTCACAAGCAGTGCAGCCACTGGTGAAGGTCCTGGCAACACTTAATTTCCTTGCCAGTGGATCTTTTCAAAGAATAAGTGGATTGGTGGCTGGGATGTCACAGTCCACCATGAGCAGATGTGTGCACCAGGTTATCCCAGCAATCCTCAGACGCATGGCCAACCAAATCATCAAACCCACCACTGAGGACCTGCGGCTGAAGGCAATGACAGATTTCTACAGAATTGCCCGAATCCCACGCACCGTGGGGGCCATTGATTGCACACATGTGGCACTACGGCCCCCCCGGGACACAGAGCACATATACTGCAATCAGAAGCATTGGCATTCCATCAATGTACAGGTGATAGTTGATGCCCAAGGCTTAATATGGCACGTCCGTGCCAAGGACCCCGGGTCCAGCCATGACAGCTACATCTACCGTCAAAGCACCATCTCCACAGAATTTGAACAGAACGTGTATGGAGACAGCTGGCTGGTTGGTGAGTGACATGGGTGGCAGGCATGACTGTCCCCCCCCCCCCATGATGCAGACATCACAAGGGGCACATGCACTACTAACATCCTCCTGTCTTTTCATTACCAGGTGACGCGGCATATGCACTTGGACCCCATCTCATGACTCCTTTCCGGGATCCCCAAACCAGAGGAGAGCAAAGATACAATGAAGCACACATAAAAACCCATGCAGTGGTGGAGCGCACCTTTGGCCTCCTGAAGTCACGTTTCCGATGCCTGGATAAGTCTGGGGGTACCCTCTTGTATTCCCCAAACTTCGTGTGCCAGATCATTGGGGCATGTTGCATGCTGCACAACTTTGCTGTGAGAAAGGGCCTGGAGATTGACTTACGTGATGACCTGACCCCCGAACCATACAGTCCCTCCTTGCCCGAGGGTCCCCCGTCTGCTGAGGGAAGAGCAGTCAGGAGGGTCCTCGTGGTTGGCTGCTTTTCACGTTAAACACACTCATTAATCATGGCACAATGAGAATGCATGCATGCACACCACTGTGATCCCTAGCGCACACACACACCACATCCACATCAAATTGGATTAGACCAAAGTACACCACATGGGACTTGGGAGCAGCAACGCCACGCCACGGCTCCAATTATGTTGCTGTACATTCATACACCATTCACACGTGTCGTGGTGATAATTTCTCACCAATGACTGAGGGTGACACCCCTTAATGGCAGGAGTGTCACCCCCACACATTCACACCACATTCACACTGTAGCCTGCACTCCTCACCGTGTGCAGGGATATAAAAATAAATAAAACTCATAATCTGAGTATCAAACATAAATTAATATAAATCAACGGCCCTGTCGTGGGCTCCTTCTTGTCCCTAGGCTCCTGGGGCGCAGTTGCCTGGGGCGAGCCACATGTGGGGGGGCTGGGGGGGCTGGTGGTTGAACCTCCCCCAGTCTCTGCCTGGCTGCCCTCCATTGCCACGGCTAGCCGGTGGAGGTAGGTATTGGTGGCAGCCTGCATCCGCAGCCGGCGGGTGGTATTGCTGCGCTGTTGTCGCCGTGTCTGCCTCCCCTCCTCACGGACAGCAGCTGCCAGGCTCCGGACCTCAGAGACCAGGCCAGATGTTGTGGTCTGCAGGTCCACCAGGCAGGACAGAAGGGCTGCCCCGTTCGCAACAACATCCTGCAGACTTTCATTGATATTGGTATTCTGGCCAGCCTGCTGGGTGATGGCTTCCTGCACTGCCACAGTGCAAGCAGCCTGTCTCTCGGCCGTGGACGCCAGGCTATCTGCGACACGATGCAGATCACCCGCAAGACACCCAATAGGGCGTGTCTGCCTTGTTTGATCCCTTGCCAGATGGTCCTCAAACTCGTCAGGGACTCCTCGTGTTTTTTTCGTTGCCTTACAAGAGGCCTGAGAGGCTGGAGGACGGCTGTAGGGGAGGTCCCTTGATGGGGTATCCCTGGAGGGGATGGGGTCCCTGGATGGGGTATCCCTGGAGGGGATGGGGTCCCTTGATGGGGTATCCCTGGAGGGGATGGGGTCCCTTGATGGAGTATCCCTGGAGGGGATGGGGTCCCTTGATGGGGAATCTAGCAGGGGGGGAGGTTTGGAAGGGGCCAGGTATGGGGGTCTCATCCAGCAAATACAGGGCATCCTATTCTACCCCAACGTGCTCCTCCTCAACCTCCTCAATCAATGATGTAGGGGCAATATCCATCATGGATGGGGTGGATCGCCCTGCAAACAATGACGGCCCAGCTCCATCCTGCACATCTGTGGATGACACAAAACAATCACATGTTGGAGGACCCACACACTTGTCACATGTATACCCCCCCCACCCATGCAACACACCACAAAGCAGATAAAACACACTTACCTGACCTCAAAGGCTGATCCCCTGATTCGAATCCCGGCAGACCCTCCACAAGCTCCCTATCCAGCAACCTGGCCACGACCATGTCCTCTGCCGTCAGGGTGATTCTTGTGGCTGGTCCTCCACCTGTTCCACTGGCATGCTTCCTGATTGCCACTAGCTTATCTTTGACCAGTCCCCGCATGTCGTTGATTTTCTTGCGGATGTGCTTGGGCTCCCTGTCCGCCACACCGACAGCATTGACCTGCCTGGTTAGTTCCGCATAAATGCGGGTTTTCTCAGATTTCCCAGTGTGGGCACTCTGTGGCCCATAGAGGCGGGCACCATGTTGGGAGAGCCCATCGGTGATCACTGTCTTCTCCTGAGGGCTGAAATTTAACATTCTACGGTCAGCAGGAGTTTCTGGTGCAGCCTAAATGCAAAAAGCAGGATGCAAAAGCCCTGGCAATTCAAAAAAATTCTGGTCGCGTTTTGCAAGTGAGTGGCGCTTCTGTGTGCGTATTTATGCACTGGAGTAGGAAGTGGTGCGGCGGATCTTGGTGGTGACGTCGGCGCCGTACTGCGCATGCGCACAGGACTCACACAGCCAGGTGACATCAGTGCGCATGCGCCGTTTAAGATACACAGTACGGATCTCTCGGCGCCACCGTCAAACCATCATTTGCATGTGGTGACGCCCACTTACAGTTACGCCATCGAAAAAACGTTGCGCAGGTGAGTGAAACATTGATGAATAAAGTACATGCCTCTCCGCGCTGGTACGGCGTGGCGGAAAAAAGATGCGCCACGCCGGAGCAACGATGCGCCATTGTACATGAATCTACCCCAATCTCTCTAACTGCTCTCATTAACAAGCCGGGACACACTACACGAGGCCACCCAGCAGGCGGCCTTATATAGTGTGGGGCGTGTGCTAAAACCCTGAGCCATAATTGGCCAAAGCCACCCAGGCTTTGGCCAATTATGGCTCTTCGTTTTTTGCGAGCTGTGATTGGCCAAGCATGCGGGACATACAGCATGCTTGGCCAATCATCAGCGAGCAATGCCGCAGTGAATTATGGGCCGTTTTGCGTCACTCGAATTTGGTGCGTACGACCGCTTTTGTTCGAATTTCGTCCAATGTACTAACAGACAATGTTCGACAAAGTCGAACATACATTCGTATCGAACCCAAAGCTCATCCCTAATCCCCACCACATGATTCTGCCACCACCATGTTTCACGGTTGTGATGGTGTGTTCAGGGTGATGTGCAGTGTTAGTTTTCCCCACACAATGGCCCAGATTCACAGAGAGTGGGTGCACATTTACGCCGGCATAGCGCACACACAGTACGCTATGCCGGCGCAGCACGGAGAGGCATGCACTGTATTCAGCAAGCTATTGCTCCCAACATTGCATTGGCGTGGTGTATTTTTCGAAGGCGCAGACTGGCGTAGGTGGAAGTGGGCGTGACCCCATGCAAATGATAGTCCGAGCATGGTGCAGTGTTTTACGCCCGGCGTATCATGAACTGCGCATGCGCTGTGACGTAGCCTTGATGTGGACGCATGAAACTGCACAATTATGCGCATGCTCACAACTACGCCGGCACAACTGCCTAAGCTACGCCGGATCACCAGGTATGCCGTGAACGTAACGTACACCCAATACGCTGGCTTGTGTTCTCTGGGGCAGACCTTTGCATGTGTGTTGCTGGGTTGCGCCTCATCTATGGGGAATAACTTTATGCTGGACGTAAAATTTACATGCACCTCGTGTGGTATGCGTCGGGCGCATGTACGTTCGTGAATCGCCGTATTGCCCTCATTTGCATTTTTGAATGCCTAATCAATGGGAGCAGCAACATGCATCCAGAGGAAAAGTACGCCCACGCTACGCCGGGGTAAATAGGATACGTTGGCGTAGGGTGGCCAGTTTTTAGGCGTATATTGGTTTGTGACTCTGGCGCACACATACGCCGGCGCACATTAGCACTTACGTTGGCGCAAGTGCTTTGTAAATCTGGGCCAATGCGTTTTGCTTTTAGGCCAAAAAGTTCAAGTTTCGTCTTAACTGACCAGAGCACCTTCTTCCACATGTTTGCTGAGTCCCCCACATGGCTTCACCAAAACTGCAACTGGGACTTTGTATGTCTTTCTTTCAACAATGTCTTTGTTGTCACTCTTCCATAAAGGGCAGATTTGTAAAGTGCACAACTAATAGTTGTCCTGTGGACAGATTCTCCCACCTGAGCTGTGGATCGAAGCAGTTCCTCCTCAGTTACCATGGGCCTCTTGACTGCTTCTCTGATGAATGCTCTCCTTGCCCGGCCTGGTCAGTTTAGGTGGATGGTCATGTCTTGGTAGGTTTGCAGTTGTACCATACTCTTTCCATTTTCCGATAATGGATTGAACAGAAGCTCCGTGAGATGTTCAAAGCTTGGGATATTTTTTTATAACCTAACCCAGCTTTATACTTCTCCACAACTTTATCTCTGACCTGTCTGGTGTGTTCCTTGGCCTTCATGATGCTGTTTGTTCACTAACTTTATCTAACAAACCTCTGAGGGTTTCACGGAACAGCTGTATTTATACAGAGATTAAATTGAACACAGGTGGACTGTTTTATTAATTAGGTTATATCTGAAGGCAGTTGGTTCCACTAGAAGAGAATGGGATAGAAATACTGTATGGACTTTGTAGGCACACGTATAGATTTGGTATAAAAATACTTTGAATTTATTTAATTGGATAAAGTTAAAAACATTGTATACAAACACATATTAAAAAAAACATGTACCGTATTTATCGCGGTATAACGCGCTCCCGCGTATACCGCGCACCCCCAAAGTGCCCCCCAATCCTGTGGAAAAAAAGTTATTTTGTACTTACAGTTTTGGTGTCTTGCGCGGCGTCCATCGGCGGCTACGTCGGGTTCGGCGTCCTTCTGTGGCTTCGGGTGTCCTTCTGCGGCGGGTCCGGTGTCCTCTTCGGCGGGTCCGGTGTCCTCTTCGGCGGGTCCGGTGTCCTCTTCGGCGGGTCCGGCGTCCTCGCATCCTCCCAGCTCGTTTCCCGCGCCGAGTTTTGAATACTGCGCCAGCATATACTGAGCGCAGTACACTCGGGCAGGCTCGGCAACTTTCGCGCTCACGTCCTGTACGTCCAGGACGTGACCGCGGAAGAAGCCGAGACTGGCCGAATATACCCAGGATAATTGCAAATTCAGGCCTTGGATAGGGAAACAGTCCTGTCTCCAAGAACAATTGGCTTATTTCGCCACTCCAGGCTGAGTGGGTATAGCGTACCTGGACAGCGTACCTGGACAGGTCTCTCTCACTGACCTGGCGGCCAGAGTATCACTCGGAACTTGAAAGAAAGGCTCTCTCACAGACTCTTTCAGGGTGAACTTCAGGAAAGCGCCTCTGCCACAGGCCTTCCCTGATTGAGGTTTTAGAAGAGCCCCTCCTTAGTAAAGCTTGGCCTGAATCTCTCCGTTAGTGTCGCCCAGGCACCGACTGAGAGAGGAGTCAATCCCTCAGTGTCCAGTACCTCAATCCCCGTTGGTTCGTCTCAATACTGTTGGACCGCCAGCATCTCAATAGCGCTCCTCAACTGGACCTCCTTATTGAACAGCTAAACTTGCTTGGGATCTTCAAAGTGGGAACTCAGTCGATCACTGAGTCCCCATCCTGTGTGGGTGTCCCAGGCCTGAATGGCCTAGGATCCAGGAACAGCACGTAGCACCCACGCCCTGGCCAGGTAGGCCATAATGCTCGGGGCATGGTAATGTGGTCACCCTAAAGGAAGGTGCCACACTCCAGGAACGAACCACCTAAGATGGCGTCTGTCTCCTCTCCCAGCATGCCCAGCGAGGCTCAGGCCTCCTGATTGGCTGCTGGGAAAAGGACCCAGGTCCTGACTCCACTGCTGCCACCCATCTCCCTGAGGTGGAACTACACCCCAGGTACAACGGAATGAGCCCAAACTACAGCCAAGCTTAAACAGAGAGCCTTACCTTAATCAGAATTGAGATCAGAGTCACTTACACTCTGATCACTCCCACTAAATTTCACTAGCACCTGTACTCGGGCGCTACACACGTATATAAATGTACAATGGATAATACATGTAGTAATGATGTAGAGCCAATAATGAATAGATGCGTGGGGTGGATGAGTCGTATTGAGGAGTCGCTAAGAAAAATTGCTCTACATGTTGCGCGTGTTGGTGCGCTTCTTCATGAGCTTGCATATATAGCTATGAAAGTTAGAAGTAACAATATGTAGAAATTGTAAACTAATGCGGGTCAAGGAAATTGTCCCAGAGATTCGAAATATAATAAATCAAAGGCCCAGTGCAGGCGTAGAAACACAGCTATGTTAGGCTGGTAAACATCACATCCAATAGAGGGTGATGGCAGACACACACAAAATTAGTAGATGGTTCTCTACAGCGGCGGTGTAAGTGAACAAGTGTCACTATTGAGTCTCTAATAGACTTCAAAATAGGGTGGGCTCAGGGTCACAGAGCACTGCGCTCTAAGCCCATCCAGTTGTGTGAGACTAGAGAATGAATATTGGCTATTCTCACACTGATCATCCTGCCAGACAATCTGGAAGCGGGTCATGAGACATGACCATTGGGGGAGGAGGAAGGCGGAGGTGCACACTGACCCACCAGCCGCCAAGTCCAATCCTCTGATCGCTCCATGCAGAGTGCTGTCAGTTCCTCCTGTGGCTACAGAAGAGAGAAGTGCACGCCGATTGCCCCTGTGACTCCATAGACACCTCATTAATCCACACCAACATCAATCCCCCCCCCCTGCCGCCGACCTCATCTTACATCCCTGGGCACAGAGCCTCCTATTATCTCCAACACAGAGCAAACAGGGGGGGTTAACCAGTGGAACGACCGGGGAATGTCAGGTCCATCTGCTGCCCCCCGACTGATGAAGCACCAGCCGCCGCTGCATCCAATCAATGGAGGGTAAGCTTAGTGTTCAGAGATCTGGGGGATAGAAATAATGCCAAGGGTGTGACAGCATCATCCCAACATTGGAGGGGCCAGTTGTCTGCTGAAATGGGTGGACAGCATTTTATATATGGAATCAAAGTGGTGTTCCAGGATTTCCCAGACACTATTCTCTCTTGATTAGTAGAGATTAACCACTGTCCAATGACGGCGGGCGGAGGACTCCATTGTCCTGACATCACGTCATATGACGTGATGTCCTTTTAAAGCCGCGGGCGGGCGCGCCCGTGCACCCGCCACTCTGCTGGGATCCCGGTGCGAGTGCCCGGCGGCAACGATCGCCGCCGGGCACACGCGATTGCCCAGTAACTGAGCGGGGACGTGGAGCTCTGTATGTAAACACAGAGCTCCACGTCCTGTCAAGGAGAGAGGAGACCGTTGCTGTGTCCCTTGTACATAGGTACACAATCGGTCACCTCCCCCAGTCTCCCCCCCTCCCCCTACAGTTAGAACACTCATAGGACACACATTTAACCCCTTCCCCGCCCCCTAGTGGTTAACCCCTTCACTGCCAGTCACATTTATACAGTAATCAATGCATATTTATAGCATTGTTCACTGTATAAATGTAAATGGTCCCAAAAATGTCAGAAAAGTGTCCAAAGTGTCCGCCATAACTTCGCAATCCCAATAAAAAAAATCGCAGATCGCCGCCATTAATAGTAAAAAAAAAAAAATGCCATAAACTATCCCCTATTTTGTAAACACTATAAATTTTGCGCAAACCAATCGATAAACGCTTATTGCATTTTTTTTTTTACCAAAAATATGTAGAAGAATACGTATCGGCCTAAACTGAGGAAAAAAATATTTTTTTTATATATTTTTTGGGTTATTTATTACAGCAAAAAGTAAAAAATATTGCATTTTTTTCAAAATTGACGCTCTATTTTTGTTTATAGCGCAAAAAATAAAAACCGCAGAGGTGATCAAATACCACCAAAAGAAAGCTCTATTTGTGGGGGAAAAAAGGACGCCGATTTTGTTTTGGAGCCACGTCACACGACCGCGCAATTGTCAGTTAAAGCGACGCAGTGCCGGAAGCTTAAATTTTGTCTGGGCAGGAAGGGGGTGTAGGTGCACAGTAGGCAAGTGGTTAAAGGGGGTATGATCACCATTTACAAATACATAAGTGGTCCATAAAGTAAACTTGGTGTTGAGTTATTCACTTTTAAGGTCATCACAGAGGACCAACACTCTTTACAGTAAGAGCTGTGAAAATGTGGAATAGATTCCCTCCAGAGATGATTCTGTCCAGCTCGGTAGATTGCTTTAAAAAGGCCTGGATACTTTCCTAAATGTACAGAATATAACTGGGTACTGACATTTATAGGTAAAGTTGATTCAGGGAAAATCCGATTGCTTCTCGGGGATCAGGAAGGGATTTTTTTGCCCTGCTGTAGCAAACTGGATCATGCTCTACTTGTTTTTTTTGCCTTCCTCTGGATCAGTGATTCTCAACCAGGGTTCCATGGAACCCTAGGGTTCCTCCAGAGGTTGCTAGGGGTTCCTTCAGCATTGGGTAATTTCTGCCTCTCAGATAATTTCCCACTGACACTATTGATCTTTTTAGCTATCTGTAAGGAGGTAATTCCTCCCAATGACCACACATGTAAGGAGCATTCTTCTTACTGACCATCACACTAATGTATCATGAGTTGTAGATTTCACATTTTATAGTATAGGATTGTGTATATGGGACTTTTTTTCTTGGTTGAACTAGATGGACTTGTGTCTTTTTTCAACCTGACTAAGGCCTCGTACACACCACCGTTTTTCTCGACAAAATCCATGAAGAAAAATGCTGGCAGAGCATTTTTGCAGAGGAAAACGGTCGTGTGTGAGGCCGCGTACACACGGCAGAGATCCTCGACGGGCAGAACACATCGTTCCGCCCGTCGAGGATCTCTGCCGGCCGTCGAAATCGGCGACCCGCCCGTCGGGAATGGCAACCAGCCATTCATCCAGGCGGGCCGTCGAGGAAATAGAGAGCGTGCTCTCTATTTCTGCTCGACGGGCTTCCCGACGGGAAGCTCGCCGAGACCGTACACACGGCCGAGGTCCTCGCTGGAATGTGCAACCAATAAGTTGAGAAAACTGTCGTGGATCTCGACAAGAAAAAAAGAGAACATGGTCTCTTTTTTCCCGTCTGGAGTCTCAAGTTCCTTGTCGTGTTTCTCGTCGGGCTGGTTTAGGATGAGAAACACATTTGTGCGTATGCTTAGAAACCTATGCATGCTCAGAATTAAGTATGAGACGGGAGCGCACCTTCGGTAAAAGTAGTGTTCATAATGGAGATCGCACATTCATCACGCTGTAACAGACTGAAAAGCGCAAATTTTCTCTCACCAAACTTTTACTAACCCGCGGTAACACAAGATTAGCAAAAGCAGCCCCAAGGGTGGTGCCAATGGAATTGAAACTTCCCCTTTATAATGCCGTTGTACGTGTTGTACGTCACCGCGTTTGAGAATGACGAGAGGAAAATGTCATTTCTTTTATGACGAGATTCTCGATCGTGTGTACGAGGCCTAACTCTGTAACTATGTTGATGAATGGAGACCCCTGTGTAGGTAGGATGGATGTTCTATATATAAGCCCGGATTCACAAAGCACTTACACCGACGTATCTCGAGATACGCCGCGTAAGTGTAAATATGTCCTGTTGTATCTGCGCGCCGTGCCCACAGAACTAAGATACGCCTAAAAACAGGCTTCAGTCCACCGACGTAACTTGCCTATGCTGGACATATCTTAGCCAGTTGTTTCGACATGATTGTGAGCATGCGCACTGGGATGCGGCCACGGGGCGGCGCATGCGCCGTTCATTTTAGGTACTTGTCTGGCATTTGGCCCATCATTTGCATGGGGTCACGCCTCATTTGCATTGCTCACGCCCACTTCCACTTACGACGACTTGCGCTTTCAAAACCCAGCATAGATTTGGGAGCAAGTGCTTTGTCAATACTGTGCTTGCCTCTCAGCGCTGCGTCGGCATAGCATATATTAGATATGCTACGGCAGCATAAATATGCGCCAATGTATGTGAATCCAGGCCATACTGTATATCAGGGGGTTTCAAGGCCAACAATGAAAAGTCCTCATCAGGTCCAGTATGAGACGGTAGAGCCAGAGGGAAGGCAGCCATATGGAAGGGAAATGTTGGGCGTTACATTGTTATTCTTGTTGTCGGAGGTCATATATTCTTGGCGGTAATTATTATCTCATTATTGTGTTTTAGATTTTGGGATTGTATTATTCTCAGCAAAGATTGCCCAGGAGAGAACAATGCAGAATATGAAGAACCGTCCTCCTCTTCAGAAGATATAATGAAGTCTGATACTCTTTCCTTTCTGATGAACCCGGAGAGTAAAATTCAGTAATTGTGGTAAGAAACATCTGCGATTTTGCCGTGATTGGGAAATGTGACGTCTTGTGATTGTTCCCGTCTTTCCTTCTATCTCTGGGTGTCCTTCATCCTCACCAATGTAGAATCTTCCATCACCTGTCCTCTTCTCATCTCTTCTCTCTAAGGCCTGTCTGTCGGATATGTCCGCTGGTTAGTACGCCTAACCAGCGGACCGAAATCTCCCGCATGCGTCGAATGGATTAGACGCATGCGTGGAAGTATTTTACTTCCTGGTTTGGTGACGTGGCGGCATCAACGTCATCGCCACATCACCGCGATGTCTGTCTGCGGGGATTTTGGTTTGATCGTGTGTACACACATCAAACCAAAACATCCCAGGAGACATGGCCGATGAAAACGGCCTGTCGGACCGTTTTCATGGGATTTGTCTCCTTGTGTGTACGCGGCCTCAGAGAAATCAAACCTCACTGACCACTGTAGCTGCAGACACCATGGACCAATCCATTCTCAGTTTTCACAGAATATCCACTGAAGTCCCCCAGTTGGGTTTCAGCAATCTGCTCTCTCCTCTCACACCTCTGAGTAAATCAGTTGTGAGAGGAAATTACAGCTTGAGCTACTGAGCTCTGGAAATAACAACATGATTTGTACAGTGATCCAGTGCTTGACCTGTGTCATTTGGCCCCCTGTAACACCTAAAATACCTGGCTGATCCTGCCAGTTTCTCCCCACCCCTCTGTAAACTGACCACGGTGTATCATGGCTGCTGAAACCAGACACCGTGGTCAGTATACATGCCTCGGTCATCAGCAGCCATCTGCTCTCCTCTCTGCTCCTGTGTATTCCCCCCTCTCTATGTGTGTGAGCCACCCCTCCTGCTGCTCTCATAACACAAACCTGTATACACCATCAACACTGCCTCCTATTGCAGTATCCCCCTCTGTGAATGATTTATAAATATAAATGCTGTAAATACCTAATTTAAGAGCTGAGATTGCGATCACATGACCAGCCAGCTCTCTCCTCCTCCCCTCCAGACTGACATCAGCAGAGGAATTTCAGCCCAGCCCACTGCATCTCTCAGAGTAGGAAATGAGAAAGCTGGACATTCATGTTATTACAATCTTGGCATTAAAATTATAAATCACACACAGAGGGGTATACTATAATGGAGGCAGTGCTGATGGTGTATACAGGTTAGAGTGGCTTAACAACCACTTTAAGCTTCACTTGCTTGTTGGAAATGAAAATGTTAATTATTTATACTCCTTATATTCTTTTTTTTCTGGAGGGTTTTACCTATTTTCGAATTTCAAATTTTCTGGGTGTTATCAACAAGAAAGTGGACTTTGTGTCTCATGTCTGTCTGTGCCATTAGTTCTATCTGCAGATGTCTGACTTCACCAAAGACTTATGGATCATTTCCTAGCCAAGCTTTCCCTTGAGTCCCCCCATGTTAGGCCTTATATGCTCTTGATCAATATGTGCCCATCATTTCTCTGTTCGGATCTCAGTAATGATATGGTGGGCCTTCTACTCCAGAGACACCCTTTCTACATAAAGAATTAACTGCTGGAGGTATTTTCCCTTCCCCTTCCATGGATCACCATAAGTGGATTTTATTGGGGTTTCTCACCTTGATGATGGGGTCCCAATTTATTCTTCCTTTTGTTTTGATTTATGAAGAACACACCCTAAGAATTTTTTGTTATTTCCTTAATATACTATCATGTATCTGTATTTGCCTTTGCAGGCTGGAGGAATGTGTTTTGACTTCCTCCTGCTGTGATGATCTCCGTTCCATTCTTATCACTAACCGATCCCTCACCAGACTGTATTTATTCCGAAATAACCTGCAAGACTCTGGAATGAAACGTCTATGTGAGGGGCTCAGACATCCCGGCTGTACTCTACAGGATCTGAAGTGAGAATTATACTATAAATGATATAATATTCTGGTATACATCTTCTGTGTGGGGGCCTCAGAGATCCAGGATATATCCTGCAAGTGCTGAGGTGGAAATTATACTATAAATGATATAATATTTGGCCAGATTTTGGATGAAATCTTCTAGGTGAGGGATCCAGACATGTTACCTAGATGAAAGTTATACAAAGACCGACCTTTGCTTGGCAGGTTACATTGGGAGTTCCCATCGTAGTCCTTCAGGTCACTTATTGTTATTGGCTTTCATCCCCTCCTCCATCAGAGATCAGAATTTATGTGTATGGCGAGGTGGAATGTTGGTTGTATGATATAAAAACAAAATAAAGTTTTATTTGGCCCATAGAAACTAAGTGATGATGTTTCTTACCCAATTAGAAACTGCAGCCCCGGAAGGATTTACCCTCTTTAATGACCAGGACATTTTTTTTGCGAATCGGCACTGTGTCACCGTAACTGACAATTGTGTGATCAATGTTTTTTTGCAGTACTGAAACATTGTGGTGAACAAATCTGACCCCAAGTGACAATTTGTGGGGACTAGTGACACCAATACAGTGATCAGTGCTAAAAACATGCACTGATCATTGTATACATAACACTGGAAGGGAAGGGGTTAACACTAGGGGGTGATCAAGGGGCTAACTGTGTTCCCTCAGTGTGTGTTCCAACTGTGGGGGGGACTGGACTGCCTGGGACAACAAAGAGATAGCTGTTCCTGATCACTAGGAACAGCAGATCTCAATGTTGTCCCCTGTCAGAATGGGGACCCGTCTTGTTTACATAGGCATATCTCTGTTCTGCCTCTGTTCTAGGTAATCGCGGGTGTCCGGCAGACATTGAGTCCATTGTTTCGCACAGAGCCAACCTGCCACAGTATATATACAGTGGCTGGTTGTCAAGTGGTTAAACAAGGTTCAGATCTCTCCACCAGAACTCCCTCCTGAACAGGCAAAAGGTTCAGACATGAGCCACGAACACTATTAAATTTTTTGGGACCCGAGCATTAAAAATAAAAAAACACCAATTTTGAAGGCTTACATAGAAGTTATTGGCCATAAGAAGCGTTCAGGGGCCCAGGTACTGACCTGGGGGACATGTATTAATGTAACCACCCACCAGAAAGCACCTTGTCCCCATGTTGATGGGACCAGGGCCTCTTCCACACAACCCTGGGTGGTGGTTTACGGGAAGGGGGCTTATCGGAATCTGGAAACCCCCTTTAACAAGGGGCCCCCAGATAATGCCCCCTCCCCATGTGAATGAGTATAGAGTACATTGTACCCCTACCCATTCACCAAAAAAGTGTTAAAAAATAAATAAAATTCCTTAATTAAAAAAAGAAAAAACAATGTACCCATGTAGATCCTTTGCCAATCACAGCGCCCACCGCACTGCCGGACCTGACAGAAAAAGCTCCGCCCATGACGAAGACTAACTGTAAACTGCCTGGTCCACCATGTGCCAGTTCTTTTTTTTTACCACTTCAGCCTTTACCAAACACTAGAGACCAGCTCATGGTTTCATGCTTCCTTTGTCTCTATTTACGGTTTTGCATCATCTGTGGTATTTTACTTTGTATTAGATTCCTTTTTGTGCAAAAAGCAGATCCCGTAGAATTGATTTAAAAAAAGCCTTACTAGGCTAACGTCAACGGAGTTAGCTTAGATAATAATTTCAACGCCCCACCCTCATCGTAGGGCCCCGGGTTCTATGGACGCTCAAATATAGGTTTTGCAGATTTATATTTTTATAAGATAGTTCTAATTATTTATTGACCAAATGTTAGGAGATATGGGGGTAGATTCATGTAGATCAGCGGATCTTTTGATCCGCGTGATCTATCTTTTTTACGATCCGCCTGCGCCAGTTTTTGAGGCAAGTGCTGTATTCAGAAAGCACTTGCCTCGTAATTAGCCCTGGCGGATCGTAAATCCCCCGGCGGAATGCAAATTCCGCGGCTAGGGGGAGTTTACTATTTAAATCACGCGCGTCCCCGCGCCGATCGTACTGCGCATGCGCCGCCGGCTAAATTTCCCAGCGTGCATTGTTTTCGATGTTAACGCAATTAACGTATGGCCGTATTCCCGGACGACTTACGTAAACGACGTAAAAAATTCAAAACTCGACGCGGGAACGACGGCCATACTTAACATAGGATCCGCCGCACTTACCCCGCATATAGCAGGGGTAACCATCCGCCGGAAAAAGACGAACGCAAACGACGTAAAAAAAAAGCGACGGCCGGGCGTTCGGTTCTGAATCGGCGGTTCTCCTCATTTGCATATTCGTCGCGTAGAAAAAAAGAAGCGCCACCTAGCGGACGGCGGGAGTATGCAGCCTAAGAACCGACAGTGTAACTCACTTACACCAGTCGGCTCTAAGGGAGATCTATGCGGAACCTGATTCGAGGAATCAGCCGCATAGATCCGAGCGTCCGATCTCACAGATCCGACGGTGTATCAGTAGATACACCGTCGGATCTGTACATGAATCTACCCCATGGTTTCCATTTACTTGGTTTATTACTTTGTGGGTTGATAATAGTTACCAAGTGTACTAATTGATCAATATATTTTTTGCTTATGCCCTCAGTTGCTCAACATACAGTAGCTCCATGATTTTTTATACTCCTTCCACTTTTTACATTATTCATGAAATTCTCCATTAGTCTCAACGACGGTTCCCTTCAACTCCTCCATTCTATGGGTTTCCTCAACTGCGTCTATCCACTCCCATATCTGGGGGCTATCGGTATCCTGCCACTTTTTTGGTATGAGCCTTTTCGCTGCATTCAGCAAGTGTGGTATTAATAACTGTTTATATCTTTTAATTCTCTCACAGCTTCCATGGAAAAGTACAATCCAGGGATCTTTCTTTAGCTCTTTACCTGTGATCTCTTTAATCTGGGTCAGGACAGCATCCCAATATTTTTGAATTTTCGGGCAGGTCCACCACAGATGAGCCATTGTTCCTCTTTCTGGGCATCCTCGCCAGCACTCGGCGGGCTGGCCAGCTTTAAAGTTGCAAGCTTTGTCAGGAGTGATCATGTGCCAGTTCTTAAATAGATAAGGGGCAGGACCACCTAGTGACATCACCTGGTGGCACCACCCCATGTGATGTCACTGACCCAGCATGCACAGGGGAAGGGGCCTTTTCCCCATCAACATGGAGACAAGGTGCTTTGGGGTGCCCATGTTGAGGGCTTGTGGTCTACTATGGTTCAGGGGGCACTGGGCCCCCTCCTTTCCTGGCCTGCCAGGCTGCATGCTCAGATAAGGATCTGGTATGGATTTTGGGGGGACCCCACACCATTTTTGTACACACGATCAAATCTGTCCGCTGGAAACGGTCCGATGGACCGTTTCAGCAGACATCTCCGCTCGTGTGTATGGCCGAGCAGACAGATTTGTCCACCCGACAGATTTCAAAGCATGCTTTGAAATCTATCGGGGGGAATCCGTCCGCCCGACATGTCTGCTGGTTAGTACACTTACCAGCAGACATGTCGTCCCGCTCCGCCGCCGCACCGCTGCCGAATGGATTTGGCGCATGCGCGGAAGTGTTTTACTTCCTGGTGCGGTGACGTGGCGGCGTCAACGTCACCGCCGCGTCACCGCCACGTCACCGCCACGTCAGCGCGCTCTCTGCTGGTGTACACGCGAGCAAACCAAAATCCCAGCAGACAGATTTGTTCAAATCTGTCGGACGGACAGATTTGAACAAATCTGTCCGCTCGTGTGTATGGGGCCTAATGCCGCGTACACACCATCACTTTTTGTGATGAAAAAAAATGACATTTTTAAAAATGTCATTTAAAATGATGGTGTGTGGGCAAAATGTCATTTTATGTCTTCTCAAAAATGACCAAAAAAAAATTCGAACATGCTCGAATTTTTTATGTCATTTTTCAAAATGTCATTTTTTGTGTCATAAAAAATGATCGTGTGTGGGCAAAACTACGTAAAAAATGACGTTTTAGACCCGCACATGCCCAGAAGCAAGTTAGGAGACGGGAGGTAAAACTACCATTCATAATGGAGTAAGCACATTCATCACGCTGTAACAGACAAAAAAGCTGGAATCGTCTTTTACTAACAAGTAACCAGCTAAAAGCAGCCTCAAGGCAAATAGAACTTCCCCTTTAGAGTGCCATCACTTTGTTCATCATTTTCCAAAAATGATGGTGTGTACGCAACGTCATTTTTAAAAATGAAGTTTGAAAAATGTCATTTTTTTTCATGAAGAAAAATGACATTTTTTTTCATCACAAAAAGTGATCGTGTGTACGGGGCATTAGAGTTTTCTCCCTCTCTCATGCCGTTACCTCTCCCCTCCGCCCAGACCTTTCCCCAATAGCCCGGCATGATTCCTCTCCCCGCCCTAGGATGGACATCCCATTCTGCTCAGCCAGGGCTCCCACAGCTTTTTTAAATTTATTAAAGTTGCCCTGTCTAGTTAAAGTTACTTTCGCCTTCCATACTGTGGCATTGATCGTGTTTACCCATTCTGCAGTTGTGGGCGCTTTCTCCGATTGCCACTTTTGTGCTATTAGTTTCCTGGCCTGGAACAAGCATCTCACAGCCGCTACTACACTACCCCTTTGCTCCAATCTCACCTCCATACCTCCCAACAAGCAAACCCTAGCCTCCAGTTCCAGATCTATCCCAAAAGTTGTATTTATTATCTCTAGTACATTACCCCAGTATCTATGTAGTTTCGGGCATTTCCTGATATGCATTTTGGGGACCCCATGCAATTCTTTTTTTTTTTTCTTGCCAGCATTTTCTTTTTTATATTCAGCTGTCAGTGGGGAAGACCGCTGACAGCTGATGAGTTATTGGCTGTTAAGGACATGGCAGCCGGCTTCCTGGCCCATTCCTTAACATCCTATTCACTGCTCTAAGCTCGGTGGGTACTGTTCGGGACCAAATGAATGCTCAGCGTGAACAGATCCCTACCTAGAACATGGAATGTGTACCGACTAGGACTGATGAGCGAATCTATTCGGGGTTGATTCCCTGCAGGGTCAGGATATTCTGTCTGAGATCTTCAAACCCTGAACATTACAGTGAGTCCCATTGAAGTCTATGTGGGGGGATCCTGAATTCCATCTTACAGGTAGTTGTCGTAATAACACATGACTTCCATCCAGTAGTAATATGCTTTCTTTGATGTAGGATAGTAATAGGACAGTGGTTTGCTGATGTTGTCCATGTTTTGGATGATGGAAAACTGTCCTATTGCTGGACATGTTCTATCAAACACTCAATGAGAATTAGGAGACTATAAATGATAGAGCAGAAAAACATTTCCTAGCAGGACAGTTTTTACAAGCAAGACCAGGCCAAATGAACTAGAGACAAAGGACACCATCTGTGTATGCCTAACTTTTATTCTTCCTATGTGGAAAGTAAGTCATACTATGTGAGGTGTTTTAGGTGAACACTTTTCCTGTTTTTTGTCATTCCCATAATGCAGTGGTGTTCTACAAACAAAAGGAATCCAGAAACAGATGACCAGCAATAAGTGAATGCTGTTTTCTGGTATATTAATATATTTTATGTAAAGAAAAAAAAATTCATAAAGGTGATCGATACTAAAGTACCAGTGCTTTGACTGGCTGGTAATACCACAACCCCAGTGCTGTGAGTGGATGGTACTACCACAACCCCAGTGCTGTGACTGGCTGGTACTACCACAACTGCAGTGCTGTTACTGGCTGGTACTACCACCACCCCAGTGCTGTGACTGGCTGGTACTACCACAACCCCAGTGCTGTGAGTGGATGGTACTACCACAACCCCAGTGCTGTGACTGGCTGGTACTACCACCACCCCAGTGCTGTGACTGGCTGGTACTACCACCACCCCAGTGCTGTGACTGGCTGGTACTACCACCACCCCAGTGCTGTGACTGGCTGGTACTACCACCACCCCAGTGCTGTGACTGGCTGGTACTACCACCACCCCAGTACTGTGACTGGCTGGTACTACCACAACCCTAGTGCTGTGACTGGCTGAAAATACCACAACCCTAGTGTTGTGACTGGCTGGTAATACCACAACCCTAGTGTTGTGACTGGCTGGTAATACCACAACCCCAGTGCTGTGACTGGCTGGTACTACCACAACCCCAGTAAGGTGACTGGCTGGTACTACCACAACCCCAGTAAGGTGACTGGCTGGTACTACCACAACCCTAGTGCTGTGACTGGCTGAAAATACCACAACCCCAGTGCTGTGACTGGCTGGTAATACCACAACCCCAGTACTGTGACTGGCTGGTAATACCACAACCCCAGTGCTGTTACTGTCTGGTACTACCACAACCCCAGTGCTGTGACTGTCTGGTACTACCACAACCCCAGTGCTGTGACTGGCTGGTACTACCACAACTCCAGTGGGGTGATCGGTTGGTACTACCACAACCCTAGTGCTGTAAATGCATATTGCAAACTTACACATTACTAAAAAATTGTAAAAAGCAATAACTTTTTACTGCAGTGGTTCTCATCCTTCTAGTACAGTGACCCCTTGATAAAATTTACCAAGTTGTGGGGACCCCTAACAGTAACATTATTTTTGTAGCGTGGGTTGTCAGCCATAAGGCAAGACAAGTAATTTGCATCCCTAACCCACAGATATTTAGCGCTCCCTTCCACGCGTACACTATTAAACCCCTTATGGTACATTTTAGGATGTACCAATCTTTCTTTTTTTCTCCTTTCTTTCCCTTTAATCTCTCTTTTCTCTCTCCTAATTTCTTTTTTCCCCCATCCCTCTTTCTTGTTCTTTCTATTATTTGTTCTCTCCCTTTTTTCTTTGTTCCTCTTTTCATCTCCCTTACATGTATTCTCTGTTTTTATTCTTTCTCTTACTCCTCGTGGGGGGGAATGGGATCAGTGGCGGTGCTGGCGGGGAATTGGGACGAGTTGTAGTGCTTGTGGGGGGTGGGATCAGTGGCAATACTGGGGTATAGGAGTTCTGATGAGCCAACGTAGGTGCGCTTAATCAAGGTCCTCTGCTGATCTGAGAACTGTAGTGGGGACTTTTAATAGAAACCATAATCATAGGTAGTGTTACTCACTGTGGGCCAGATTCTCAGAGGCGTTACGACGGAGTATCTCAGATACCCCGTCGTATCGCCTTTTTTTTTGACTCGTATCTATGCGTGTGATGCTGAGCATCACTTTTGCATAGATACGCTTCTACATCCGACAAGTGTAATACAATTACACTTTCGGATCGTAGGTGTAATGACAACTCCGGCCACTAGGTGGCCTTTACGTTGTTTTTTCATTTGCATATGCAAATTAAGTAGTACGCCGATTCTCGATCGCTTTTACGCCGCCCCGTCGTCGCGTACGTCGTTTACGAACTCGTAAGGTTACCCCAGCTTCTATGTGGAGTAACCTTACGAGGTCCCGTCGGATGCCGTCGTGTCCCGTCGGACGCCATGTTAAGTATGGCGTCGGGTCAGCGTCGGCTTTTTCCGTCGCTTACGTCGTTTTACTAACTCGTTCGCGAATAGGGAATTGCGTAAATGACGCTCACGTCGTTTTGACGTCGGTTTCAACGACGCTTTCCGATGTGAGTTGGAGCATGCGCACTGGGCTTTTTCCCCGGCCGGCGCATGCGCAGTTCGTTCGACGCGGGGGCGCGCTTAATTTAAATACAAGCCGCCCCATTTGAATTGCGCGGGTTTATGCTGCGCAAATTTACGCGACGCAGGCGAAACCTACGGAGCAAGTGCTTAGAGAATAAAGCACTTGCTCCAGTACGCAGCGGCGGCGTAGTGTAACTGGCTTACGCTACGCCGCCGAAAATATTTGAGAATCTGGCCCTGTGTCTCCAGCTTCAGATAGGGTCTCCTTCAGCCCCTCCCACTTCACATTTCTCACCAGTCAGCCGACCTCTAGTCTCTGCCCCCACCCAATGCCGTGAACTGAATGGTTGGCTACAAAGAGGCTGAGTGGGCGGTAGTGGGCTTCAGGTACAGCCCAGATAGGCGGCAACAGGCTCCAGGGACAGCCCTGCTGGGTGCCCATGAAAAGGCTGGGCGAGCAGTGTGGGTTTCAGAAACGGCCCAGAATTCGATGACCCCTGGCAAATTGTCATTTGACCCCCCAAGTTGAGAACCACTGATTTAGAGGCAATTGATGCCAAAACGCCTGTGCTGCAAAATGAATGCATTGAGGTGCATATAAATAAGCAGAAAGTCCATATATCTGTGACCAGTCTTTCTCAGTGATGGTGCCACCTCCAGTGTGTCACTACAAAATAAAGTGTTTTTAGAGTCCTCCACCTCCCTTCAAGTATTGGCCCTATATACAGTAGAGGTGCCATGTGCTTGCCCCCCCTCTGGGTGCTCAATGGGCCTGGGGGGACTTCCCACAAGATCACCTGTTACAAGCATGGGTTCCCTTTAAGGGATTTGGTCCCTCTTGATTGGCTAGAGATAGAACTCCAAACAAAACAAAAATGCCACCAACAGTGAAGTACAGCATATCAAGCAACCAATTGGACGCCTTCCTGTTTCAATTACAGGCACAAAATTGCATCACCTGGTTCTGCCCGAGGGTTGACTGCCTAATTGGTTGCTTGATATGCGGACATATTATCATTGTTTGTCGGTGCATTTATCAATCCTCATGGATTTTGCTGCATGGAGGCACATGTCAAGTGGCCAGTTCTGATCGATGTGCCACAGTTTAGTGTGAAAGGGAATCTATATGGAGCCATTCACACCTCCAATGTGTGTATTACCATGCACACTGCAATGTACCCGCAACAGTGTAACTCCACACTAAGGCCCAGATTCAGAGAGAATTGGATTCTCGTAGCGTATCAGAAATACACTACGCCGCCGTTTTTTACCTGGCTCTACGTGGAATCCAGGTAGATTTTGTCCAGTAAACGACGGCGGCGTAGTGTATTTCTCCCGTCGCAATCCATCTACACGAGTAGGGGGCGTGAAGGATTTAAAATAGGCCCGTTCCCGCGGCGATTGAACTGCGCATGCTCCGTTCGCAAATTTCCCGCCGAGCATTGCGCGAAATCACGTCGTTACGTCATACGTTGTTTGAGTAGCGTCGTTTACGGACATTTCTATTCCCGAACGAGTTACGTAAAAAAACATAAAAATAAATTAAATTTGACGCGGGAACGACGGCCATACTTAACATGGGCTACGCACTGTTAGAGCAGCAAAAAGCTGGTCTAACAGTACGTAAAAAAAAAAACAGACGTAAGCGATTGCGAAGACCGCTCGTATCTTCGTGGATCGCCGTAAAAACACATTTGCATATCCCGACGCATCAAAACGACGCAAACTCCTCCCAGCGGCCGCAAAAATATCGCAGCGTGGATCCGAAGGCTTACGAAGACGTAAGCCTCTCGGATCGAAGCCCGAAGCCGCCGTATCATGGTTTGAGGATTCAAACTAGTGATACGGCGCGCAAAATTTGAAAGTACTCCTGTCTAACACCAGTTACACAGGCGTAATTGCTTTATGAATCTGGGCCTAAGACTTTTAAGGTGGGTGACAACTTGCCTTAATTTCACGGGGGAGGTCCAACCAATATTCCATGAAATCACCCATCCAAATGTCGCAACATTTCATTTTCTAAGGCCCCCGCCCACTTATTATTCATTAGATGTGTCTACTTCTGCCCCTCCCTGGAAGAACATTTCACCTCTTTCCTGCTTCTCCCACCAGTGTCATTTGCTGTAATGGGACGTTACGTTGCTGTGATGACCTTTGCTCCGTTTTCTCCACAAACCAAACTCTGACCAGACTGAGGATGACATTGAATGGTGATGAGAAGATATCGGACTCAGAAATAGATCGTTGTTGTGAGGTCCTCTGGAATGCCGGTGATGTAAAATTTCATCGGACCTATGAAAACCTCGGACCCACGTGACTTCCGGTGCTCGTACGTCAGAGCACAGCTGATCGCGGGTCCACGGCGCATGCGCCGCGCATGCGCCGACGCCTTTTCGGTCCATGAAAATCCTCGACTCGGGTGGGCGGGCGGAGGCGGAGCTGGATTCTCAATTACAACACCGCCAACACCGCCTCCAGCCCCGTCCCTAAGCATAGGCTTATTGAGGTCTGAGAAAAATATAGACTCGGATGGGCGGGCGGAGGCGGAGCAACATTCTGAATGACATTATGTCCAGCACCGCCTCCAGCCCCGTCCCTAAGCACAGGCTTATTGAAATCCATGAAAAACATAGACTCGGGTGGGCGGGTGGAGGCTTATAAACCATCAATAGCCATCCATGTATAATAACATGTTACATTCTTTTTCGACGTTGCGCGGGTGTGCGCAATATTAATGTAACATGTTATTATACATGGATGGCTATTGATGCTTTAAAAGCCTCCACCCGCCCACCCGAGTCTATGTTTTTCATGGATTTCAATAAGCCTGTGCTTAGGGACGGGGCTGGAGGCGGTGCTGGACATAATGTCATTCAGAATGTTGCTCCGCCTCCGCCCGCCCATCCGAGTCTATATTTTTCTCGGACCTGATTAAGCCTATGCTTAGGGACGGGGCTGGAGGCGGTGCTGGCGGTGATGTAATTGAGAATCCAGCTCCGCCTCCGCCCGCCCACCCGAGTCGAGGATTTTCATAGACGAAAAAGACGTCTGCGCATGCGCCGCGCATGCTCTGTGAACCCGTGATCAGCTGTGCTCTGACGTACGAGCACCGGAAGTGATGCGGTCCGATTTTTTCATAGGTCCGATGAAATTTTACATCACCGGCTTCACTGTGGAAATGGGGTAAGAACTGTTATATTGGAGGTAACATACCGTACATACACTAAATCTTAAAATGTGAATAGTAAAATGTAGAGAACATTGGGTAGCTATGAGATGGTGGAAGTGGGAGTGTTGGGAGGTCTTCTAACACCCGGGCTGCACGGTAATGAAAATGGAAGGACGGGGTGACAAACATTCTATACAAGTTCTGTAGAACCCATTGGAGGTCTCTGTAGTTATACAGATAATGAGAGAGATGATTGAGATTTCTTGTGCCAGTCACACATTTCCCAGATGATAGAAAATGTATTCCTCATCCCAATTTTTGGAAAAAGAAAATATGGACAGCCGCACTCCAAAAAACCTTGATGGTTGTCTTTATTCAAAAAAAGGAAAAATGGACTACAAGTCACAACACAGGAGTAAAAGAGCTGACACATTTTGCACTATAAATTAGTACTTAATTATAGCTGACAATTATAAAACATTTTCTTTTTCCATTTGTTGCCTTGTGCATTGCCAGAACCCTTGGTCTCCTGAGACCATACTGATCATCCTAACACAACCCACCTGGAGCGCTAACTTTATTTCTTTCATCCCAATTTTTATCGTTACAAATGAGGGATGAAGAAAATCAGATCCTCCACTCCACTTTGGTCCTACAATCTTCCACTAGGTTTTACATTAACCACTTAAGGACCGCCTACTGCACATTTACGTCGGCAGAATGGCACGGCTGGGCACATCAACGTATATATACGTTGATTTTAGTACCCAGCCGTGGGTCACGGGCGCGCGCCCGCGGGCACGCGCCCGCGACCCGGTCCGAAGCTCCGGGACCGGGAGCGCGGGATTCGCGGACCCGATCGCCGCTGGAGTGCGGCGATCCGTCCCTGGAGCGGAAGAACGGGGAGAGCCGTGTGTACACACGGCTTCCCCGTGCTTCTCTGTGGCCGCAGCATCGATCGCGTCATCCCTGTAATAGGGGGACGCGATCGATGACGTCACACCTACAGCCACACCCCCTACAGTTGTAAACAAACACATTAGGTCGCACATTCCCTACAGCGCCACCTGTGGTTAACTCCCAAACTGCAGCTGTCATTTCCACAGTAAACAATGCAATTTAAATGCATTTTTTGCTGTGAAAATGACAATTGTCCCAAAAATGTGTCAAAATTGTCCGAAGTGTCCGCCATATTGTCGCAGTCATGAAAAAAAATCGCTGATCGCCGCTATTAGTAGTAAAAATTTTTTTTTATAAAAATGCAATAAAACTATCCCTTATTTTGTAAACGCTATAAATTTTGCGAAAACCGACCGATAAACGCTTATTGCGATTTTTTTTTACCAAAAATACGTAGAAGAATACGTATCGGCCTAAACTGAGGTAAAAAAAAGTTTTTTTATATATTTTTGGGGGATATTTCTTATAGCAAAAAGTAAAAAATATTGCATTTTTTTTTTTAAATTGTCGCTCTATTTTTGTTAATAGCGCAAAAAATAAAAACCGCAGAGGTGATCAAATACCACCAAAAGAAAGCTCTATTTGTGGGAAAAAAAGGACGCCAATTTTGTTTGGGAGCCACGTCGCACGACCGCGCAATTGTCAGTTAAAACGAAGCAGTGCCGAATCGCAAAAAGGGGCAAGGTCCTTTTCCTGCATTTTGGTCCGGGGTCTTAAGTGGTTAAAGAAAAATACTCCCATCTTCCACTGTAATCATAATTATTAAATACTCCCATCCTCCACTGTAATCATAATTATTAAATACTCCCATCCTCCACTGTAATCATAATTATTAAATACTCCCAACCTCCACTGTAATCATAATTATTAAATACTCCCATCCTCCACTGTAATCATAATTATTAAATACTCCCATCCTCCACTGTAATCATAATTATTAAATACTCCCATCCTCCACTGTAATCATAATTATTAAATACTCCCATCCTCCACTGTAATCATAATTATTAAATACTCCCATCCTCCACTGTAATCATAATTATTAAATACTCCCATCCTCCACTGTAATCATAATTATTAAATACTCCCATCCTCCACTGTAATCATAATTATTAAATACTCCCATCCTCCACTGTAATCATAATTATTAAATACTCCCAACCTCCACTGTAATCATAATTATTAAATACTCCCATCCTCCACTGTAATCATAATTATTAAATACTCCCATCCTCCACTGTAATCATAATTATTAAATACTCCCATCCTCCACTGTAATCATAATTATTAAATACTCCCATCCTCCACTGTAATCATAATTATTAAATACTCCCATCCTCCACTGTATATCCAATATATCTGTATAACTGAACCAGATGTGTGTTCTCAGCCTGTACACATGACAGCCCAGAATACCAGGCATAGAGTCTGCTATCCCAATGGTTGAATGGCCATGAGTGTATTGGCCCCTGTATGGTGATGGCCCCTCAGTATTAGGTGGGTAATGTGCACGGTGTTGAGGACCTATTAAAGGGGGACACCTTTCAAACCCCTAAAGTGTTTGGACAGAGGGGATGGTTTGGTGTATTTGCATACTGGGGTCAGTTATGAAGAGATGAGATCACACATCCCAACATCTCCATACAATCTACATCAGATCTACTTTCAGCATAGGAGACCATGCACTTTACATTAGTGTGTGTATAAAACATGTCCCCCATTTCTTACAGAGCATAGTACATCATCATAGGAGCATTTTCTCCTCTAACACTCTAATTGTATTCCTCTATGAAGGATTAGACGTTGGTGGCTTGTATCTATAGACAGAAGAAAAGAAAATGGTCTGTGGGGGCCCCCCCTCCCCCCTCTCAGGTAATACACCGATTCTGATATGGAGAGAATGTCCAGAATGGAATGATATCAGAGTGACCTGTTCATGATGCTGATTATTCATCATTTTCCATTCATACAGATGATGAGGATTCTGCTGACTGATATCTACTGAACGTTATTCCGGAATGATCTGAGCGGTGATCTGTCCTTCCTCTGATTCCTAAATGTTTTATTTTATTGTTACTCCTTACTCCTGTATTCATTATTGCAAAATTAAAATTAGATTTTTGGATTTTCACACCAAAACTGACACCACTGATGAGACCAGCAAGCTGGTAAATTCCTGTTCAAGACATGAAGACTCCTCCTACACAAGTACAAGACACTAAACACACAGTGATTGTGTGATGAGGACAGTGGGGGGGTGATCTCCATTCCTCATCCCAATTCTCCTCTGTGGATGGATGAGGATGGGGGGTGATCTTCACCCTCAATTCCAATTCTCCTCAGTGTAGTAGATGAGGACAGTGGGGGCAATCTCCAGCCTTAATCCTAACTCTCCTCTGTGTATGAATGAGGAAAGTGTGTGTGTGTGGGGGGGGGGGGGGGGGGGGGGGGTCGGGGGGCATTTATCTCAAGCCTTAAAGGGGTTGTAAAGGAAAACATTTTTTTCCATAATAAGCATCCTTTACCTGCAGACATTCCTCTTTTCACTTCTTCATTGTTCATTTTTGCTCAGAAGTTGCTCTATTTCTTCTCTGTTCTGTTCACTTCCTGCTTGTCTGATTGTTACTCACCACCGCAAAGGGAGACTTTACTGCGGTGGTCCCCTCCTAGGAACTACATCTGTGCGGCAGGACGCTCTCTACGTGTTAAAGACTTCAAGGAGGTGTGAATTACTGAGTGTGCCCTAATGCATTCTGGGAAATGTAGTTCTTACATGAACGAGCGCCAAAAACCCAGAAGTGAATGAGAGAACAGAAACTATAACACCAGAGGTGATATAGATGAAGGAATTTAATAGGTATTTACTTGTTTAACAGATTCATTACACTATTCTGTCTATCTACCTTGCAGACATTAATTTTAGGTAAAAAATATGTTTTCCTTTAAACTCAATTATCCTCTGTGTACAGATGAGGACAGTGAGGGGAAATCTCTATCCTTCCCCCCAATTCTCCCCTGTGGATGGATGAGGACAGTGAGGGGGTGACCTCCATCCTTCATCCCAATACTCCTCTGAGGACAGTGGGGGAAAATCTCAATCCTTTATCCCAATTCTCCTCTGTGGATGGATGAGGACAGTGAGGGGGTGACCTCCATCCTTCATCCCAATACTTCTCTGAGGACAGTGGGGGAAAATCTCAATCCTTTATCCCAATTCTCCTCTGCAGATGGATGAGGACAGTGAGGGGAAATCTCCAACATTCATTCCAATTCTCTTCTGTGGACAGATAAGGACAGTGGGGGTGATCTCCACCCTTCATCACAGTTCTCTGTGAATAGATGAGGACCGTAGGGGATCTCTATCCTTCACCCCAATTCTCTGCCTTTAAACCAACTTTCCTCCTTCATCTCAATTATCCTTTGAGGATGGATGAGGACAGTGGGGGAGGGGATTGATTTCCATCCTTCATTCCAATTCTCTTTTGTAGACATATAAGAGCATTGGGAGTGATCTCCATCCTTCACGCAAACTCTCCTCCCTTATCCCAACGTTCCTCCCTTATCCCAACGTTCCTACCTTATCCCAACGTTCCTCCCTTATCCCAACGTTCCTCCCTTATCCCAACGTTCCTCCCTTATCCCAACGTTCCTCCCTTATCCCAACGTTCCTCCTTTATCCCAACTCTCCTCCCTTATCCCAACTCTCCCCCTTCACCTCAATTCTCCTTTGAGGATGGATGAGGACAGTGGGGGAGGGGGCTGATCTCCATTCTTCATTCCAATTCTCCTATGTGGATGTATAAAAGCGGGGGGTGATCCCCATCCTTCACCCCAACTCTCCTCCTTCATCTCAATTCTCCTTTGAGGATGGATGAGGACAGTGGGGGAGGGGGCTGATCTCCATTCTTCATTCCAATTCTCCTATGTGGATGTATAAAAGTGGGGGGTGATCCCCATCCTTCACCCCAACTCTCCTCCTTCATCTCAATTCTCCTTTGAGGATGGATGAGGACAGTGGGGGAGGGGGCTGATCTCCATTCTTCATTCCAATTCTCCTATGTGGATGTATAAAAGTGGGGGGTGATCCCCATCCTTCACCCCAACTCTCCTCCTTCATCTCAATTCTCCTTTGAGGATGGATGAGGACAGTGGGGGAGGGGGCTGATCTCCATTCTTCATTCCAATTCTCCTATGTGGATGTATTAAAGCAGGGGGTGATCCCCATCCTTCACCCCAACTCTCCTCCTTCATCTCAATTCTCCTTTGATTATGGATGAGGACAGTGGGGGAGGGGGCTGATCTCCATCCTCCATTCCAATTCTCCTCTGTGGACGGATGAGGTCACACCAGACCCTCTTCTTGGATTTGAAGGAGCTCCAACCTCCAGTCTCTGTAATGCCGCGTACACACAATCGGTCAAACCGATGAGAATGGTCTGATGGACCGTTATCATCGGTCAAAACTGATCGTGTGTGGGCACCATCAGTTATTTAACCATTTGTTAAAAAAAAAAGCCAACCTGTTTTAAATTTAACTGATGGATTCCTAACCGATAGAACAAAACCGATCGTTAGTACGCGCGACTATCGGTTAAAAATCCACGCATGCTCAGAATCAAGACAACGCATGCTTGGAAGCACTGAACTTCATTTTTTTTTTCAGCACGTCGTTGTGTTTTATGTCACCGCGTTCTGACACGATCGGTTATTTAACCGATGGTGTGTAGGTGCGATGGACCATCAGTCAGCTTCACCGGTTAACCTATGACAACTGTCCTTCAGACCGTTCTCATTGGATGGACTGATCATGTGTACGCAGCATTACACCAGACACAGGTACTACATTATACAAATCACACACATAGAACAATATTAGAGATAACAGCAGTAAGATGAAAAATCCACAATATGGCATTAAATATCACCAGGTTACCGCATCCGTAAAAGCTTACCAAAGAAAAAAGGGTATTTTTTAGGGACCGCACACATACACACAAATTTATAAGAAAAAAAAAGCTTATGTTTTATTGAATAATAGTATAAAACATCATTAAAAAAGATATTGTTTGTACAGTAGTGTTTTTTTCAACACCATTTCAGCTTCTCGTAGACACTTTGTACTTGGACATGTTTCGCTGTATGCAGCTTCATCATCAAGATATAGTTACAAGCAGGGCCGGCCTTAGGCCTTTAGGCGCCCTGTGCGAGAAAGCTTTACAGCGCCCCCTAGTGGCCACGCCCCTCAGTAACCACACCCTTTCAGTGTCCACACCCATTTCTCCAATACCGGCTCCATTTAAAGCCTTACATTCTGTTAAGTTTCCAAAAAACTGATTACAAGCTATGATAAAAATACATTCACACGCTATAATAACACCACCTATACTGCAAATCACACGCTATAATAACACCACCTATACTGCAAATCACACGCTATAATAACACCACCTATACTGCAAATCACACGCTATAATAACGCCACCTATACTGCAAATCACACGCTATAATAACGCCACCTATACTGCAAATCACACGCTATAATAACGCCACCTATACTGCAAATCACACGCTATAATAACACCACCTATACTGCAAATCACACGCTATAATAACACCACCTATACTGCAAATCACACGCTATAATAACACCACCTATACTGCAAATTACACGCTATAATAACGCCACCTATACTGCAAATCACACGCTATAATAACACCACCTATACTGCAAATCACACGCTATAATAACACCACCTATACTGCAAATCACACGCTATAATAACACCACCTATACTGCAAATCACACGCTATAATAACACCACCTATACTGCAAATCACACGCTATAATAACACCACCTATACTGCAAATCACACGCTATAATAACGCCACCTATACTGCAAATCACACGCTATAATAACGCCACCTATACTGCAAATCACACGCTATAATAACGCCACCTATACTGCAAATCACACGCTATAATAACACCACCTATACTGCAAATCACACGCTATAATAACGCCGCCTATACTGCAAATCACACGCTATAATAACGCCACCTATACTGCAAATCACACGCTATAATAACGCCACCTATACTGCAAATCACGCGCTATAATAACACCACCTATACTGCAAATCACACGCTATAATAACACCACCTATACTGCAAATCACACGCTATAATAACACCACCTATACTGCAAATCACACGCTATAATAACACCACCTATACTGCAAATCACACACTATAATAACGCCACCTATACTGCAAATCACACGCTATAATAACGCCACCTATACTGCAAATCACACGCTATAATAACACCACCTATACTGCAAATCACACGCTATAATAACGCCACCTATACTGCAAATCACACGCTATAATAACACCACCTATACTGCAAATCACGCGCTATAATAACACCGCCTATACTGCAAATCACACGCTATAATAACACCGCCTATACTGCAAATCACACGCTATAATAACGCCGCCTATACTGCAAATCACACGCTATAATAACGCCACCTATACTGCAAATCACGCGCTATAATAACACCACCTATACTGCAAATCACACGCTATAATAACGCCACCTATACTGCAAATCACACGCTATAATAACGCCGCCTATACTGCAAATCACACGCTATAATAACGCCACCTATACTGCAAATCACACGCTATAATAACACCACCTATACTGCAAATCACGCGCTATAATAACACCGCCTATACTGCAAATCACACGCTATAATAACACCGCCTATACTGCAAATCACACGCTATAATAACGCCACCTATACTGCAAAGCACGCGCTATAATAACGCCACCTATACTGCAAATCACACGCTATAATAACGCCACCTATACTGCAAATCACACGCTATAATAACACCACCTATACTGCAAATCACACGCTATAATAACACCACCTATACTGCAAATCACACGCTATAATACCACTACCTGTAAATTTACAATCAAATATCAAACATAATTACAATAAAGTATTTTTTAACTTTTGTATTTACTGTTCCTTTAAGAAACACCCTATTTAAAAAATACAAAAACGGACATTAAGCAGTACACTGCACTTATAAAAAAAAAAAATACTTACAGAAAAAAGTTTTTACATCTGCTGCCTGTGTCTGTAGATTCTTGCCCTCCTTTGTCTTCTCAGTGCGCGTGGCATATGAGCCTCTCATAGCAAGGCAAGGACAGCCGCCATGCCGTCTTTCCGGCAGAATCCACCCGTGGCCTGCTAGGCATACCTAGAGCATTTGGCACCCGGCAACGGATCCTATATCTGCCCCCCCACAGTAAAATGTAAAAACACCCCACTGTGCCCCCTGCATTCTTCAATATCTCTGTCACTACTGTGTACCTCCACAACTGCACCTCTGGACCCCTTTACATTACACAGCACCCTGCACCTCTGGGCCACTTTACATTACACAGCACCCTGCACCTCTGGGCCCCGTTACATTACACAGCACCCTGCACCTCTGGGCCACTTTACATTACACAGCACCCTGCACCTCTGGGCCCCTTTACATTACACAGCACCCTGCACCTCTGGGCCCCTTTACATTACACAGCACCCTGCACCTCTGGGCCCCTTTACATTACACAGCACCCTGCACCTCTGGGCCCCTTTACATTACACAGCACCCCTTTACATTACACAGCACCCTGCACCTCTGGGCCCCTTTACATTACACAGCACCCCTTTACATTACACAGCACCCTGCACCTCTAGGCCACTTTACATTACACAGCACCCTGCACCTCTGGGCCCCTTTACATTACACAGCACCCTGCACCTCTGGGCCCCTTTACATTACACATCACCCCATTACATTACACAGCACCCTGCACCTCTGGGCCCCTTTACATTACACAGCACCCTGCACCTCTGGGCCCCTTTACATTACACAGCACCCTACACCTCTGGGCCCCTTTTCATTACACAGCACCCTGCATCACTAGACCCTTTTACATTTCACAGCACCCTGCACCTCTGGGCCCCTCTACATTACACAGCACCCTGCACCTCTGGGCCCCTTTACATTACACAGCACCCCTTTACATTACACAGCACCCTGCACCTCTGGGCCCCTTTACATTACACAGCACCCTGCACCTCTGGGCCACTTTACATTACACAGCACCCTGCACCTCTGGGCCCCTTTACATTACACAGCACCCTGCACCTCTGGGCCCCTTTACATTACACAGCACCCTGCACCTCTGGGCCACTTTACATTACACAGCACCCTGCACCTCTGGGCCCCTTTACATTACACAGCACCCTGCACCTCTGGGCCACTTTACATTACACAGCACCCCTTTACATTACACAGCACCCTACAGCTCTAGACACCTGTATGTTACACAGACACCCCCCTACAGTGCAGACCCCCCTTACAACGCAGACCCTTTCTTATAATACAGAACCCCCTCTACAATACAGATTCACCCCTAAAGAGCAGACCCCCCTACAATACAAACCCACCTACAATACATAACCCCCCCTCCTACAATACAGAACCCCCCTACAATACAGACCCCTCTCCCTACAATACTGAACCACCCTACAATACAGACCCCTCTCCCTACAATACTGAACCCCCCTCTCCCTACAATACAGACCCCCCTACAATACAGAACCCCCCTCCTACAATACAGAACCCCCTCCCTACAATACAGAACCCCCTTCCTACAATATAGACCCCCTACAATACACAATCCCCCCTCCTTCAATACAGACCCCCCTACAATACAGCCCCTCCTCCTACAATACAGAACTCCCCCTACAATGCCGACCCCCCCTACAATACAGAACCCCCCCTCCTACAATACAGAACCCCCCCTCCTACAATACCGAACCCCCCCTCCCTACAATACAGACCCCCCTCCCTACAATACAGACCCCCCTACAATACACAATCCCCCCTCTTACAATACAGACCCCCCTACAATACAGAACCCCCCCTCCTACAATACCGAACCCCCCCACCTTACCGCCCCCTCCTACAATACAGAACCCCCCTCCTACAATACAGAACCCCCCCACAACACAGAACCCTCCCACAACACAGAACCCCCTCCTACAATACCGAACCCCCTCTACAGTGCCGACCCCCCCACCCCCCTTCAGACCTGTATAGCAGGCTCAGCTAATGTGCTTGCCGCGTGCTGTACACACACAGCACAGTACAGACAAGGGGGAGGCGGCTTCACTGCTCGGCTGCCTGTGACTGTGAGACAGGCAGCCGAGACTCAGACCTGCGGCGCTGCACAGGGAAGGGGGATGATTGCGGCCATGTCCCGAGTGTGCCGACGGCTCGCTCGGGTTCCTGCTTGCACCCCCGCAAAGCCAGGCGCCTGTCACCATGGAATGCCGCCCAAAGTCCTCTTCGGTCGCGTGCGCGGGGGGGGGGGGGGGGTCGGGGCGCCGGCACGCCCCCCGCCCACTACTTAGTTAATACACGGGCGATATTAGAGAATTTGTGTCGATCGCCAGGCGCCCATGTTGCTATGGCGCCCTGTGCGACCGCACATCCCGCACACCGCAAAGGCCGGCCCTGGTTACAAGAAGTGTATTGTTTTAGAAACAAAAACATAAGCCATTTACCTATATTAAGTCATTATACACTTGTATTAACCATTTGACACCCCGCGACATACCTCTACATCAGGGGTGTCAAACTCAATTTCATCGTGGGCCATATTAGCATTATGATTGCCCTCAAAAGGGCCGGTTGTATCTGTAGGATTAGATGTCTAGCGCATCCCCTCCCCTTTACATTAGATGTCAAGAACCCCCTCACCATCAGAAGTTGAGTCCCCCCACTCTCCCTTCCATCACAATGCACCCCTTTTCCTTATGCTGCTGCTGGGAAGAAGCTGGATGTATTGCTTAAAAGCAGAAAGTAAGAGTCTTGAGGAGGACCAGAGGAGGGCTACAGCTGCAGGAGAAGTGCGAGGGCCACATGGAATAGCCTGGAGGGCCGCATTCGGCCCGCGGGCCTTGTGTTTGCCACCTATGCTCTACATCATGGGAATTTCAGTGGTTATACCAGAATGATGCCATGGGTGCCCCATGCTCACCAGACACCTCAAAAACCTATTGTTTGAGTGGGCAGTGTTGTTTTTTGTAAAAGCAATCCTAGCAGCCAATGTATTGCTTTTGCAAGTGGTGGGAGAGGGTCCCCCCTCCCCCCAGATCTTTCCGCCATCTTCTGGTCTCTCTCCTCCCGCCAAGGAGCCCAGGACTGCAGCTGGTGATGCCACTGACTGACAATGAAGCTGATCGGGGACTGGAACCCAATTAACTTTATGGTCTAATGCCGCGTACACACGATCACTTTTTGCGATGAAAAAAAAACGTCATTTTATCTCACGAAACAAAACAACGTTTTTCAAACTTCATTTTCCAAAACGACGTTGCGTACACACCATCGTTTTTCCAAAATGCTCTAGCAAAGCGCGGTGACGTAAACCACGTTCGACGGCACTCTGTTCCATTGAAGCTCCGTCTCATAACTTGCTTCTGAGCATGCGCGGGTTTAAAAACGTTGTTTTCAACATCGTTTTGCCCACACGCCATCACTTTTTACGACACAAAAAAACGACGTTTTGAAAAACGACACAAAAAAATTCAAGCACGTTCGAATTTTTTTTTGGTCGTTTTTTTGAAGACATAAAACGACGTTTTCCCCACACACGGTCATTTTAAATGACGTTTTTGAAAACGTCGTTTTTTTTTTCATCACAAAAAGTGATCGTGTGTACGCGGCATAAGAAACTGGAAGCAGCAAGCATTTTGTCACTTCTGGTTTCATTGGTTGTTTATCCCTTGTGTTAGCAATAAAGTTGATTAAAAAATTAAAGGTACAGTGTAAAAAAAAAGGCAAAATGCATTGTCCCACGTTAATACATAAACGCCCCACACTTGTGAGGTATCACCGTGAATGTCGGATCAACAGCAATAATTCTAGAACCAGACTTCCTGTGTAAATCTAAAGTTGTAACCTGTATAGGCATGTAAAGCATCACCTATGGATGATATAATGTACATAGTTTGTTGCCAGTCCCTGGGTGTGTGCAATTTTAAAGTTTGACATGTTTGGAATCTATTTACGTAGTGCAACATCATTTTTTTTTTATATATATATTTTACTAAACAATTTGTATTTTATTGCGTTTTTGTGCATTAAAAGTCATCAAAGTGAAGTGACCACTGTGCAAATACTGTGTGATATAAAAATAAAATAATTCCCACCATTTAATTCTCTAGGGCCTCTGCTTTAACCACTTAAGACCCGGACCAAAATGCAGGTAAAGGACCTTGCCCCTTTTTGTGATTCGGCACTGCGCCATTTTAACTGACAATTGCGCGGTCGTGCGACGTGGCTCCCAAACAAAATTGGCGTCCTTTTTTCCCCACAAATAGAGCTTTCTTTTGGTGGTATTTGATCACCTCTGCAGTTTTTATTTTTTGCGCTATAAACAAAAATAGAGCGACAATTTTGAAAAAAAAAATTGCAATATTTTTTACATTTTGCTATAATAAATATCCCCCCAAAATATATATAATTTTTTTTTTTTTTTTTTTTACTCAGTTTAGGCCGATACGTATTCTTCTACCTATTTTTGGTAAAAAAAAAATCGCAATAAGCGTTTATCGGTTGGTTTTCGCAAAATGTATAGCGTTTGCAAAATAAGGTATAGTTTTATTGCATTTTTATAAATTATTATTTTTTTACTACTAATGGCGGCGATCAGCGATTTTTTTTCGTGACTGCGACATTATGGCGGACACTTCGGACAATTTTGACACATTTTTGCGACAATTGTCATTTTCACAGCAAAAAATGCATTTAAATTGCATTGTTTACTGTGAAAATGACAGTTGCCGTTTGGGAGTTAACCACAAGGGGGCGCTGTAGGGGTTATGTGTTCCCTGTGTGTGTTTACAACTGTAGGGGGGTGTGGCTGTAGGTGTGACATCATCGATCGTGTCCCCCCCTATAAAAGGGATGACGCGATCGATGCTGCCGCCACAGTGAAGCACGGGGAAGCCGTGTTTACACACGGCTCTCCCTGTTCTTCAGCTCCGGAGACCGATCGCCACACTGCAGCGGCGATCGGGTCCGCGAGTCCCGCGGTCGCGGAGCTTCGGACCGGGTCACGGGAGCGCTCCGCGGGCGTGCACCAGTGACCCACGGCTGGGTACTATTTACTGACGTAAATATACGTGGATGTGCCATTCTGCCGACGTATATGTGCAGGAGGCGGTCCTTAAGCAGTTAAAAAATAAAAATAAAAATTGGTTGAATTCTTCTATAGCCTATGGGCGAAGCATTTGACTAGAAATGTACGATCGCGGCGTCGTACAGTTTAGCTGCTTGTCAAATCTTCTTAGAACTTTCGACAGACACCATAAGCCTTCAATGACAGATTCAACGTTTGTATGTTTTTCACTGCTTCGTCGAATCTTCATCATTCGTGTCGAATTGTCTCCCCCAACACTGTATCTGTAATGTCAAATCTTTTCTCTCTATGTATAATAATCTTGGACTAATAGAGTTAGGGTTAGGCACATTCGCCGCAGGTTGGATGGACACAGATTGCTATGGTCAGCGTCATGTCGAATCTCCTATCCAGTGGCGGCTGGTGCTCAAAATTTTTGGGGGGGGGCGCAAACGAAAAAAAACATATTGCAGCCTCACTGTGCCCATCACATGCAGCCACTGTGCCATCAATTGTCACCACTGTGCAATGCCATCAAACACAGAAACTGTGCCATCAATTGTCACCATTGTGCCATGCCACCAAATGCAGTCACTGTGCCATCAATTGACACCACTGTGCCATGCCATCAAACGCCACCACTGTGCCATCAATTGTCACCACTGTGCCATGCCATCATATGCAGCCACTGTGCCATCAATTGTCACCACTGTGCCCCATGCCACTGTGCTCATTGTCGCCTCTGTGCCCTTTGTCACCACTGTGCCCCATGATGCCCCTTTACCTGTAAAAATCACTTACCTGAGACTTCCATGTCCTCCCTCGATGTCTTCTGCCGCCGTGGAGAAGCTTCAGCCAATCAGGTTCCTGATAACCAGAATCCGGGAACCTGATTGGCTGAAACGGCCGTCAGTCTCATGCAAGGAACGCAGGTTGCCTGCGCTCCGAGCATGGACTTCCGAGAGCCGGAGGGCGGTACTGGAAAAGCCTATCAGAGCCGCTGGCTTTGATAGGCAGTTCCCCTCAGCCAACCAGCTGCCGCTATTCGGGTAACCGGCGCCCAATGTCCGGTTATATGAATAGACCAGGCAGCTGGCAACAATAACACACGTTCAATGCATTGCATTGTATGTGAGTTATTTGCGAGAGAGGGTGGCGCTGCAGCGCCCTCTTTAGACGGCCGCCAGAACTTCGGCTAAAATGTCAAAATGTCATTTTGACATTTTTTTTTTTTTTTTGTGACTGCGGGAGGGGGGGCGGCGCCTGTGCGCCCATATGGGCGGGCCGCCACTGCTCCTATCTATATCCAACTTTTATTGCAACGAAAACGAAAAGAAAGCATTTTTTTATGTCGGATCTTTCCGATTTCGGATTCTGCGCGTTCGTTTTTGTTTGTTAAAGTAATAACGAAAATACCCGAAATTCATAGGAGCTGCTGGTTTAGATTTGGGTTTTGCATGTTGCCTCGATATACGTTGTCCTGGGGAAGAAAGTCTGTAAAAACGCCAATGTCCACACAAGAAGTAAAACCTTCAGCTGTTTCATTTTTCCTCAAAACCTGTGAGGAAAGTAGAAAAAAGAAGGATGAAGGGGGAAGGGTAAGGTTCAGGTACAGATCAATGGGGAAAACTTCTAAGCTCCAAAAGTCATTCACCACTCCCTCTTGAGTGGGTATTGCTCAACCAGATAGACCCCTCTCACCTGGCCTAGCAGCCGGAATGATGCACAAACCAATTCAGTAACCGTCTCTGCCACAGACCGATTGAGAGCAAAATGGATAGTCCAGAATCCTCTGCCATAGGATTTTAACTCCCGAACTGCCAGCCGTACAGTTGAAGAGTCTTTAAGTCGACCTGGCGAACTGTAGGGTAATTGAAGTTGTGCATCCCTCCTTAATAAGGTCACCAGGCCTATCCCGAGACATTAGCCTTCAGCTTGGTCTCCTCCAGGGCAGGTCCTCCCCTGGTTTCCTTCATTAAGTAGCTCCCTCCTGCTTAGACGGACAGCTTGGGATGCCCCTTTGAATTGTAGCATAGGCCCAGCATAACTGGCCCTACTTGGTAGGGATGCAGCCTCGGGGGCCAACGTGGTCCCGAGGCTGAAAATCATGCAACACATACCTAACGCCAGGAGGGCGATGAGGCAAAGGACCCCAATATATGGCATCTGCCCCTTAAGCATCCCTTCCCGGCATGCCCAGCGGGGACACCACTCCCACTGGGTTGTTCCCGGGGAAAGATATTCAATACACTAAAGCTTGCCCATTTTCCAACATTGGCCTGTGGTGGTATTGCCACCTACAGGCAACAGTGAAAAATCCTGTCAGGCACAGCGACAGCCAAAAAAGAGGCTAATTTAGCACAAATGACTAAAGTCTGAGCCATACTATTGGCTCAGACACCCACTAAATTTAACATAGCGCCCAGTATATATCGCAGCGGCGATACACAATCGCATTTAACCCTTTCTTCAAACACTATCAGGGGTTAAAAGCACCCCGCTAGCAGCCGACTACCGCAGCTAAAATGATGGTAAAGCATTGCTTTACCGATAACGCGCCCAGCTGGCAGTGTGAAGTAGCTCTTCAGATAATTCAGCTTCACTCCATGCCCATATAAATATAGCCTAGAGCAGTGTTTTTCAACTCCAGTCCTCAAGGCACACCAACAGGTCACGTTTTCAGGATTTCCCTCAGATAAAATGGCTGTGGTGATTACTAAGGCAGTGAAACTGATCAAATCACCTGTGCAAAATAATGGAAAGCCTGAAAACATGACCTGTTGGTGTGCCTTGAGGACTGGAGTTGAAAAACACTGGCCTAGAGAATGTACAGACCCCCCTTCAGCACAGACCCCTCCATTCAGCACAGATGGACCCCCATTCAGCACAGATGGACACCCCTTCAGCATTGACCCCTCCATTCAGCACAGACCCCCCATTCCGCACAGACCCCTCCTTTTAGCACATACCCCCCTTCAGCACAGATGGACCCCCTTTAAGCACAGACCCCCCCTTCAGCACAGATGGACCCTCCCTTCAGCAAATACCATCCTTTAGTACAGACCCCCCCCCCTTTAGCACAGATGGACCCCCCATTTAGTACAAAACCCCCTTCAGCACAGACGGACCCCCCCTCCCCCCATCCCATCCAGTACCTCAGATCAGCCATCAGCATGGCACAGGCAGCAGGTTCCCTCCCCTTGTGTACACATAAACACTGAAGGGGGAGGCGGCTTCACTCTGCTCACTGTGCCTGTGTGACATCCGGCCCGGGACTGCTCAGACAGCCCATGGCCGCGAGACTCTTCAACACCTTCTCGATTTTTTAGGGGGGGTCAATTGCCCCCCCTTGCCCTATGGAGCGGACGCATATATATATATATATATATATATATATATATATATATATATATACACACATTGGGCCAGATTCACATAGACATAATATTCCGCTGCGTAATCGAAATACGCTACGCTGCCGTATTTCACCAGGCTCTACGCCGAATTCAGATAGTTTTTTGCGCGTACGCTACGGTGTCGTAGTCTATTTCTCGCCGCGCAATCGAAATACGTGATTAGGGGGCGTGAAGCATTTAAATTAAGCGCGTCCCCGCGGCGATCGAACTGCGCATGCTCTGTTCAGGAATTTCCCGCCGTGCATTGCGCGAAATCACGTCGTGACGTCATTCGTTGTTTGAGTAGCGGCGTTTACGAACATTCCTATTCCCGGACGACTTACGTTTAAAAATAATAAAAGACGTCGGAAGACGTTGATATTCGACGCGGGAACGACGGCCATACTTAACATGGGCTGTCTAATATTAGAGGAGGTAAAAAGCTGGTATAGTGATACGCAAAAAAAAGATGATTAAAGGTGCCGTAAGAGATTGCGTTTGAAGTGCGAAATTTCTTGGATTGCAGGCAAAAGCTCATTAGCATACCCCGACGGCGAAAAACAACAGGAAGTCCGCCCAGTGGCCGCAATTTTATTGCAGCGTAGATCTGAAGGCGTACTAACACGTAATCCAGTCGAATTGAAGCCCGCAGGTGTCTTTTCATGGTTTGAGGATTTCGACTAGCTAAAAAACGCCCGTAAGTCGAAAGTACTCCAGTCTAACACCAGTTAGACAGGAGTTACGGCTCTCTGAATCTGGCCCACTGTATTTATACAGATTAAGTGGAGCTATGCTGAGAAATGGGAAAGTATTGGATGTCCAGAGGGTACAAAGCATCAGGTGTCCTCCAAATATCGCTATAACTTTTTAAGGAAATAAGACTGCACAACCAAATGGAATATCCACACAATGGCTGTATTTACTGCTGCAGTTCAAACAAATGTACAGAGGTACCTCCCTTCATCAGGTTCTCAGGGAATAAATAAACACTTCAATAAATGGACAGAACGCAGAAACTCCATCACATGGAACAGTCTTAAAGGACCAGAAATGGGAAACACGGCCAATTTCCATTCATTAAAAAAAAAAAAAAACATTACAATAAACATACCTCAGACTTCACACCGCTGCCATGAATAGTCTCTGTGATGTGCCCAGTATGGTTATCTCCTATGATCATCCGCTCCATCTAGTGGCCATGATAATGTACTTTTCTCAAACATCTCCAAAGGACGTTACCATATTATGGCCACTAGATGTAGCTGACGATCATAGAAATTACACTTATTAGACACGTTACAGGGATTTTTTTTAGGGTGATCCTCATCAGAATTGAGAAAATGCCTCAGTTCACCATGTGTCACAGTTAGACTTCCGGAATCAGGAACCCAGAAGTATTATATAAATACATTTAGCATACATATGGCAGTACTGGGGCCCCTTACACAGCTTTAGGCACCTGGGGTAGAGAACCGGGGGGGGGGGGGGTGCTGATGGGGGAAAAAACAAGTGTAATCTCTTCTCTTCTGATGTGAGATAATAAGTGGGGGGGGGTCCCTGGGGACAAGTGTAATGCAAAAAAAAACGGGAGGGGGTCGGCCGGTCTGTAAGGGGCCCTGGGGACCATCGGGCCACTTACAGGTGTAATGCAAAAAAAAAATTGGAGGGGGGCCGGCCGGGCCTGTAAGGGGCCCTGGGGACCATCGGGCCACTTACAGGTGTAATGCAAAAAAAAAAATTGGAGGGGGGCCGGCCGGGCCTGTAAGGGGCCCTGGGGACCATCGGGCCACTTACAGGTGTAATGCAAAAAAAAAATTGGAGGGGGGCCGGCCGGGCCTGTAAGGGGCCCTGGGGACCATCGGGCCACTTACAGGTGTAATGCAAAAAAAAAATTGGAGGGGGGCCGGCCGGGCCTGTAAGGGGCCCTGGGGACCATCGGGCCACTTACACGTGTAATGCAAAAAAAAAATGTTTTAAAAAATGAATGAATAAAAAATAAACAGGAGGGGGCCAGCTGGGCCCCTGGGGACCATCGGGCCCCTTACAGGTGTAATGCCTGCACCCACCTGATGGTGGCCATTCTGGGGACCATCGGGACCCTTACAGATGTAATGAAAAAACAAACGGTACAGGGGCCAGCTGGGGACCATGGGGCCCCTTACAGGTGTAATGCCTGTACCCCCCTGATGACGGCCCGGCACATGCATGAAAACTCCCCCGCACATCAGAGAAAGGGGCCACAGATAGGATGGAGGGGAATAGAGAAAGCCTCCAATGATGGGGGGGGGGGGGGAATAAACCAGGAAGTAGACACCTCCACTCAGCATCTGGGATAATAGATATAGAGAACCCAAACAAGATCTACTGATAAAGCCTCCTCCGTCTTCTGAAAAACCTGAATGCAAGTCAAGAAGCAACAGTTAGGACAGCATATAGAACAACTGACTGGTTCAAAATTGAAAAAGGAGTGTGTAAAGGACGTATATTGTCACCCAGTAACTGTGCATAGTGGGCACAGGAGTGCCGCCCCCTCTCTCCTGCACCCGTCAATCTCCAATAGACAGATTCATGCATTGCATGAATCTATCTATTGTCGCCACTGCCGCCCCCTATTCAAGTGTCCGGCCCCTTGTCAGGTTCCAGGCATCTGAATTACAGCAGCGGGGGTGTTTTCGGAAGTGCCTGATTAGAGCCATCGGCCAGAGGCTCTAATAGGGCTTCCAAATTGGTAAGCACTGCTGTGCATTTGCTGCTTACTTAGTGCTGTGCTAGGGAAATTATGTATTTGTTTCCCTAACACTGACCCGCCTCTCAGCCAATCAGGTGACACCAGGTCCGGTTACCCAGTGTCACCTGATTGGCTGAAGTGACAGGCGCTGATGGGGCAAACTGGTGGCAATTGATGGGGCAAACTGGTGGCAATTGATGGGGCAAACTGGTGGCAATTGATGGGGCAAACTGGCAACAATTGATGGGGCAAACTGGCAACAATTGATGGGGCAAACTGGTGGCAATTGATGGGCCAAACTGGTGGCAATTGATGGGGCAAACTGGCAACAATTGATGGGGCAAACTGGTGGCAATTGATGGGGCAAACTGGTGGCAATTTATGGGGAAAACTGGTGGCAATTTATGGGGCAAACTGGCGGTAATTGATGGGGAAAACTGGTGGCAATTTATGGGGCAAACTGGTGGCAATTGATGGGGCAAACTGGCAACAATTGATGGGGCAAACTGGCAACAATTGATGGGGCAAACTGGCGGCAATTAATGGAGCAAACTGGTGGCAATTGATGGGGCAAATTGGCAACAATTGATGGGGCAAACTGGTGGCAATTGATGGGGCAAACTGGCAACAATTGATGGGGCAAATTGGCAACAATTGATGGGGCAAACTGGTGGCAATTGATGGGGAAAACTGGTGGCAATTGATGGGGCAAACTGGCAACAATTGATGGGGCACACTGGTGGCAATTGCTGGGGCACACTGGTGGCAATTGATGGGGCAAACTGGTGGCAATTGATGGGGCAAACTGGCAACAATTGATGGGGCAAACTGGCGGCAATTGATGGGGCAAACTGGCAACAATTGATGGGGCAAACTGGCAACAATTGATGGGGCAAACTGGCAACAATTAATGGGGAAAACTGGCAACAATTGATGGGGCAAACTGGCGGCAAGTGATGCAGCACATTTGATGGTTACAGTAGCTGCATTTGATGGCACAGTGGTGGCAATTTATGGGTACCGTGGCTGCCTTTTATGGCCCAGTGGCTACCTTTGATGGCACAGTGGCTGCATTTGATGAGCACAGTGGCTGCATTTGATAAACACAGTGGCTGTGTTTAATGAGGACAGTGGCTGCATTTGATGGGCACAGTGGCTGCGATTGATGGGCACAGTGGCTGCGTTTCATGGGCACAGAGGCGGAAACTGACAATTTAAAAAAATATATATATTTTTTACTTTTCTCTAAAATTAATATCCCAATTTAAGAAAAAAAAAAAAAACCTTAGTCTAGGCCGATATGTATTCTTCTACATATTTTTGGTAAAAAAAAATCGCAATTAGTGTTTATTGATTGGTTCGCACACAAGTTATAGCATCTACAAAATAGAAAATAGATTTATGACATTTTTATTTTATTTTTTACTACTAATGGCGGTTATCTGCGATTTTTGTCAGGATTGCGATATTGCGGCAAACACAATGGATGCTTTGGCCGAACTGTTCACTCATCCCTAGTCCTGATCTCTGTAGTAGAGGGTCTGGCAGGGATTCCTGTTCGGGATTTATAACTTCTCCCAGGCCCCTTTCATCCCCCTTCCCAGCCCTCGGATCCTCGGTACACTCCGGGTTTTGCTCTCTCCCTATTGGGCGGTTTAGGGTCACCTGGGACACACAGGCGGAGCTCTGTAGTCTGTGGAGCAGACAGGAGGGATCTGCTGGATCTGAGGTTGGTGATCCTGTGAAGAGTTTGTATTGTGAAGCTGACAAGTGTTAGGACTGTGCAGCTGGTGAACTAGGACTGCTATTGTGTGGTGAGTGCCGGGACACGGCTAGGGGATTGGTTGGAAGGTTGGGACTGGTTATTTCTGGAGCTCTGTACACTGTCTGTATATAACCTGGAAATATCTCCAATACATGGACCTCTGCTGGGCAGGAGATGTGTGTGTGTGGTGTGCATGTGGTTTTATTATTATTTAGTGGCAATATAACATGTTTGGTGGTTAATCATTTTATAGAGGTCTACACTTCACACCAACAAGAGGCACAACTGAGGAAACGGGAACAGAGGGACTTCCATAGAGGGACAATCCCTCCAAATGAAGGACACCTGGGAACTATGTATAACGTGTATGTCCAGCCAAAACTCATTGTTCTTAGTTCTGAATGGGGAAGGATTAGATCCCCCTGTCAGATATTACTGCTATCTGTGTCTCTGTTAGAGGTTTCCTCTCACTTCCTGTCTTGGCGACAACATTTTTACCAGACAGGAAGTGAGAGGAAGTCTCTGGCTACAACACAGACAAAAAAGAAAATCTTTTTCTTTAGTAGAGTAAAAGACTGTGTGCCTGTTGGAGATTTTACTTCACTTCCTGTTTAACCACTTAATCCCCCGACCATTTTGTTGCTAAAGGACCTTGCCCCTTTTTGCGATACGGCACTGCGTCGCTTTAACTGAAAATTGCGCCATCGTGCGACGTGGCTCCCAAACAAAATTGACATCCTTTTTTTCCCCCCACAAATAGAGATTTCTTTTGGTGGTATTTCATCACCTCTGCGGTTTTTATTTTTGCGCTATAAACAAAGAAGAGCCACAATTAAAAAAAAAAAAGTACTTTTTGCTATAATAAATATCCCCCAAAAATATATTTTCCTCAGTTAAGGCCGATACGTATTCTAGATATTCTTGGTAAAAAAAAAATAAGTGTTTATTGATTGGTTTGCGCAAAAGTTATAAAGTGTAAAAAATAGGGGATAGTTTTATGGCATTTTTACTAGTAATGGCGGCGTTCTGCGATATATTTTATTTTTATCGTGACTGCGACATGGTGGACACATTGGACACTTTTGACACCATTTTGGGACCCTTGTCATTTTTAGAGCGATCAGTGCTATAAAGATGCACTGATTACTGTAAAAATGACACTGGCAGTGAAGGGGTTAACCTGTAGAGGTCGATGAAGGGGTTAAGTGTGACCTAAAGAGTGATTCTTACTGTTAGGGGGTGTGACTTGGTGTGACACGTCACTGATCGTTGTTCCCTATGACAGGGAACAGACGATCAGTGAGATGCCACTAGGAAGAACAGGAAAAGGTTTGTTTACACTTACCTCTCCCTGTTCTTCAGCTCTGTGACGTGATCGCGGGACACCGGTGGCGATGAGGTTCGTGGGTTCCACCGGAAGCAGTCGTGGAGGTCCCAACAGGTTTGCAAAAGAGCCGCGGGTGGCAGAGTGCTCGCGACCCCCTGGAGGTGCCCTGACCAGTGGCGTCAGGAGGGTGGGCTGAGAGGGGCTGGAGCCCTGAGTGGTTCCCCCAAAAAGCCCCGGGTCTCGGCCATTCATAATTGCATTGTTAGCCCCGAGCCAGAGTGGCCGTATACAAAGAGTCAGAGTCAGACTGTCACATGAACCAGCGTAGCCAATGCTTGTAATTTTGACAGAAAACTTGCACTGCAGGATGTGTGACGTCCATCATAGGCGCCGCGGGTACAGGAGGCGGGAATGACACTGAGGCCACGTTGAGCACTAAGATCCCCATTCACTCGGTGTAAATGGGTGGGCAGTGTAGCGGCTCTCCTAACCTGGCTCTCTCTCCTTCTGGTGAGACAGCCTGCTGTCTCAGGGTGGTCATGAATGAGCTGGGATACCCTACACAGGTGATGGGGGGGTCAGTGTCCGGGGATCAATGTAGGGGTCTGGTAGGTCAGTGTAGAGAGCAGGTAGCTCAGGACAGTTCCCTGACACTTTACTTTTTATTGTAACCAATGTGGCTGTGGATTCCCTTCATCTACACCAGATCCTAATCCTAAATTAGGGACCCCCACACAAAAAAACATTGGAATTACCCCCATTCATGATGTAAGTCTGGTACAGATTTTAAGGGAGCAACCCCATGGAAAAAACTAAAGAAAAAGCATACGTCCCCAAAATCCATGCCACATTCTTATTCTGGTCAGGGGTGGATCCAGAGTCTAGTCTCGGGGGGGCACTGCCAGAAGTCCCCGTTGCCCCCCCCCCCTGGATTCGGCCCTGGATCTGGTCTTTCTCTTTCTCTCCAAATTTGCAGCAAAAGCCCCATAATGTTTAGGGTTATTCTACCACGTGATCAATGCGACCCCTAATAGGGCAATATCGCTTGACAGTCCTGAAAGTGTTTGGAATGACTGAGCTTAACAGTTCTGTAACAAAACGTCCCGCACTCCGTTCGTGTGCTTTTATCATATACCGCTTCCTTCCAGTCCTCATATAGATATCAGATCTTCCAAACACTTGCAACCACAAACTAGGCAGTACTCGTTCTGGCTGCTGAACATGAACTTTTTATTTGAACACAGACATTCAAACTTCTCATCAGCAGGGAGAACTGTTGTTGGATTTCCCCCCCATCCTCCGAAAATACACATAGGCATATACATGCCATAATAGGTTGCTCCCAAGGCAGACAGACACAATAGAACAATGGGGTACAGCCACACCTAACAAACACATCTCGCTTTCTCTCTCTCACGCTCTCTCTCTTTTGTGGTCTTTTGCTCTTTCCTGTGCTCTCTTTCACGTTCTCTCTCTCTCTTTTGCTCTCTTTCACGCGTTCTCTTTTTTGCAGTTTCTCTGAGCGATGCCACCCCCTATTCAGGTGTCTGGCCCCTTGTCGGGTGACGGGCCCCTGAATTACAACGGCAGTTTTTGGAAGCACCTGAATTGAGCCGTAGGCTCTAATAGGCGTCCGAAATGGTGAATAGCGGGCGCAATGCTGTACATTCGCTGTTCACTCAGCTGTGTGTTAGGAAAGCGAATGAATCATTTTCCTAACCCTGATCTGCCTCTCAGCCAATCAGGAGTATGAGTCTGTTACCTGTCACCTGATTGGCTGAAATGACAGGCGCTGTGATTGGACGCCCCCTTAGGCTTCCAATCATAGGAGAGGGCAGGAGAAGACATGGGGGACATCGCTCGCCGCCTGCTGCCGTCACCCGCTCCACACCCAAGACAGGGTAAGTGCCGGGCAAGGGGCCACAGTGGCAACATTTGATATGGGTTTTTTTCAGAATCTTTCTGTGTGTGACCCTCCCAAAATTTTGAGCACCAGCCGCCATTGTAGGTTCCCCTAAACTGTCCAGGCAGCTGCACAGTGCAGTGATGAGTCAGTAAAACATGAAGGACAAAGAGCATGATCAATGGACGCCTTTACTATAGAAAGAAATGTCATGTTTATGTTTTTTAAGAACAGCCAACCATGAGTTAAATGCTTTTTTATTTTTATTTTATTTGCAGCAATGTTGAAAGGTCCATGTAACAACCTAGAGAGAATCTTGGAGACTTTTCTCCTCCACTTTCAGCGATGGCGTCTGCTGATCTGAGAGCTGAGCTGGAATGTTCCATCTGTCTGAACATTTATACCAATCCTGTAATGCTGAGATGTGGACACAACTTCTGCTGGGTCTGTATTGATCGTGTGCTGGATACACAGGAGGGGTCTGGAGATTTCTTCTGTCCTGTATGTAGAAAAAGGTTCAGGAGTCGTCCTGCACTGCACAGGAACATAACGCTACATAACATAGTGGTGCACTTCCTGTCTCCTCAGCCAGATCAGGAGGAGTCTGGGGTCTCCTGTACTTACTGTGTGGACTATCCTGTACCTGCTGTTAGATCCTGTCTACACTGTGAGGTTTCTCTGTGTGATAAACACCTGAGAGTCCACAAAAAGTCTCCAGAACACATCTTATGTGAGCCCACCTTGTCTATGGAGAGCAGGAAATGCTCCGTCCATAAGGAAGTTTTGAAGTATTACTGCACTGAGGATGATACCTGTATCTGTGTGTCCTGTAATTTGGCTGGACATCATTGGAGACACCAGGTTGAGCTGTTGCATGAGGCTTCTGGGAAGAAGAAGGAGACACTGAGGAATGTTCTGCAGAAACTTCTGACAAAGAGAGAGGAGACGGAGGAAAGAGTCCAGAGTCTGCAGGAACACAGGAGGAAAGTAGAAGAAGAAGCAGCTGGTGACACTGAGAGAGTCACTGTCCTGTTTAGAGATCTCAGGAGACGTCTGGAAGATCTGGAGAAGAGAGTCCTGAGGGAAATCTCCGGGAGGGCAGAGCGGATCTCCATCTCCATCCGGGATCTGGAAATAAAGAAGGAGGAGCTGTCCAGGAAGATGCGTCACATTGAGGAGCTGTGTAACATGACGGATCCACTGACTGTGTTACAGCAATCAGACACAGGTGACTTGTGTGATACTGAGGATGGAGATAATGAGGACAGAGAGAGACGTGAGAAGCTCCTCCATGATGGAGGGGGTCTGGATGTGGATGGGATATCACACACATTACACACATTATCTGATATTATAACAGAGGTAAATGTAGACTTCTATAAACAGAAAAGTGCAGACATATTACTGGATGTAAAAACCGCTCATAACATGCTACATCTATCAGATGACCGCAAAACTGTATACTTGTCAAAGATAAACCAGAATTACCCAGTAACACCGGAGAGATTTAAGAAATATCATGTGTTGAGCAGTCAGAGTTTCTCCTCAGGGAGACATTACTGGGATGTGGATGTCGGGGGGTCAAATAGATGGATAGTCGGGATGTGTTACCCCAGTATAGAGAGGAGAGGAGAGGAGTCAGAGATTGGATATAACAAGAAGTCCTGGGGTTTGGATTGGGATGGTGAATGGTATTGGGTAATACATAATAGTAACGACACTGATTTATCTGACAAAGCCCCCAGTAACAGAGTCAGGATATATCTGGATTATGAGGCCGGGCGGATCTCCTTTTATGATCTGTGTGACCCGATCCGACACCTTCACACCTTCACCACCACCTTCACTGAGCCCCTCCATGCTGGGATAGGCCTCTGGGATGGTTGTATCAAGATCCTTGGAGGGAATCCTACGATGTGAGAACTCCACCCAGAATCTGGTGACATCAGAGGGACGGGCGGTGGGATCGGTTCATTGATCGGCCAATGCTTGACGGAAGTGGGGGCTTCAGGGAGAAGTGTGAGGGCTGCCATTGCTGGCCTCATTTTGAAAATGCTAGTTACCTGGCTGTGTCTAATGTACTGTAAGAATTTTAACATGGTACTAAAGACAAAATAAAAAGACCAATATGTTGCTGACATTAACGGTCTTTTTTGTTTTTCACATTTTTGGTGATTAATGCCATTTTATGTTCCTGACCCAGAACAAGCGTGCTGTAAATAAGAATCGGAAAACGGTCGGAATTTTTTATCTCTATACTTGTTCCGAGACAGTATTGAAGCCAAATCACCAGCAGCCAAGGAACTAGTATTCTCAAAAGAAGGGTTTAGCAATGGCAGCCCCCATGGTTCTCTCATGACAGATGCCCTTTAAATATCATTCATTACCTGACACAATGATAACTGACAGATGTGTCTGGATTCCAAGGATAGTCCCGGGATTTAGAGGTTTGTTCCTGGAAATGTTGCCAATTTGAATCAAATGTTATATCATTTTCTGTCATGATTGTCATTGCAGAGTAAGGTCACCTTCATGGTAATAATAAAGGGTGACCATTCTGTTATTCCTCATTTTCCTTTTCAGTTAATGTTGGCAGTTCTGGAAATAATATGTCTCCATGACATCTTTCTTTGATATAACATAAAAAATAGTAAAAATACCAGAAATATATATGCAGATCAATGTCTGTTTGTTTTTGTTTTTTTGCACTGTTTGACAGAAGAGCTGATCATACACCTCAGATCCCCCCCCTATGATAACCCTATAGACATATATCATCTGTTATAGTCCTCCTGTCATCCACCAGAGGACCCGTTTAGAAATGTTCATGTTTCTATTGGTCATGTTCTATTTCTACCACTGGAGTCATGTGATCAGATCTATCAATCATTTTTCGGATCTTTTATGTCCCAATCCTGAAGAAGAACAGGTAATATAACCACCCAGGTGTACTCTTAGGTAATGCAGGATAACTGTCAGTGACCCATCAGATCTGAGAGACACCCATTGTAAACACACAGAAACAGTTGCTAAGTGTTTCAACATTTGTCTGCTTTATTGCAAGAACAGAGTATTTATGCAGTTGTAAATACGATAAAGTGGGGGGCTTAGAAGGGGTTTAGTATAATGCATACATATAGGATATGTTATCAAGATAAAGACACAAGACATTGTTAGCAAAACATCTGTTTCCACCCTGAATATGCATGTTCCTGTTTTCATCTCAATGACGTACATTACAGTTAGAACAGGTAATTAATTCTAATGCTGCGTATACACGACCATTTTTCATTTTTCTATGGTAGTGTGTATGCTTTAACAAGGGTGGAAAGAAAGTGCATGCTCAGAAGCAAGTTATGAAATGGGGAAATTGGCATAAGCCGCCCAAAGGGTGGCACCATTCAAATGGAACTTCCCCTTCATAGTGCCGCCGTACGTCACTGCGCTTTGCTCAAGCATTTTTTTTTCACGATTGTGTGTATGTAAGGCAGGCTTGAGAGGAATCTCGTTAAGACTTTATTACATGACATGAATAGCGGTTGTGTGTACGTGGCATAAGAATTTGGCTTGACCACAAGATAAGTCTGTGGTGGAGGGAGGGGGATGTCTGTATTAGGGGAATCTGTGGTCTGTACTGGGGCAGTATGTGGAAGAGGAAGGGGGATCTGTATTGGGAGAGTCTGTGGTCTGTACTGGGGGAGGTTGTGATCTGTGGTGGAGGGAGGGTGAGGTCTGTATTGGGAGAGTCTGTGGTCTATAATGGGACAGTCTGTAGTGGAGGGAGGTAGAGATCTGTATTAGGGGAGTCTGTGCTCTGTACTGGGGCAGTATGTGGAAGAGGGAAAGGGAGGTCTGTGGTCTGTACTGGGGGAGGTTGTGATCTGTGGTAGAGGGAGGGTGAGGTCTGTATTGGGAAAGTCTGTGGTCTATACTGGGACAGTCTGTGGTGGAGGGAGGGGGAGGTCTGTATTGGGGGAGTCTGTGGTCTGTACTGGGGCAGTATGTGGAAGAGGGATAGGGAGGTCTGTGGTCTGTACTAGATGAGGTTGTGATCTGTGGTGAAGGGAGGGTGAGGTCTGTATTGGGAGAGTCTGTGGTCAATACTGGAACAGTTTGTGGTGGAGGGAGGGGAGGTCTGTATTGGGAGAGTCTGTGGTCTATACTGGGACAGTCTGTGGTGGAGGGAGGGGGAGGTTTGTATTGGGGGAGTCTGCGGTTTATACTGGGGGAGGCTGTGATCTGTGGTTGAGGAAAGGGGAGGTCTGTATTGGGGGATGAAGTCTTTAGTGAGGAGTCTGTCATCTTTACCAGGGAGATAGGTCTGTACTAGGGAGAGCAGTCTGTATTGGGAGATGGGAAAAAAAGCAGTGGTGGCTGGTGCTGTATAATTTTAAGGGCAGCAAAAACACCCACCACTCTTCCCTTGCTCTGAGGCACTGGACTGATTGAAGGTCTGAAGGAATTTTTGAGGGTGGAGAGGATGCATCTGAAGGTCTGAAAAGCAGATTAAATGGAAACCAGAGGTCTAAATGTTAATAAGAGCTGATCTGGGGTCTAGACATTAAGGAAGTACATTTGGGGGGTCTAGATGTTAAAGGGGCTGATCTGGGGACTGAATGTTAAGGGCGGATATTTGAGGTCTGGATGCTATGGAGGGACATTTTTTACTCCCACCGATGCCAGGGACATAATTTTCTGTCATTAATGTTGGTGCATTTATTACACACTAACGCTGGGTGTTTTTTGCACCCTTCCCAATGTAGCCCAATCAGGGAGAGAGCAGATCATTCTCTATTGATGGACAACAACGTGATGAACTCTGAGAGCGAGGCTTGGATTCATTCTCTGAATAAGGACAATAAGGCTTCCCTTCTGGAGTGGATGGAAATGTGTAATATCAATGTTCCACAGGTTAATGGTCAGAGGAAATATGATGGCCCTCCACTTGGGACAGAAATATTTATCACTAATATCCCTCAAGAACATTATGAAGATAAATGAATTATGCACTCGTGGACGGGGAATAGAGGCCAATTTCCATTTGTATTTATTTTTCTCTCTGTTTACTTTATGGATAAACAGCTAGGATGCCAGAGGTCAAAGTCTATATTGTCATTAGATTTATTAAAGAATAATTCTGACTTGAAAGGATTTGTATATTTATAATAAAATTGATCTGCGACATGTTAGAATATCTGTGATGTGCATGCAATTATCTGTTTGTATAAAATTGTTTAACCACTTCAGCCCCGGACCATATTGCTGTCCAAAGACCAGAGCACTTTTTGAGATTCGGCGCTGCGTCGCTTTAACTGACAATTGCGCGGTCGTGCGACGTGGCTCCCAAACAAAATTGGCGTCCTTTTTTTCCCACAAATAGAGCTTCCTTTTGGTGGTATTTGATCATCTCTGCGGTTTTTATTTTTTGCGCCATAAACAAAAACAGAGCGACTATTTTGAAAAAAATGCAATATTTTTTACTTTTTTCTATAATAAATATCCCCAAAAATATATAAAAAAAAATATTTTTTCCTCAGTTTAGGCCGATACGTATTCTTCTACATATTTTTCATAAAAAAAAATCGCAATTAGCGTTTATTGATTGGTTTGCGCAAAAGTTATAGCGTTTACAATATAGGGGGTAGTTTTATGGCATTTTTATTATTATTTTTTTTTTTTACTAGTAATGGCGGCGATCAGCGTTTTTTTTCGGTACTGCGATATTATGGCGGACACTTTTGACACATTTTTGGGACCATTGGCATTTTTTTAGCGATCAATGCTATAAAAATGCATTGGATTACTATAAAAATGCCATTGGCAGTGAAGGGGTTAAGTGTGTTCCTATTTGTGTTCTAACTGTATGGGGGGGTGGCCTCACTAGGTGGAATCACTGATCTTCTGTTCATACATTGTATGAACAGAAAATCAGCGTTTCCCCCGCTGACAGGAACGAGCGCTGTGTGTTTTCACACACAGCTCCCGTTCCCCGCTCTGTAACGAGCGATCGCTTGTGCCCGGCGGCGATCGCGCCCGCCGAGCACACGCACGGGACTCGGGGGCGAGCGGGGGGGCGCGCGCGCGCGGGCCGCCGGCGGCGCGCACGCGCCCCCTAGTGGCCGCGAAAGGCGCGACGTAGAGCTACGGGCTCTCGCGCACCCGTGCCGACCTGCCGCCGTATAACTGCGGCGGCTGGTCGGCAAGTGGTTAAAAGAAAAACAGAATAGAATTTGAAAAAAAAAAAAAATCAGAATAAAACCATCTTCCAAAATTTGAATAGAGTAAAATTGAATAGAATCTAAAATAATTTAAATGAAAAAGAATAGAAAAAAACAATAGAATATAACCATGTTCCAAAATTTGAATGGACTTTAGAAAGGAATTTGAGTTGAATTACATTCCAGTTTTCAAATGGAGTTAAAATTTCAGAAAATTCGAATAAGCAGAATGAATTCCCGAAAAATGAAATAAATGAATGCTTGCTTGGCTTTTAGAAATAGGGACAATGCAAACAGCCATTTTCCTCACCTGGCCGTTGCAGAAAGGAGCTCCAGGCTCACTTGGCCTCTGCTTATCCATTATAACATATGGGCTTTCACTGTGTACTTAAAATTTAGAGTCAAGACTACGGAAAATACTGGTGTGCCTTGACGTGGCTCTGTAGCTTACATGTGTATTTGCAAATGTATGCAAACTAAGCACCTGTTTTTAATGCATACTGTTAGACAGGATAATTTGATTGGTTGGTTGCAAGCTGGTCGGCAAGTTAAGCTTTGAATTTCTTTGTTTACACTAGGTAATATTCCCAGATTACACATATAGGGCCAGATTCAGGAACAGTTAGGCTGGCGGATCCAGTGATCCGCCAGCCTAACTGTCACTTTAAGCCGGCGTTTCTGTTTTCTGTAACCAGAAAACAAGAAACGCCGGGTTGAAGTTCCGATGCGAGCAGCGTAAATGAATTTCGCCATCGCATCGTTACTTCAACTTAAAAATGGCGCCGGGGGCGTTCCCGCCGATTTACGCTCAAAAAATATGTTAATGAGCGGAAATCGGCAATTCACGAGCGAATTCGGGCGCGACGCAGTGACGTTACGACGTTTCCGGAAGCGATACGCGGCGTAAAGATAAAGCAGCCCCCCAGGTGAAATATCCTATGTTAGGTATAGGCGTCGTCATCGCGTCGGAAAAAAAAAAAAAAACGTCGCTTGCGTAAAAAGTTCATGAATGGGAATGTGACGTCATTGACGTTCATTCACAGAATTTGGAGCATGCGCACGGGGATGCTTTGACACTCGACGCATGCGCAGTACGTTCGCCGCGGGATCGCGCTTAGTTTAAATACTACACGCCCCGTACCCGCCCAATTTGAATTCCGCCGGCTCATTTGCGATGCGCTGCCGCAACTTTAGGAGCAAGTGCTTCATGAATAACAGCACTTGCTCCTAAAATTTCGGCAGAGTAACGTAAATGAGAAGCGTTACTCTGGAGCAAAGATGCTCCCATCTACCTGAATCTGGCCCATAGAGGTGGCCATTAGGAATGAGCTGAACACCCCCGCATTCGGTTCGCACCAGGACCGTCGAACAGACCGACCGTTCGCGCGAACATTTAGAACCCCATTGAAGTCTATGGGACTCGAACGTTCGAATTCAAAAACGCTCATTTTAAAGACCAATATTCAAGTTATTGTTGGAAAACGTCTTTGAGAGCCCGGGTCTTGCCCGAGGGAACATGTATCAATGGAGCAGGACTCCTGAAAAAACAACCGTTTTTAAAACTTTTTTTCCATTGATTCATGTTCCCTTGGGCAAGACCCGGGTTCTCAAAGACATTTTCACAGGCAAGCTATAGACACCCAGCAGGTACAATATTTAAAGTATTTTTTTTTAAGTTAAACATCATTAACCACTTAGGACCCGGACCAATATGCTGCCAAATGACCCAAGGGGTTTTTGCGATTCGGCACTGCGTCGCTTTAACAGACAATTGGCGACGTGGCTCCCAAACAAAATTTGCGTCCTTTTCTTCCCACAAATAGAGCTTTCTTTTGGTGGTATTTGATCGTCTCTGCGATTTTTATTTTTTGCGCTATATACAAAAATAGAGCGACATTTTTGAAAAAAAAAACAATATTTTTAACTTTTTGTTATAAGAAAAATCAATAAACTAAATTTTAGTCAAACATTTAGGCCAAAATTTATTTAGCCACATGTCTTTAGTAAAAAAAAAAAAAAAAAAAAAATCGCAATAAAAAAAAAAAAATTAGCTACCTAGCGGGAACAGCGACACTAATACAGCGATCAAAAAAATGATCGCTTAGTGATGCTGGCAATAGGGAGTGAAAGGGTTAACTAGGGCGGTGATCAAGGGGGTTACAACTTTATTAGGGGGGGTACGGGGTCTAACCTGGACCTAACACTAACTGACTGTCACACTGACACTAAATACAGTAATCTTACATGTATGATTACTGCATTCAGTGACACTGTGACAGGGGGCGATCGGAGGGGATTAAATGTGCCTATATGTAGTGTGTGTCAGTGTAGTGTTAGTGCAGACTTACTTGTGTTGTGATCTCTCCTCAGTGGTGGTTGAAAAAAACGCAGAGGGAGAGATCACATCGCTTCCTCCTTCCTGTGTTTACACAGGAGAAGGAAGTGACAGGGCGGGCGGGCGCGTGCATTGGCTGGGAGCGATCCGGAGGGGGCGGACAAAAACAAATAGCCGTCCCCTCATCCCGGATCGCTCCTACAGCCGCACGGACCGCCGCATGTACCGGGGGGGGGGGGTCCCCGATCGGACCCCCCTCAAGGCACCAACGTATATATACGTTGATGTGCCTGTCGGTGCTATTGTGCCAACGTAAATGTACATGCGGCGGTCCTTAAGTGGTTAAAATCACTTCTCCAGGAGCAGTGATTTTATTGATGCTTAAATAAAATAAAAAAATTCCTTTAAATATTGTACCTGCTGGGTGTCTATACCTGTGATAACGTCTTTAAATAGTACAATCACCTGCCTGCCAGTAAATTAGGAATAGCTGATCTAGCTAAGCTATACAGTGTATAAATATATTTACAACTCCTAGGGATGTATATATATCCTCTACACACTGTAAATTAAGCTAAACTGACTAGCCTGCCTGCCCTATCTAGCTGTATAAAAAGACTATGGCCCAGATTCAGAGAGAATTAGATTATCGTAGCGTATTAGAAATACACTACGCCGCCGTTTTTTACCTGGCTCTACGTGGAATCCAGGTAGATTTTGTCCAGTAAACGACGGCGGCGTAGTGTATTTCTCCCGTCGCAATCCATCTACGCGAGTAGGGGGCGTGAAGCATTTAAAATAGGCACGTTCCCGTGGCGATCGAACTGCGCATGCTCCGTTCGCAAATTTCCCGCCGTGCATTGCGCGAAATCACGTCCTTGCGTCATTCGCTGTTTGAGTAGCGTCGTTTACGGACATTTCTATTCCAGAACGAGTTACGTAAAAAAAAAAAAGAATAATAATTAAATTTGACGCGGGAACGACGGCCATACTTAACATGGGCTACGCACCTTTAGACCAGCAAAAAGCTGGTCTAACGGTACGTAAAAAAAAAATAGACGTAAGCGATTGCGAAGACCGCTCGTATCTTCGTGAATCGCCGTAAAAACACATTTGCATATCCCGACGCATCAAAACGACGCAAACTCCTCCCAGCGGCCGCAAAAATATCGCAGCGTAGATCCGAAGGCTTACGAAGACGTAAGCCTCTCGGATCGAAGCCCGAAGCCGCCGTATCATGGTTTGAGGATTCAAACTAGTGATACGGCACGCGAAATTTGAAATTACTCCTGTCTAACACCAGTTACACCAGGCGTAATTGCTCTATGAATCTGGGCCCATCTCTCTGTCCCGTTTTCGAGTCAAACATACGTTCGTATTGAACGCGGAGCTCATCCCTAGTGGCCATTACTGTACATGGTTTCTAATGCAATTAGTTGATTTTTGTGATACACACAATACAATTTTCAGTACATAAACAGTCCAGTCTCACGCATGTGTTATCCCTATACCCAGGAATAGCAGAGTGTATTCTAGTGTGAAATTCTAAGTGCGCTCATACTGTGAGTGAATATCTTATTAAAAGCAATATTGTAGACATGTGCAGGATGGAAAAAATAGATTCATTATGTTACCAATTTATTTTCAATATGGAATTTGTTTGGTTTTGTAATTTGTTTAGTTTTATTTCCTTAAAATTTCATAAAAATTCTATTCATTTTATAAACTAACAAATTTCAACTTTTCTGAACGATTAGAATTTGGATCAATCGAAAAATGACCGACCAAATACTGTGTAAACAAATAGCTGGTTGTTAAGCAGAGGGCCGGGAAGGTGCCCACCCGCGTCCTTAGCAACCATAACTCATCATCTCTCAGAGAGCTTCCCCACTGACAGATGAATGTAAAGAAAAGAATGTTGGCATTGCCCAGCAATAGAGAAATTATATATAAAAAAAAAAAATAGAAATAAAACAGAGGTGAGGTTCCCCCAAAATCTATAACCAGACCCTTACCCGAGCATGCAGCCCAGCAGGGCAAAGAAGATGGGGGGGACTAGCAAGTGTCCCGTTCCTCCTGAACCATACCAAGCCACACTCCCTCAACATGGGGCTGGGCGCTTTGGGGCACAGGCCCCCCTACCTTAAAGAACCATGTCTATGGGGACAAGGGCCTCTTCCCAATAACCCTGGGCTGTGGTTGTCAGGGTCTGCGGGGAGGGGCTTATCGGAATCTGGAAGAGGGCCCCCAGATCCCACCCCCCTATGTGAATGGGTATCGGTATATAGTACCCATTCAACAATGTGTCCCCCAATGTTGATCCATCATTAATCACACCACCTGTCATACCTGGAAAAAAATGCTGTTGCTAACACAGAGGCGCTATGCCTACTGCAGGCTCCACCATTTGACAGTTATTTTATAGGGAAGGGGTGGGGCCACCCGTCTACGTCTCCTAGTGGCACAGCCTCCTTTCGATTTCATGGACCTGTGCACCCCAGGGTTGGTGGGATCAACATGAAGATGAGGTGCTTTTGAGGGGGAAGGCAGAAGGCCCCAAATCACCCACCGCCCTCCCCCCCATGTTGAGGGCATATGGCCTGGTATGGTTCAGGAGGGGGGGGTGCTTGCTTGTCCCCTTCCCCCCTTTCCTGACATGCCAGGCTGCATGCTAGGATAAGGTTTTGGTATGGAATTTGGGGGGGACCCTACGTCTTTTTTTTTTGGGCATGGGGCTCCCCTTAAAATCCATACCAGATCTGAGGGGCATTTTTATGTTTTTCTATTGCTGGCAATACCAGAATTGTTTTCTGTCAGTGGGGAAGCCCGCTGACAGATGACGACTCATGGTTGTGAAGGCTTTCCGGCCCCCTGCTTAGCAATCAGCCATTTCCTAACACAGAATTCAAAATCGGTCGATCATTTTTTTGACCAGTCTAAATTCTAGTCTTTCTGAAAAGTTAAAATGCATTACGAAACATTTTAATGGATTTCAACAAAATGTGTTACCATTTCAGTTGGAGATTCAGATACATCCGAAAAACCAAACATTTGTTTGAATTTTTATTTAATACATGAAGGTAAAAAAAAAAAACACACACAAACACTTGAGCTTTTAGAGCCACTTTAACCACTACCCGACGGCCGTACGTCTTTGTACGGCCGCAGGGTGGTTCTACTTCTCTAATTGGCTGTGTTTTTACGGCCTGCGCTCCGCCAGGCCACTGGGGGACTCGCGAGCGGCGGCGCGTGCCTGCCGCATCACTGAGATGCCGATGCACGTGCCTGGCGGCCATGATGTCCGCCAGGAACTCGGGATCGGCGGCTACAGGGACAAGACGTGGATCTCTGTGTGTAAACACAGAGATCTATGTCCTGTCAGGGGAGAGAGAAGACCGATCTGTGTCCCTTGTACATAGGGACATAGATCGGTCACCTCCCCCAGTCACCCCCCTCCACACACAGTTAGACCACAATTCAGGGTACACATTTAACCCCTTCCTCACTCCCTTGTGTTAACCCCTTCAATGCCAGTCACATTTATACAGTAATTAGTGCATATTTATAGCACTGATCGCTGTATAAATGTGAATGGCGCCAAAAATGTGTCAAAAGTGTCGATGTCTCCGCCATAATGTCGCAGTCACGAATAAAAACTGCTGATTCCCGCCATTAGTAAAAAAAAAAAAAATTCTGTCCCCTATTTTGTAAGCGCAATAAATTTTGCGCAAATCAGACCCTTATTGCGATATTTTTTTTTTTTACCAAAAAGAATACGTATCGCCTAGACTAAGAACATTTTTATTTTTTTTTATTTTTTTAATTGGGCCATTTATTACAGCAACAAGTAAAAAAAAAAATATTGTTTTTTCAAAATTGTCGCTCTATTTTTGTTTATAGCGCAAAAAAAAAAAAAAAAAAAAACGCAGAAGTGATCAAATACCACCAAAAGAAAGCTCTATTTGTGGGGAAAAAAAGTCAATTTTGTTTGGGAGCCACGTCGCACGATCGCGCAATTGTCAGTTAAAGCGACGCAGTGCCAGAAGCTGAAATTTCACCTGGTCAGGAAGGGGGTATACATGCCCAGTAAGGAAGTGGTTAAGCTGACAACTTCGGCCCGGATTCACAAACATCGGCGCATATTTATGCCGCCGTAGCGTATCTCTTTTAAACTACGCCGGCGCAGCGCAGAGAGGCAAGCATGGAATTCACAAAGCAAATGCTCCCAACTCTGTGCCAGCGTGGCGTATATTACGTAGGCGTAAGCTGGCATAAGTGGAAGTGGACTGGAAGTGGGCGTGATCCATGTTAATGAAGCATGACCCCATGCAAATTTATGGGCCGGGCGCCAGACAAGTACTTAAACCGAACCGCGCATGCGTCGAGACGTGGACGTATCCCCGTGCTCATGCGCACAACCACGTCGGAATAACTGCCAAAGATACGCCGGATCACGCCCAGTTAGACCCACGTCGGCCCATATACATAGGACGTACAATACGTAGGCTTGTGTTCTATGGTCCATACCTTTGCATGGGTTGTGCCTCATCTATGGGGAATAACTTTACGCCGGACGCAAGTACGTTTGTGAATCGGCACATCTCCCTCGTTTGCATATTTGAATAGAAAATCAATGGGAAAGCCACATGCGTCCAGCGTAAATATGCGCCCACTCTACCCCGGCGTAGGCAAGTTACGTCGGTGGAATGAAGTCAGTTTTTAGGCATATCTTAGTTTGTGGGTCCAGCGCACAGATACGACGGCGCATATTTGTACTTACGTGGCGTATCTGGAGATACGTCAGCGTAAGTGCTTTGTGAATGTAGCAATTTGTGGGTGTCTCTCCTGTCCTGGTGTTCCAGGGCCTCCAAAAAAAATGTGATAGGTAGTCAGGAAATTTGATGTGCAATTTCGGCACCCAGAAAGCCTTAAAGCGGAGTTCCACCCTTAAAACCACTTTGTTTCATCCCATCCAGCATACTGGCGTCAGCGCCAGTATGCTGTTTTTTTTTTTTTTTTAATGCATGTACTTACTTTATAATAAATCATTTAATTCCATGCGCACCGCGGTATGTCGCCGCTATAAGGCGTCACGCCTTCCGGAAACAGCCGATAAGCGTTCGGCTCTTCTCGGCGCCTGCGCACAGACCCAGGAGCTGACTGTGCAGGCGCCGTAAATAGCCGGTCCTAGTTCGGGTTTTTTCAGAGGGCGTGACGTGGCTATATACGGCGCCTGCGCAGTCAGCTCCTGGGTCTGTGCGCAGGCGCCGAGAAGAGCCGAACGCTAATCGGCTGTTTCCGGAAGGCGTGACGCCTTATAGCGGCGACATACCGCGGTGCGCACGGAATTAAATGATTTATTATAAAGTAAGTACATGCATTAAAAGAAAAAAAAACAGCATACTGGCGCTGACACCAGTATGCTGGATGGGATGAAACCAAGTGGTTTTAAGGGTGGAACTCCGCTTTAAATGATCTTTGGATTTTGGACCCCTTTATGTGGATCAGCTTTGAAAAAGTCTCACACATTATATCCCCATACTCGAGAGTTGTAGAATGTGTTTTGGGGTGCAATTTTAAGTATGACCACAATGTGTGCTAGAAATATCCTATTGACAACTTTGTGTAAAATGTGTTTTTCCCCCCCATTTTCTCTCTGTATTTTCCAAAAACTTGCCTCTTAGAAAACAGCTTTCCAAAAGGATGTTATATTGGGTTTAATTGCTTTAGGTTGGTCAGGGCTCTTCAGGTTGCAAGTTTTAATGCTTCTGGAAATCTCCAGAAGACAGGAAGAACAGAGGGTAGAAAAATCAAATGAGCAGCCTGAATATTTATGCAGCTTCAGCCAATCCCTGAAGAGGTGTGCCCAGATGACGATTGAGGAGTGCATAAATAGTTTGGGGCCCCAGAGATTATAGCTCTTTCAGGAGGAGAGGTTCCCAGCTAAGAGGGCTACTAGCCCTTCCTGGCCACTCTACACAAGGATTCTGCCTTGCTCACCGAGGTCCCAGCTGTACTTAACTGGGGAGCCTATCTTTCTACAACTTCTTTGAAAGTCAAAAGGAGGGGTGCCACTGAGGATCTAATTTGGGAGCTTTACATAGACGTATACCTTCTTGAGTCTGAGGGAAAGTTCCAAACCCTGGGTACAGACCTAAAGGAGAAGGATCTCAGCGATGGTGCTATTAACCCCTGCCACACTGCAATAAACTGTCGAAAATACAAACCCTAGAGACCGTTTCTTGAGCCAAATGTGACTGGCTGCTGCTATACTGAAAAGGGAAGGCCCACGAACACAAATTGGTGGCCTTTACAGGGAAAAACACTACATGTGATAGGTAATCAGAAAAATTATACCCCTTAAAAGCTTAAAAGGTGCTCTTTAGATTTTGAGCCCCTCTATGCATTTAGGCTGTGAAGCCTGAAGGTGCTCTTTAAATGTTGAGCCTCTGTATGCATTTAGGCTGTAAAAAAAAAAAAATCTCACATATGTGGTATCCACATACTCAGAAGGCAAACAGAATGGGTTTTGGGGTGTAATTCTAAGCATGCCTATCTTGTGTATGAAAATCGACTTAAAATTGCAAATTTGTGAAAAAAAATAAAATCCTAATTTTCCTAAACATTTTGACAAACAAAAATACAACTTCAAAAAAACTTGCCATGTCCCTTACTATCTACTTTCCAAAAGGAGTCATATGGAATATTTGCACCGTCCTGCCATTTTAAGGGCCTCAAGAAATGAGATTGACCGTCAGTACATCAGGACCAATCAGTTTTCAAATACATATCTCATAGTTCTTAGACTACATAACGTTCACACAGACCAAATATACACTGATTTGGGGCATTTTTTACCAAAAAAAAAGTCACCAAATAAAATTAAGATAATTTATTTGCAAAATTTTACAATAGAAACAAAGAAAACATAAAAAAAAAAAAAAAGACAAAACAATTATAACAGGAGATTGGGCAGACTTATTCCTGCTGATGTTTTCTGCCAGAGATTTCCCAGAATTTTGTCCTGTAAGAAGGAGACGTGGATTTCCAGGACTAAAAACCTGTTGACATTGATATAAAATGAAGAATAAAATAACAGTCACTGGTTAGCCAGGATAAGGGGTGGACAGGAGGGGAAGTTGCCATGGGTGCAATGGTTTACTGGGTGTAGGACCCTCTAAGCTTGCACATCATAAACAGGGATGGGGGGGGGGGGGCGGTTTGGCATCTTTTCCCTGGGCACTGGATGACCTTGTTCCGGTACTGCCCCTTTGTGATAGCTTTTAACAGGTGACAGGTCTTCTTTATGGAGAGATCACCCACCAATAGTTCGACTGACCTCCAGAGGGCAGAGGTGAAGCTCTAAAACTGGAAGTGATGAAATCATTATCACTTCTGGATTCATTCGTCCCAGAGGAGATCACAGAACTGATGTTCTTCCATCTCCTCAGTGTGATGCTGTCTTGGCCACTTACCAAAGTCCAAGCTCCAGGGAAGAGTGGGAGAGCTTCAGGCTGTGGTAGTTGTGAGGGAGGGGGTGGCATCCATTTACAGTGTTATAAAAGTGATCAGACACTGAAAAGCCACCCATATCTCTTGTACAAAACAGCTGATCATGATCACCGGTTTCTGCATTTATGATCTTGGTATAACCTCTTGCTGATAGGCTGTATGTATGTATATATATATATATATATATATATATATATATATACACATAATGGTCAGAAAGGGACACAAGGCATCTGTCATAACAGAATTATGGGGGCGGCCATTGCTGAACTCTCCCTTTGAGAATGCTAGTTCCATGGCTGTCTTGTCTGGATTTCGTATTGACTAGCATCCCAGTGTTGGACTCAGAACAAGTACAAAGCAAGGTAACTAGAATTTCCATAAGGAGACCTGCAATTGCAGCCCTCATACTTTTCCTAGGAGTCACCATTTCCTCCAAGCATTGGCAGAATGATGAACCAATACCACCACCCATCATTGTGATGTCACCAAACTCTGGGTGGAGTTCTCACACGTCTGGCCTTCCCCCACATATCTTTATACAACCTCCCAATACACCAAACCCAGCATGGAGGGGCTCAGTGAAGGTGGTGGTGAAGGTGTGGAGGTGTCGGATCGGGTCACACAGATCATAAAAGGAGATCCGCCCGGCCTCATAATCCAGTTCTATCCGGACTCTGTGAACTCTGAACATATCGGTGGGTAAATGGCACAATTTACTGTTATGCATCACCCCATACTGATCACCATACCGCTCCACACCCCAGGACTTTTTATTCCTTCCAATCTCTGACTTCCTTCCTTTCCTGGCTATACTGGGGTAACACAGCCCCACTATCCAGAATTGTGATCCTCCAACATCCAATTCAAAGTAATGTTGCCCTGAGGAGAAACTCTGACTGCTTAACACCTTAGGACAATACTGAAATCTCTCTGGTGTTTCTGGGGGATTCTGGTCTATACCTGACCAGGATACAGTTTTCCTGTCATCTGATATCTGTAGAGTATTATGAGAAGTATCTAAATCCAGTAATATATCTGCAGCTTCCTGTATATAGATATATGCATTTATCTGTGTTATTATATCATGTAAACCTGGGTGCAAGACCCCCGCCACACCCAGACCCCCTCCATCATGGAGGAGCTTCTCATGTCTCTCTCTGTCCTCATTATCTCCATCCTCAGTATCACACAAGTCACCTGTGTCTGATTCCTGTAAGACAGTCAGTGGATCCGTCATGTTACACAGCTCCTCAATGTGACGCAACTTCCTGGACAGCTCCTCCTTCTTTATTTCCAGATCCCGGATGGAGATGGAGATCCGCTCTGCCCTCCCGGAGATTTCCCTCAGGACTCTCTTCTCTAGATCTTCCAGACGTCTCCTGAGATCTCTAAACAGGACAGTGACTCTCTCGGTGTCAACAGCTGCTTCTTCTTCTACTTTCCTCCTTAGTTCCTGCAGACTCTGGACTCTTTCCTCCGTCTCCTCTCTCTTTGTCAGAAATTTCTGCAGAACATTCCTCAGGGTCGTCTTTTTCTTCTCAGAAGCCTCATCCAGTGACTCCACCTCATGTCCTTTATGTCCTCCAATCTTACAACAATACACACAGATACATGCATCATCCTCAGTGCAGTAATACTCAAGAATCCACTTATGGATGGAGCATTTCTTTCTCTCCATTGACAATGTGAAGATGTGTTCTGGGGACTTTTCGTGGTCTCTCAGATGTTTATCACACAGAGAAACCTCACAGGGTAGACAGGATGTAACAGCAGGTACAGGAGAGTCCACACAGTAAGTACAGAAGACCCTGGACTCCTCCTGATCTGGCTGAGCAGACAAGAAATGATCCACTATGTTACTCAATGTTATGTTCCTGTGCAGTGCCGGACGGCGTTTGAACCTTTTTCTACATACAGGACAGAAGTAACCTCCAGACCCCTCCTGTTTATCCAGCACACAATCAATACAGACCCGGCAGAAATTGTGACCACATTTCACCATTACAGGATCGGTATAAATGTTCAGACAGACAGAACATTCCAGCTCAGCTAGCAGATCAGCAAATGCCATCGCTGACAGCAGAATTAAAATCTCCAATATTCTCTGAGATTGTCAAACGTGCTTTCATGGACCTTTGAACAATGCTGTAAAGAATAAGAAAAAAAAAAAAAAACACGTTTAAAAACACACATGGTTGGCTTTTCTTACAGAACAGACACAAACAAACATGGAATCTCTTTCTATAGTAAGGTGCCATTAATCACTCCCCCCCTTATTTTTTACTGACTCATGTCTATTTAATGCACCTTTCTGGTCGGTTTAGTGGAACCTGCCCCTTGGCCACCCAGAACCTCATGTCCACCCTCCCCAGGATCACATTGTAGTATCGGGTTCCCCTTTTTTACAAATCATTTTATTGATAACAAGGTACCCTGCTTAACCTTTCAGACTCTTGGATGGGATGCAAAAATTCAACAACTCACAAAAAAAGTATAATACAGACAGTTCCTTCACTTTTTTGGGGGTTATGGGAAATGTCCAAACACAGGGCTGATCCTAGGCACGGTGCACAAGGTGCTTTGCACCCAGGTGCCAGCAGAGGTGGGAGCACCTAAGTGCCAGAGTTCTCCCCTCCCTCCTTTTTCCTTGTTTGTGTCCATCCAGAACTAGTGTTCTGAGCATAGGTGTCTGCCCGTCCAGAACTGATGTGTGAGCATAGGGCAGCCCGTCCAGCCTGGCAGTGCTCGGGGAAGTGTCCGCTCCTTTTCCTGACACGACGATCCTAGTTTTCAATGGCTGCTGATGTGCAGGAATGATCTGCGAGTCTTGGATCCCGCATTGTCTCCTCCAACTCCAGTTGGAATGCCTCCCCTCCCATCTCTAGAGAGAGAACCAAGGTGAGTCACAGTGTTAAGTGTGCTGTGTGAGAGGAAATGGCATCCCCAGCATCCCTTTACATGTGCTCTGGGCTGCCCCTGCTCTAGATGTTTTATGGCATGATAGGTTGCATAGGATACACAGCCCCTGCCCATTCCGGCGGCTCAGTAGTCCATATACAGATGTGATATGTAATGAGATGTACCAAGAGCCCTTTCACACTCACAAAGGGGAAGAGTTAGTCAAATGACCGCACCCATTTAGGGGACCAGAAATATTTCTGCACCCAGGCTCCTGTGACCCTAGGATCGGCCCTGGCCAAACAGGCTGTGGTGCTAAACCTGTAGATAACTAGAAGGACCAGAACCTTCAGCAAGTGGAAGGGGGGGTTGGAAAATAAAGTTGGCAGGGCCTCCACCCAGGACAGGGCCTCTGAACAAAGGGGGCTCCCTTCCTGGGAAATAAACCAGTAATCTAAGTGTAGGAGCCAACAATTGTATAGGTCGCTGAGTTTTTTTCCCCCCACAACTGCCAGGCATATTGGAGCATTTACTGCTTCAGCTCAAGAAACAGTCCAGGGTTGGTGTTTTGATATTTTAATAAAGGATTGAACTGAAATGAGGGGGGAGAAGTAGTGAGGGCACTAAACTTGTTTCTTGAAACACTAATCACTGTCTCGGTCTAGCACTCTGAACACATTGGCTTCTCGAGTCATTCATTGGTTAATTGATAGCAGTGCACCCATTGGCTCTCGCTGCTGTCAATCAAATCAATGACGTGGCTCACTGGGGGGTGGGGCCAAGTGATACAGATGGCAGCTATAGCTTCAGGCTGCATCACAGGAGTGTGCCCACAAGCTAACCCCCTCGGGAGAGAGCTTCCCATGAAGGGGCCACTCTGTGCAAAAAGAGCTGCACAGTGGAGCAAGTATGACATGATTGTTATTTATAAGAAAGAATAAAAAATGTAACCCAAACAACTCCTTTTAGATCCGGTTCACACAGGCGCAACCTGCCAGGTGACTCAGCCGCCTGACAAGTCACGCTCCATTCTGTAGTATGGAACCGTTCTAATAGGAGCGACACAAGTCGATCCGATTCAGAAAAAGTTTCCTGTACTACTTTGGGGGAGATTCAGGGCGACTTGCATGGACTTCTATACAGAAGTCTTTTTGCAAGTCGCCTCTAAAGTCATCTTCAATACGCCTCGCCGAGTCGTGCGGCAAGTCGTGCCGCCCCTGTGTGAACCGACTCTTAGGAGGTTTGCCCTTCCTCACGTGAACAGTTCAAGCAACAGCTCCTTTACAATGAATTGACTATGCTCTTCAGAACAAAATTTATTGGCAAACAACAAACATGTGCAGACTGGAAAATTTTGTTTTTCTGTTTGGAAAATACATTTTAGTTACTCCCGAAAATCGTTTTGATTTATTTCGTTTTTCGTTGGGGAATAGCTTTCGTCCGAAAATCCAATAATACTTGGTTTCTATCGAATGGTCAAAGAATATTCGACGGAACTTCGAAACTTTACGCCAAATCGTACATTTCCATTCGAATATTCCGCCTACAAGGATTCTAATGTTGTATGACTAGTAATAATGTCGAATCTATTTTCTTATAAATCGAAATCTATTCTCTGTAATGTCAAATCTATTATTTCTATAGTGTCAAATCTTGTGGAAAAAAATTGTGCATCGGAATTGCATACAGACAGCTCTGGAATGCTCTACCCACGACCATCTGCATGGAAGAATACCATCGGCTTTTATGAACAAACGAAAGACCCACCTCTTCTGAAGGATCAGGACGGCACTGGATGCAAAGCACCTTGAGGCAATTTAGTTTGCAATTGTAGCGCTATACAAGTTACTCACTCACAAGTGTATGGGCTGTCCCTCCTCTGATGGCAGCCCTGGCTGTGAGGACTGTGGCATCTTTATGTAACTTATTGCCCAACAGAAAGCATCACTAAAATAGATAGATAGATAAGATAGGATAGATAAGATAGGATAGATAAGATAGGATAGATAAGATAGGATAGATAAGATAGGATAGATAAGATAGGATAGATAAGATAGGATAGATAAGATAGGATAGATAAGATAGGATAGATAAGATAGGATAGATAAGATAGGATAGATAAGATAGGATAGATAAGATAGGATAGATAAGATAGGATAGATAAGATAGGATAGATAAGATAGGATAGATAAGATAGGATAGATAAGATAGGATAGATAAGATAGGATAGATAAGATAGGATAGATAAGATAGGATAGATAAGATAGGATAGATAAGATAGGATAGATAAGATAGGATAGATAAGATAGGATAGATAAGATAGGATAGATAAGATAGGATAGATAAGATAGGATAGATAAGATAGGATAGATAAGATAGGATAGATAAGATAGGATAGATAAGATAGGATAGATAAGATAGGATAGATAAGATAGGATAGATAAGATAGGATAGATAAGATAGGATAGATAAGATAGGATAGATAAGATAGGATAGATAAGATAGGATAGATAAGATAGGATAGATAAGATAGGATAGATAAGATAGGATAGATAAGATAGGATAGATAAGATAGGATAGATAAGATAGGATAGATAAGATAGGATAGATAAGATAGGATAGATAAGATAGGATAGATAAGATAGGATAGATAAGATAGGATAGATAAGATAGGATAGATAAGATAGGATAGATAAGATAGGATAGATAAGATAGGATAGATAAGATAGGATAGATAAGATAGGATAGATAAGATAGGATAGATAAGATAGGATAGATAAGATAGGATAGATAAGATAGGATAGATAAGATAGGATAGATAAGATAGGATAGATAAGATAGGATAGATAAGATAGGATAGATAAGATAGGATAGATAAGATAGGATAGATAAGATAGGATAGATAAGATAGGATAGATAAGATAGGATAGATAAGATAGGATAGATAAGATAGGATAGATAAGATAGGATAGATAAGATAGGATAGATAAGATAGGATAGATAAGATAGGATAGATAAGATAGGATAGATAAGATAGGATAGATAAGATAGGATAGATAAGATAGGATAGATAAGATAGGATAGATAAGATAGGATAGATAAGATAGGATAGATAAGATAGGATAGATAAGATAGGATAGATAAGATAGGATAGATAAGATAGGATAGATAAGATAGGATAGATAAGATAGGATAGATAAGATAGGATAGATAAGATAGGATAGATAAGATAGGATAGATAAGATAGGATAGATAAGATAGGATAGATAAGATAGGATAGATAAGATAGGATAGATAAGATAGGATAGATAAGATAGGATAGATAAGATAGGATAGATAAGATAGGATAGATAAGATAGGATAGATAAGATAGGATAGATAAGATAGGATAGATAAGATAGGATAGATAAGATAGGATAGATAAGATAGGATAGATAAGATAGGATAGATAAAGATAGGATAGATAAGATAGGATAGATAAGATAGGATAGATAAGATAGGATAGATAAGATAGGATAGATAAGATAGGATAGATAAGATAGGATAGATAAGATAGGATAGATAAGATAGGATAGATAAGATAGGATAGATAAGATAGGATAGGATAGATAAGATAGGATAGGATAAGATAGGATAGGATAAGATAAGATAGGATAAGATAAGATAGGATAAGATAAGATAGGATAGATAAGATAGGATAGATAAGATAGGATAGATAAGATAGGATAGATAAGATAGGATAGATAAGATAGGATAGATAAGATAGGATAGATAAGATAGGATAGATAAGATAGATAAGATAGATAGATAGATACAACTACCCCCGCAGGAGCTGCTGAGATATAATGGGATGGCATGTTACCTCATGGCTCTGATGAAATGTCTAGGAAGTCTCTTTATATGTGCTCTTTATTACCCAGCCGGGTAAAAACAGTTAACAGGTAATGATGGCATGTTACCTCATGGCTCTGATGAAATGTCTAGGAAGTCTCTTTATATGTGCTCTTTATTACCCAGCCGGGTAAAAACAGTTAACAGGTGACGGAAAAGGATAGACGAAAGGTTGGAAGGAGAACAGCAGATTCAGGCCTTGAATATAGAAACAGTCCTGCTTCCGACAACAATCAGATTTCTTTCGCCACTCTAGCCTGAGTGCGTATAGCGTACCTGGACAGGCCTCTCTCACCGACCAGGCAGCCAGAGTATCACTCGAAACTTGAGAAGGATGTCTCTGCCACAGACTCTTCTCTAGATGACCGTCAGAAAAGCGCCTCTGCCACCGGCCTTCCCTGAGTGTAGATATAGAGGAACTCCTCCTGAATAAAGCTTTGCCTGAATCTTCCTTTTAATGTCACCCACGTACTGACAGAGAGGAATCTATCCCTCAGTGTCCAGTACCTTGATCCCCGATGGTTCATTCCAATACTGTTGGGTCACCAGCCTCTCATTGGCGCTCCTCCACCGAACAGCTAAACTTGCTTGGGATCCTCAAAGGTGGGAACCCAGTCGATCACTGAGTTCCTGTCCTGCTTGAATGCTCCGGACCAACTTGGCCCTGGAACACCGTGTAGCACCCATGCCCTGGCCAGGTAGGCCATAATCCTCGGGGCACGGTGATGTGGTCACTCTAAAAGGTGGGTGCCACACTCCAGGAAGAAGAAGAACCACCTAAAATGGCGGCTGCCTCATAAGTACCCTCTCCCAGCATGCCCAGCGAGGCCCAAGCCTCCTGATTGGTCGCTTGGAGAGAACACCCAAACCTCAGCTTCTACTGCTGCCACCTGTCGACTCGGGGTGTAACTACACCCCAGGCACGACAGAATGAGCCCACAGCGCAGCCAAGCTGAAACAGAGACCAATCTAAATAAATCTCAATTAGGATCAGAGTCAATTTACACTCTGATTATGGGCGCTACACATACATAGAGAATATATATATATTATCTCTATCATGATATATAAATGCCTTTAAACTTTTTAGGAAATTTAACCTCTCCAGCAAGATACAAAGTTCCCAAGCACAGCACCTTCCCTCTGCACTGAGGGAGTCTGATGGATTTTTCCATCGGTTAACCGATGAAGCGGACTGATGGTCCGTCGTGCCTACACACCATCAGTTAAAAAACCGATTGCGTCAGAACACGGTGACGTAAAACACAATGACGTGCTGAAAAAAATTAATTTCAATGCTTCCAAGCATGCATCGACTTGATTCTGAGCATGCGTGGATTTTTAACTGATGGTCGTGCCTGCTAACGATCGGTTTTGACCTATCAGTTAGGAATCCATTGATTAATTTTAAAAACAAGTTCCCTTTTTTTAACCGATGGATAACTAACCGATAGCGCCCACACACGATCAGTTTGATCCAATGAAAACGATCCATCGGACCATTCTCATCGGTTTAACTCATCGTGTGTACACTGCCTCATTGTCTGTGGTGGCCCAGCTCCTTCACAGCTCACTTCCCTACAGATATGCAGCTTTTGGATGGCTACACAAGGGAGGCTTTTACAGGTAAAATCACATGAATATAATATGTGATATGCACATTATCTCTTATGTGAAGCACAATAACATTTTAAAATATACAGTACAACTCTATAATAAATGCACATTTCTGTGTTTTATCCCTTTGAAGTCCTGCAAAGTTCAGACAAATATCTATGGATCTGCCACCGATGCACTCAGCTCCTTCTATTGTGGGGTGATAAAGCTCAGCATTCTTGTGGACCAAATGGTGGGTGTCAGCCCTGCCCGGCTGTCTTTTTCTAAACAATTCTATCCCTCCAATTCAAATCACATGATCAGCTCACCTGTCACAGGGTCACCTCCGCACTCTATTTCCAGGTCTCTCAACAGACGGCTGCGCTCGCTGGTGTCTCCCCTGATTGTAATGTAACAGAATAGAGAACAGATAAATAGAATGTTACTTTGTATCTTTGTCTCCCATCTGATCAATGTTTATAAACAATGTTACTTTGTATCTCTATCTCCTTTCTTAAATTTGTATAACCAATGTGTCAGATGATTCCTTTTTGGACAGTAGCAGTTTCTACAGCTCTTTACACAACAATTCTCTGTTTTAAATTGTGAATTACAGGCAAGTGTGAGGCCCCATACACACGATCGGACATATCCGATGAAAACGGTCCGCGGACCATTTCCATCGGATATGTCCGATCGGGAGTTTGATCCGATGGCGTGTACACACCATCGGATCAAATTCCCCGCTGCCGGACGGCGCTGTGACGTGGCGGTGACGCGGCGGTGACGTTGACGCCGCCACGTCACCGCACCAGGAAGTAAAACACTTCCGCGCATGCGCCGAATCCATTCGGCAGCGGCGCGGCGGCGGTGGGGGCCGAAATGTCTGCTGGTAAGTGTACTAACCAGCAGACATGTCGGGCGGACAGATTCCCACCGGATAGATTTCAAAGCTTGCTTTGAAATCTGTCGGGTGGAGAAATCTGTCCGCTAGCCCATACACACGAGCGGAGATGTCTGCTGAAACGGTCCATCGGACCGTTTTCAGCGGACATATCCCCTCGTGTGTACGAGGCCTGAGAGGGGAGCATTAGAAGGACAGGCATACCACACACACTGTACTCTTTTTTGTTTTTTGACATGTGAAGTACATCTAAGCTGGTAAGATGGCTCAGCAGGCTAATGCTCTGTTGCAGCAATCTGTGATCACCTGAGCCCTCAGGGTCACAGGTTCGATCCCGGCGGGGTCCACTCAGCCTTCAATCCTTCCGAGGTCGGTAAAATGAGTACCATTGATTTGGGTAATAGTGACTATGTTACTATATAAGCGCCTCGAGACCCGATGAGCTACAGCTTCGGCTGTGGCTTCAGAAGCTTGCCTGGCAAGAAGCTCGCCTGGCTTCATAGCTTGCCTGGCAAGTTAGGGTAAGACAGCGCTATATAAGACTTGCATTATTATTATTATTATTATTATCTGGTGTCCACAACTGGTTAAAAAGAAAAACATAAATCCATGACAACAGTGTTCTTTAACCACATCAATACCGGGGGGCACGTTCGCCCCTTCCTTCCCAGACCAATTTTCAGCTTTCAGCGCTCTTGCATTTTCAATGACAATTGCGTGGTCCTGCTACACTGTAACCAAATGACATTGTTATCATTTTGTTCACATAAATAGAGCTTTCTTTTGGTGGCTTTAATTCACGACACGTTTTTTTTTTTTGTGATACAAGCAAAAAAAAAAGAGAGCGTATTTAAAAAACAAAATAAAAAAATTAATTATATATATATATATATATATATATATATATATATATATATATATATATATATATATATATAATTTTTTTTTTATGAAAGACATGTAGTAAAATAAATTTTGGCTTCAATTTATGAAAAAATGTATTTATTAAAAAAAGCAAAAGACGAAAATGTTTTTATTATTATATATATATATATATATATATATATATATATATAATAAAAACATTTTCGTCTTTTGCTTTTTTTTAATAAATACATTTTTTCATAAATTGAAGCCAAAATTTATTTTACTACATGTCTTTCGTAAAAAAATATATATATATATATATTAGTGTATAATAATTGGTTTGTGTGATTACGGCCATATGTATGCAAATGATCATGTACAGATGTGCGCAGGTGATCACAGACATGTGTGTAAATGATCATTGGGACATGTGATTTTACTGTTACATATGTGGGGGGGGGGGCAGATGTGTGTTTATTTTCTGTATTTTACATTGTGTGGGGACACTAGGCTGATGATCAGTGAGTATGGGCTGTTTTTTTCAGCCAGCTGCAGCGATCCGCCCTCCTCTTCACCAATGACTTCTGTGAAGAGGAAAGCCGATCACCTAGCAACTGGCCCTTTGTTTACATCAGATGACAGCTGTGATTGGACACGGCCATCATGTGATCAGGAGGGCCAATCACAGAGCCCTCCTGACGATCTATGATGCGCCATGTCCAGGTGACATGAGTGCATCGGGACCGTGCAGTTGCGCGGGAACGTGCGCGATCCCCCTCCTGAGTGGTTGTTCCTGAACGTCCATTTAGAAGGAGAGAGCACCCCCCCGGCCGTATATGTGCAGTGGCCGGGTGGGAAGTAGTTAAACCATGTATATTGAGGGTGGATTTGAATATGTGTCCACATGCAACTCAGATCCGGGAAATGGTCCCATATGGTAAACGGTCACAGACTTGGGGCTGCAGGAGAACCATTGTCCGACAACCATGTTTTATTATGTTTACATGTTATCCAGAAGGACTGGGATAACATGCAAGGAACATCTGCTCTATCTGGGTATCATGTTAGACCGCATCAGGGCTGCGGAACTAACATTAAAGCTGGAAAAATGAAGCATAGGGATGTCCAAGGTTTAGTACATCGAGCAACAGGTGGGCCATGGGCAACGGTCAAGGCAAGGTAGAGGCCAATGCCAACTGGCTCACCCCCCTGGGCAAAAACCTAGGTCTTGGAGTTCATAGGCACTGCAGGGAGGTTTGTCCCCAACTATAATATGATAGCGAAACCCCTGACTGACTTGACTAGAAATAATCTTCCCTTTCAGGTCCTTTGGTCCTCAGAGCACAAGAATGTTTTCCAGTGCCTAAAAAAAGCTTTAATGTCGGGCCCAGCCTTGGCTGCACCTGACCCAAACAATTGTTGTCCATAAGGATGCCTCCACCTTTGGATTGGAAGTAGTGCAAAGCCAAGTAGGAGCCCACGTCAGTGTGCACCCAGGTGCCTTCATCACTTTCAAGCTGCTACCCCAGTATGCAACCATGAAAAAAGAATGTTTGGCGCTGGTCTGGTCCCTGAAGAAATGTCAGCCATATCTCTACGGATATCTTCATGGTGCTCACTGACCACAACCCTTTGATATGGTCGAATAGAGTCTCTAGGGACAATGGACTCTTATTGCAGTGGAGTCTTGTCCTGCAGCCCTACAACATTATTGTGCTGTTGAGAATGAGGCCTCGTACACACGCACAGTTTTCTCGACAAGAAACAGCCAGAAAACTGCTGGCAGAGCTTTTTTGACGAGAAAACTGTTCGTGCGTATGGCTTATCGTCAAGAAAACTGCCAGGAATCTCGACAAGAAAAAAAAAAATAACGAACCTGCTCTCTATTTTCTCGTCGGGATTCTCGGCAGTGTTTTCCTGCCAAGAAACCTGAGCATGTGTATACTCACCTGCCTCCATGGAAACCTGCGCATGCTCGATGAGTGACAAAGTCCCCATACGCCCCGGAAGTGACCACTCCGGGCCTTACTGAACCAGCGTGGAGCGGAAGTTCCGCCCCTTCCTGCCACGCGGCTTCCTCCTTCCCCTGCATGTTCTAGCCTGGCTGTACTGACAGGGGAAAAGCCGCTCGGCTGCTACAGTCACCGCAGCGCTGTTTTAAAGAACCGCCATCGATTCTTTGCAGGGGGAGCACGGACACCATGACGGTACAGACATTCCCCATGTACCGAGAAACAGGGACAGCAGCCACAAACCAACTCCCCGATAGATGTACCGCTCTGGGTAGGAAGAGGTAGGAAAAAAACACTCACCCATCGCTCCAGGAGCCCTGCTCTAGAGACCTAGGGGAACCAGTTCCAGGAAACATGTTACCCCCCGTCCGGAGGAAACACTAATACTGGCATGGGGCCTGAAGGACCGCCCTTTTATCTGGTGGGGGTTAACGTGTTTCCTGTCCTAGTGGGAGGAACCCTAGGTCTCATGGGCTGTCCTGGAAGACGCTTGGGAGAAAAATACATGCCAAATGTGGCAAGTAAGGGGGTGAGGAGAAATTAAAGCATCCTATGCATTAAGGTGAATAAACAAATTGCAGTGTCTGGCCCCCAGCTCCCCCCCGCACAGGTGGGCACGGTGGTACTGGGGGGGCACAGTGGTACTGGGGGGGGGCACAGTGGTACTGGGGGGGGGCACAGTGGTACTGGGGGGGGGGGGCACAGTGGTACTGGGGGGGGGGCACAGTGGTACTGGGGGGGGGGCACAGTGGTACTGGGGGGGGGGGGCACAGTGGTACTGGGGGGGGGGGGCACAGTGGTACTGGGGGGGGGGGGCACAGTGGTACTGGGGGGGGGGCACAGTGGTACTGGGGGGGGGGCACAGGTTTTTTTTTTTGTTTTTTTTTGCGCTGACACTTAGTTACATGCGCGCTGTCTGTGTGAGGAGCGGAGAGTCGACAATGAGAGATGATCTCATGTTTACATATGAGATCTCCTCTCATTGGCGCACAGATCGCGCTGTAAATAGCCGCTGTGATTGGCTAGTTACCACGATCTGTATTTGGCTGTGTCCAGGGGAACGCCAAAAGGGGCGGCCGTAAAAACACGGCCTGTTAGGAATTCAGGACTGCGCTGCGGCCGTACAAAGTCGTACGGCCGTCAGCAAGTAGTTAATATCACTTTAAGGCTGGGTTCCCACTATTGCGAATTGGATGCGGGCTCTCTGCATCCAATTCGCAATAGCAGTGATTGGGCACAAGAGGTGGGATTTATGATTTCTCCAATCACAAGCAGGGGGCGGGGACTGTGCTCCTCCAGGTATTCCCGGCCAGGACAAGTACTGTCAGTGAGTAAAGCAGTGATGTGGCGGCCTTTTTTGGGGGCATCAGATTGGCCCGGGGGGTGGCTGTGTCAGTTTCATTCTGGGACACTGTATTGTCCTGGAATGAATGTGCCCGGGACAGACCTGCAAAATGCGGGACTGTCCCGGATCACCCTACAGCCAGTGTGAGCCGAGCCTAAAAGATTTTCCCTCACTTCCTGTCCTGCTGACAACAATTTCTCCAGCAGGAAGTGAAGTAAAATCTCCAACAGGGACACAGTTCATAACACTATTATATAAAACAATGCATTTTCTGTCTGTGTTGCTGTCAAAGAGTTCCTCTCACTTCCTGCCTGGCAAAATGTTGTCACCAAGACAGGAAGTGAGAGGAAACCTCCAATGGGAGTCACACAGTGGTGGTGCATTCATAGTGGGCATTTTAATAGGCAAACTGGCATTTTAATGGGAAAACTGGCAGCATTTTACCAGGCAAACTGGCAACAATTAATGGCACAGTAGCTGCGTTTAATGGCACAATGGCGACAATAAGACCCCTTTCACACTGAGGAGTTTTTCAGGTGGTACAGCGCTAAAAAATAGCGCCGCTATACCGCCTGAAAAACTCCTGCACTGAATTCTCAATGTAATGCGCCTCTACAGAGGCGCATTACGGGTGGTATTAACCCTTTATCGGCCGCTAGCGGGGGTTAATACCGCACTGCTAGTGGCCGAATCCTGCGGCAAATCCGACGGTATAGCGCCACTATTTTTAGCGGCGCTATATCGCCACCGCGGTTCCTGCCCCAATGTAAAAGGGGCCTTAATGGCACAGTGAGAAACAATAAAGGTGTGGCAGCGCTGTAAAAAAACAATTATGGTGATAAACACTGATATTGCAAGAATATGAAAAAAGTCCAAAAACATAAAATGAATGAATCCACGTTGGGAAAGCAAACTCAAAACAAAAAACAAGCTTGTGTGATGTCTTCAAACAACCTCCATGAACGAAGTGCTCCCACCACCTCATGCAATGCTCGCTCACCTCCTTTAACCGCTTCAATCCCGGGCCTATTTTGGCAATTCTCTCCTACATGCATAAATCATAATTTTTTTGTTAGAAAATTACTCAGAACCCCCAAATACTATATATGTTTTTTTTAGCAGACACCCTAGGGAATAAAATGCCGGCCATTGCAACTTTTTATCTCGCACATTATTTGCGCAATCATTTTGCAAACGCCTTTTTTGGGGGGAAAACAACGGTTTTGTGAATTAAAAAAAGAACAAGACAGTAAAGTTAGCCCAATTTTTTGGTATAATGTGAAAGATGAAGTTACGCCGAGTAAATTAGATACCTAACATGTCACGCTTTAAAACTGCGCACACTCATGGAATGGCGCCAAACGTCAGTACTTAAAAATCTCCATAGGCGACGCTTTTTTTTTTTCCAGAGGAGGTCAAGTGCTAGAATTGTTGCTGGTGCTCTAACGCATGCGGCGATACCTCACATGTGTGGTTTGAACGGCGTTTATATATGTGGGTGGGACTTACGCGTGCGTTGGCTTCTAAACGCGAGCTACCGGGGGTAGGGGCGTTCAAAAAAAAAAAGTCAAAAAAAAGTTTAAAAATAAAATAAATTTGTGTAAAATAAAAAAATATATATATTTTTTTTTAATCACTTTTAGGCCTCGTACACACGATCAAATCTGTCTGCTGGAAACGGTCTGCTAGACAGATTCAATCGTGTGTACGGGCTAACAGACGGATTTGGCCACCCGACAGATTTCAAAGCATGCTTTGAAATCTGTTGGCTGGGAACCCGTCCGCCCGACATGTCTGCTAGTACGCTAACCAGCAGACATGTCTTCTCGCACACGCGCCAAATGGTTTCGACGCATGCGCGGAAGTGTTTTACTTCCTGGTGCGGTGACGTGGCGGCGTCAACGCCACCGCCACGTCACCGACACGTCAGCGCGCCGTCTGCTGGCGGGGATTTTGGTTTGCTCGTGTGTACACGCGAGCAAACCAAAATCCCAGCAGACAGATCTGTTCAAATCGGTTGGGCCGACCGATTTGAACAGACACATTTAATCGTGTGTACGAGGCCTTATTCCTATTACAAGGAATGTAAACATCCCTTGTAATAGGAATGTGTGTGACAGGTCCTCTTTATAAAGAAATGCGGGGTCAATAAGACCCAACATCTCTCCTCCAGGCTGGAAAGCATTAGATCGTGAAAGAAAATTCACCGATCTAATGCATTCAGCCGCGATTGCGGCTGTGATTACATTCCAGGACCCGGGCGTGACATCATAACATCGCGCCTGGGCCTCCGACGATCAGAGATGACTGTCTACTCTATGGTTAACAGCGGACGGCGGCGGATCGTTTCTCTGGGTCTCCGATGGCAAAGGACCGCCGCTATGATCATTCTTATGGTGCAGGGATTCGCCGCCTGAAGAGATGGATATCTGAATGATGCCTGTGGCTTCAGGCATCATTCAGATATCCCCACTGAAAGCCAATTGACGTCTTAGTATTGAAGTGGTTAAAGGACCCTGCAGGGGGTCAAACATACCTTGCAGCCTGTGCAAACATTCTCTCCCAGGGATCGTCTGAGAATCTTGGTGGCTCCAAGGATGAACGTATCAGTGTTTATCACCATAATTGTTTTTTACTGCAGCTGTCACACCTTTATTGATTTCTGTGGAAGCACATTAGTGACAGCTGCAGTAAAAAGTTACCACCACTATGGGCCAGATTCTCTAAGAAATTCGCCGGCGTAGCGTAAGCCATTTACACTACCCTGCCGCATCGTACTAGAGCAAGTGCCGTATTCCCTAAGCATTTGCTCCGTAGTTTGCGTTGGCGTAGCGAAAATGGCCCAGCGTAAGCCCGCGTAATTCAAATGAGGCGGCTTGTATTTAAATTAAGCACGCCCCCGCGTCGAACGAACTGCGCATGCGCCGGCCGGGGAAAAAGCCCAGTGCTCATGCTCCAGCTCACGTCGGAAAGCGTCGTTGAAACCGACGTCAAAACTACGTGAGCGTCATTTACGCAACTCCCTATTCGCGAACGAGTTAGTAAAACGACGTAAGCGACGGAAAAAGCCGACGCTGACCCGACGCCATACTTAACATGGCATCCGACGGCACCTGACAGCATCAGACGGAACTTCGTAAGGTTACTCCACATAGAAGCTGGGGTAACCTTACGTGGACGAAAACGACGCCTCATTTGCATAGGCAAATGAGAAAACAACGTAAAGGCCACCTAGTGGCCGGAGTGGTCATTACACCTACGATCCACAAGTGTAATGGTTTTACACTTGTCGGATGTTGCAGCGTATCTATGCAAAAGTGATGCTAAGCATCACGCGCATAGATACGAGGCAAAAAAAAAGGCGATACGACGGGGTATCTGAGATACTCCGGCGTATCGCCGCTGAGAATCTGGCCCTATATGTTTTTCTTAGTTTCACATTGCATACCATATTAGCGCGCAACTACTTCTATTTTCAATGGCACAGTGTGGCTGCAATTTTTTTCCCTTTGTTTGCGCCCTTCAAAAATGTTGAGCGCCAGCCGCCACTGGAGTCACAGATAGCAGTAAAATAGGACATGGGATCTAATCCTTCCCCACCCCATCCAGAACTAAGAACAATGAGTTTTGGCTGGACATACACTTTATACATAGTTCCCACCTGTCCTTCATTTGGAGGGATTGTCCCTCTATGGAACCAAGTCCCTCTGTTCCCGTCTCCTTCTCAGTTGTCCCTCTTGTTGGTGTGAAGTGTAGACCTCTATAAAATGTATTATTAACCACCAAACATGTTATATTGCCGCTAAATCACACACCAGTCCAGTGATCCCAGTGATAACACCGTCTGTTATATACAGACGGTGTACAGAGCTCCAGAAATAACCAGTCCCAACCTTCCAACCAAACCCCTAGCCGTGTCCCGGCACTCACCACACAATAGCGGTCCTAGTTCACCAGCGGCACAGTCCTAACATGAGTCGGCTTCACAATACAAATTCTTCCCAGGATCACCAACCTCAGATCTAGCAGATCCCTCCTGTCTGCTCCGCAGACTACAGAGCTCCGCCTGTGTGTCCCAGGTGACCCTAAACCGCCCAATAGGGAGAGAGCAAAACCCGGAGTGTACCGAGGATCAGAGGGCTGGGAAGGGGGAAGAAAGGGGCCTGGGAGATGTGTAAATCCCGAACAGGACTTTTCCCTGCCAGACCCTCTACTACAGTGTTTCCCAACTCCAGTCCTCAAGGCACACCAACAGGTCATGTTTTCAGGATTTCCATTATTTTGCACAGGTGATTCGATCAGTTTCACTGCCTTAGTAATTACCACAGCTGTTTCAATTGAGGGAAATCCTGAAAACATGACCTGTTGGTGTGCCTTGAGGACTGGAGTTGGGAAACACTGCTCTACTACATAGATCAGGACATCAGATGGGTCAGTTGAGATGGACTTGGGCGTGTTCTAAACCCCATATGCCATATCCTGCCAGGAAGCCGACACTGCACACGGCTAACCACAGGCAGTGAGACATTTCACAATCTGCAGCTGCACAGATCGGGAAATGTCTCACTGCCTGTGATTAGCTGTGTGCAGTGTCGGCTTCCTGGCGGGATCGGGCAGATGGGGTTTCAAACATGCCCGAGCCCATCAGACCAGTCATTTATGTCCCTAGAAAGCCTGAAGGCTCATTCACACCACAGTACAGGAAGCCAGCGTTCCATGTGCGATTCCCACACCACACTCAGAACACTTGTCAGGAGTCACTGTTACGTTAACAATTCTCCAAACGCAGATCACAAATGCAGTGCGTTTGCCTTCACCCGACCATGGTACCATGAGATCCAGTTGCAGGGCATTTATTAATGTAGTGCATGCCCTTCTTTTGGTGTGGTCTAGTGCGATTCAGCCCATTCAAAATTCAAATTGCACCACACTGAACTACATGTGAATTGTACAGGAACATACACAGCATTTCTGTGCGATTCCTGGTGTGAACCGGCTCTGAGAGTGATCCTTAAGCCTCGTACACACAATCGGATTTCCATCGGACAAAGCTGTGGAGTTTTGTCTGAAGGGCATTGGCCGTGAACCTGTTCTGCATACAAAGGGGAAAACCTTGTCGGCTAACAAACAGAAACAATGGGCCAGATTCAGGTAGATGGGCGAATCTTTAATCTGGAGTAACGTTTCTCATTTACGTTACTCCGCCGAAACTTTAGGAGCAAGTGCTGTATTCACATAGCACTTGCTCCTAAAGTTGCGGCGGCGTAGCGAAAATGAGCCGGCGGAATTCAAATTGGGTGGGTAGGGGGCGTGTATTATTATAACTAGGCGCGATTCCGCGGCAAACGTACTGCGCATACGTCGACTGTCAGTGCGCATGCTCCAAATTCTTTCAGGGAACGTCAATGACGTCAATCCCCATTCACGGACGTTTTACGCAAACGACTCAAATTTTTTTTTTTCGACGCGATGACGACGGCCATACTTAACATAGGATACTCCACTAGGGGGCTGGTTTATCTTTACGCCGCGTATCTCTTTCGGAAACGTCGGAAAGTCACTGCGTCGGCCCCCGAATACGATCGTGAATTGCCAATTCTCGCTGATTAACATATTCTCGGCGTTAATCAGCGGAAACGCCCCCAGCGCCATTTTTAAAATTGCAGTTCCGATACGACGGCGAAATACAATTACGCCGCTCTTATAGGAACTCCAACCCGGCGTTTCTTGTTTTCTGACTACTGAAAACAGAAACGCCGGCTCAAAGTGAGAGTTAGGCTGGCGAATCACTGATACTCCAGAGTAACTCTACCTGAATCTGGCCCAATGTGTTTTTTCTGCTCTTTAGCGCCATCCTTCGGGCAACTTCTGCCAATGTTGTCTTATGGATGGCATTGCTTCTGAGCATGCGTGTTTGTACGGTATAATCGCGAGGAGAAAAAAAACTGGCTCTTTTTACATCACATAATCAGCTGTCATTGGCTGACCTCTTACTCCGATCTGTGATACAGACTCTTATAGACTCGCTGATCAAAGAACGTGCATGCCCTGCAGGGGGCACGCAGGCCACTCGAGCATGGGAGGATGTCTATTAAAGCCCTCCCAGGAAAGTAGGTCTGCGCTGTAGCTGTCATTAAGATCTGAAGAAGTTTAACATCAAAGAAAAGATCTACCTCTCTCGAATAATTACTGTATATACTCGAGTATAAGGGCCCTTTCACACTCGTGCGTTTTTGCCGCGTTTTTGCGGTAAAAATAGCGCTATTAAAACACTCATAAAATGCTCCCCATGCCCCTCTCCATTGAAATGAATTAAAAAACGCTGTAAAAATGCGGTAAAACGCGGTAATCGCAAAACACAGATTTTAACGCGTTTTTAGAGCGTTCTTTAATTCATTTCAATGGAGAGGGGCATGGGGGCATTTTAATAGCGCTATTTTTACCGCGAAAACGCAGTAAAAATGCACCAGTGTGAAAGGGCCCTAAGCAAAGTTTTTCAGCACATTTTTTTGTGCTGAAAATGCCCCCCTTGGCTTATAGTCAAGTCACCTTTTTGTGCTTGATATCCTGGACTTTGGGGCCCCAGGATCGGCCGATCTTAGGTCCCCAGGACCCGGAAGTTGGCACACATGTAGCCCCATTTCTTCTACAGGTGTGCAAAGTTTATTGTCTGGGGGACCTATGGCTGGGGAGCACCAATTTCTCAAAGCTGGGCACCCCTTCCATAGTCTCCCATGTTAAATGTCAGTTTAGTCATGGACACAGTGAGGCATGGGCACAGTGGGGCGTGGGTACAGTGAGGCGTGGGCACAGTGAGGCGTTGGCACAGTGAGGCATGGGCACAGTGAAGCATTGGCACATTTAGGCATGGGCACAGTGAGGCATGGGCAAAGTGAGGCATGGGCAAAGTGAGACAAAGTGAGGTATGGACACAGTGAAGCATTGGCACAATGAGGCATGGGCACAGTGAGGCACAGGCACAGTGAGGCATGGGCACAGTGAGACAAAGTGAGTTATGGACACAGTGAAGCATGCACATGGGCACAGTAAGGCATGCAGATGGATACCCTAGGCTTATACTCAAGTCAATACGTTTTCCCAGTTTTTTTGTGGTAAAATGAGGTGCCTCGGCTTATATTCGGGTCGGCTTATACTCGAGTATATAACGTTTGTTTGGCAACAGGGTTCTGTGACTCTATGAATGAATGACACGGCCATGTGGTCAGATCCCTGCATGGCTGCGCTGTACTTGTCCTTGTGATACAGATGTAACATTTATTTATTATATCCGAAAGATTGTGATTTCCTTCATCATTATCTGATTGTTTCCGATCGACTTCCTTACAGCTGAATGGAAATGATCGGACGGTTGGGATGTTACCAAAGATGAACTAATCCTTGAAGCAGACATGTAACACTTTTGAACACTGATGATGGAAACGTGATGGAGGTTTGCACCATTTGTAGAACACCTTATTAGACATGCCGATATTTCTCAGAGCGGACATAGCATAGCATACAGGTTTGCACCACAGCAAGAAAGTCTTTCTGAATAACTTCAATGTCTGAGAGATTGAAGCACACAGGCTCACACCACAGCCACATGTGTAAAAAAAAGGGGGGAAAGTTGGGGCTTTGAATGAGATGCGTTTTTAGCCGTAGGCGATTAAAGGGGAGGTTCACCTAAAAATAAACTTTTAACATTTTTATTAATGTCATAAATGCAATTAGAATCGGCCGTATAAAAAAAAAAAAATACTTCTGTACATATCGATTCCTATATGCCTTCTGATCGCCGCTTCCGGGTATGATGGTCGGGGATGGGCGTGCCTAATTGATCGTCAGGCATCTGACCGACGCATACAGCTCGTCACGAGATGCCGAACGTCGGTGCAGCTCTATACGGCGCCTGCGCACCAACGTTCGGCTTCTTTCGGCATCTCGTGACGCGCTGTATGCGTCGGTCAGATGCCTGACGATCAATTAGGCACGCCCATCCCCGACCATCATACCCGGAAGCGGCGATCAGAAGGCATATAGGAATCGATATGTACAGAAGTATTTTTTTTTTTTTTATACGGCCGATTCTAATTGCATTTATGACATTAATGACAGTGTTAAAAGTTTATTTTTAGGTGAACCTCCCCTTTAAATATGGAATATAAAAAATGTTTCCATAGTGGCCAGGCTCAAGGTTGCCAACCAAAAAAGCACTAAACCAAATCAATCTGTCTAACTGTATGCAATTAAAAACAGAGGTTTGGTTCCATGCATTTGCAAATACCTGTTTAAGCTGCAACGCCAACGCCAAGGCACTCCGTGTACTGCAGTCCTAGCTATGATTTTAAAGCCTCCTAATAAGGAGCACAGGTGTGCTAATCAATAGGCAGGGGGCGGTGCTAACCGCAGCACCACAGCTAAATATCTTTTCTGGATACGCTGTAAATGAAGTCCCGGTTCCCAACGGTGCGACTTGTCGTGCAATTGGATAGTTTCAAATCGCATGACAAGTCGCAGCCTATTTTCAGCAACGGGACCGTTCATGTCGCTGCGACTCATATCACCGCAATTATAAAAAAAAGTTCCTGCACTACTTTTTCACCATTTAATTGTGACTTGCATAGACTTCAGTTAACCACTTCAAGACCAAGCCTATTTTTGACACTCAGTTAAAATAATTTTTCTTTGCTGGAAAATTATTTATAACCCCCAAACATTATATATATTTAGCAAAGACCCTAGAGAATAACATGGCGGCCATTGCAATATTTTACGTCACACTCTATTTGCAGAGTGGTCTTTTAAACTAAATTTTGAAGGAACATTTTTTTTAAATAAAAAAATAAGAAAACACCAACGTTAGCCCAATTTTTTTACATATTGTGGAAGATGATGTTACACCGAATAAATAGATACCTAACATGTTAAAGGGTATGTAAAGATTATTTTTATTTTTTAACTACTTCCCAACGGCCGTACGACTTTGTACAGCCGAAAGGACGTCCTGAATCTCTAACAGGCCGTGTTTTTACAGCCTGTTCTTAGCCAGGCCACTGGGGGGGCGCGCGAGCGCCGCCCAGCGGCGGCGCGCGCGCGTGCCCGCCGCATCGCTGACATGCCGATGCGCGTGCCTGGCGGCCGTGATGTCCGCCAGGCACTCGGGATCGGCGGCTGCAGGGACAAGACGTGGATCTCTGTGTAAACACAGAGATCCATGTCATGTCAGGGGAGAGAGGAGACCAATCTGTGTCTCTTGTACATAGGGACATAGATCGGTCACCTCCCCCAGTCACCCCCCTCCCCCCACAGTTAGAACACAATTTAGGGTACACATTAACCCCTTCCTCACCTCCTAGTGTTAACCCCTTCAATGCCAATCACATTTATACAGTAATTGGTGCATATTTATAGCACTGATCGCAGTACAAATGTGAATGGCGCCAAAAATGTGTCAAAAGTGTCCGATGTCTCCGCCATAATGTCGCAGTCAGGAAAAAAATGCTGATCGCCGCCATTAGTAGTAAAAAAATAAATAATAAAAGATAATAATAATTCTGTCCCCTATTTTGTAAGCGCAATAACTTTTGCGCAAACCAGACGCTTATTGCGATTTATTTTTTATTTTTTTACCAAAAATATGTAGAAGAATACGTATCGCCTAGACCAGGGGTGTCAAACTCAATTTCATCGTGGGCCACATTAGTATTATGGTTGCCCTCAAAAGGGCCGGTTGTATCTGTAGGATTAGATGTCCAGCGCATCCCTTCCCCTTACATTAGACGTCAAGAGCCACCCCACCATCAGAAGTTGAGTCCCCCCTCTCCCTTACATCACCGTGCACCCCCCCCCCTTTCCTTATGCTGCTGCTGGGAAGAAGTTGGATGCATTGCTGGAAAGTAGAAAGTAAGGGTCTGGAGGATGACTGGAGAGGTGCGAGGGCCGCATGGAATGGCCTGGAGGGCCGCATTCGGCCCGCAGGCCTTGTGTTTGCCACCTCTGGCCTAGACTGAGAAAAAAAACGTTTTTTAAAAAAAATTGGGCTATTTATTACAGCAACAAGTAAAAAATATAGGTCTTTTTTCAAAATTGTCGCTTTATTTTTGTTTATAGCGCAAAAAATAAAAACCGCAGAGGCGATCAAATACCACCAAAAGAAAGCTTTATTTGTGGGGAAAAAAGGACGCCAATTTTGTTTGGGAGCCACGTCGCACGACCGCGCAATTGTCAGTTAAAGTGACGCAGTGCCACAAGCTGAAATTTCACCTGCTCAGGAAGGGGTATATGTGCCCAGTAAGGAAGTGGTTAAATAACAAACATGTTATACTTACCTCCACTGTGCAGCTCGTTTTGCACACAGTGGCCGCGAACCTGGTCCTCTGGGGTCCCTCAGCGGCTGTCTCGGCTCCTCCCCACAAGAACTCATCACCTTCATGCGAGAGAGCGAGCGTGGTGATGAGTTCTTGCGGGCGCACTCCTGTGATCACCCCCTTCCTGCCCACGCCATTTTTCAGCTTTCAGCGCTGTCACACTTTGAATGGCAATTGCGCGGTCATGCTACACTATAACCATGTGAATTTTTTTTATCATTTTCTTCACACAAATAGAGCTTTCTTTTGGTGGTATTCAATTGCTCCGAGGTTTTTTATTCCCCACAAAAGAAGACCACCATTTTTGAAAAAAAAAAGAAGGTTTTCTAATGCCGCGTACACACGATCATTTTTTGTGATGAAAAAAAACGACGTTTTCAAAAACGTCATTTAAAATCACGTGTGTGGGCAAAACGTTGTTTTATGTCTTCAAAAAAACAACCAAAAAAAATTCGAACATGCTTCAATTTTTTTGTGTCGTTTTTCAAAACGTCGTTTTTTGTGTCATAAAAAGTGATGGTGTGTGGGCAAAACGATGTTGAAAACGACGTTTTTAAAGCCGCGCATGCTCAGAGGCAAGTTATGAGACGGAGCTTCAATGGAACAGAGTGCCGTCGAACGTGGTGTACGTCACCGCGCTTTGCTAGAGCATTTTGGAAAAACGATGGTGTGTACGCAACGTCGTTTTGGAAAATGAAGTTTAAAAAACGTTGTTTTTTTTCCATCACAAAAAGTGATCGTGTGTACGCGGCATAAGTTTCTGTCAGTAAATTTTAAAACTAAGTACTTTTCTTCTTCACTGATGGGTGCTTATGAGACGGCACTAATGGGCACTGATTAGATGGCACTGATCAGAAGGCACGAATATGGCACACTTATGGGCACTGATAGGTGGCACTGAAGGGAGGCACTGGTGGGCACAGATAAGCAGCACTGATAGGCACAGATAGGCGGCATGGATAGGCGGCACAGATGTGTGACATTGATGGGCAACATTGATGAGCATTGATGCGCAGCAGTGATGGGCACTGATGGGCAGCACTAATAGCCAGCACTGACTGCCATCACTTGTGGGCACTGATTTCGGGCACTTTTGGGCACAGATTGGTGGAAATTATAGGCACTGGTTGGCACTGATTGCTGGCAGTGGTGGTAATTATTGCTGGCACTGGTGGGCACTTAGTTGTAATCAGGGCACTAATTATCAGTGCCCTGATTACATACCTAGCTGTCCTCTGTGAGGGGATGCCGCTGATTGGCTCTCCTCTCCTCATACTCTGTCAGTGTGAGGCGAGGGGAGCTGATTACTGGCATCTCTGTGTTTACATCTGACCGGTTGTGATTGGTCTCAGCCAATCACATGGTTAAAGAGCCTCGGCTCTTTACACAGATTGGGGTAGTGCCGTATCCTAGCAACACGGTGCGGCCACGGTCACAGCGATGCGGTTGCTCTGGGCAGCCGTTATATGACGTCCACCCAGAACGAGAGCAGCACCGCCCGCCATCATTTGACGGCGGGGCGGGCGGCAAGTGGTTAAAGCACATGGATGGTCCCAGTGGCAGAGTACCCTGGCAGCTTATACAGTATTTGCTGTGGGATCATTTATTTTATAATTACCATAGTTGGTATGCATACAGAAGAACCAAAATCTGATTCCTTTTGTAACGGGAGGGCCGTGGGACCCAGAACTTCCCTGATGCCTCTTATGTGTAGATAACCCTGTGTCTCCAATAGGGGCACAGGGTGAATGAGAGCCCCTCTATGGTCTGGGCTAGTCAGATTTAATTGTATATATATTGTGTGTTGGCTGTAGTGTACTATAAAGCTTGCTGTGATTGCATTCTATTGTCTGTTGTGATGTAAATGAATCTAGGGTGGCTTCTGAGGATCTGTCATTGTGGCTTGTGCTAATTGACACTGTATTGTGTGAAGGAGTCCTGTGATAAATGTGTATTGTAAGTTAACAGACAGTCTAAAGGTTATGTGTCTGAGACATCAGCTGTAGTTAATTAGCTCATGTAAATTAGATCAGGAGTCGGAGTCCTGATGTCTACCAAAAATATGTTTATTGGGGCTCATTATGTGATGTTGTGGGTGGAGTTGGGTCATTGTTCATTTTGTTTACTGCAGTATCTTAACTGTATATAAGAGCCTGCTTTTCTCAATAAAGGGTCTATTCCTGTGGAACCTCAAACAGAGCTGTGTGTCTCGTTATTGGGGTTCGTTTGCCTGACTGTGGAGTGTCAATAGCTGTCTTGGGTTAGGGAATGGAATATCTTAAACCTTTAACCCCTGTCCCAGTTGGGGTTCCGTTACATCTTATTTTTTTTTTCTTTTTCAGGTATCTTTAGAGTATTTTTTTACTAGTAATGGCGGCAATCAGGGACTCTCTGCCCGTCACTGCGCACCTCACAGCCTGTCAAGTCTTATGCTGCGTACACATGATCGGTTAAACCGATGACAATGGTCTGATGGACCATTTTCATCGGTCAAAACCGATCATGTGTGGGCGCCATCGGTTATTTATCCATCGGTTAAAAAAAATTGAAACTTGTTTTAAATTTAACCGATGGATTCCTAACCGATAGAACAAAACCGATTGTTAGTAGGCATGACCATCGGTTAAAAATCTGTGCATGCTCAGAATCAAGTCGACGCATGCTTGGAAGCATTGAACTTCATTTTTTTCAGCATGCCGTTGTGTTTTACGTTACCGCGTTCTGACACAATGTTTTTTTTAACCGATGGTGTGTAGGCACAACTGACCATCAGACAGCTTCATCAGGTTAACCGATGAAAACGGTCCATCAGACCGTTCTCATCGGATGGACCGATCGTGTGTACGCGGCCTGACTCTCCAGGCCCCGGCTACTACTGGGTGGGGAGCGGAGGAAGATCACTCCGCCATGGAAGGAGATAAGCAGGCAGGCGGCTGGCCGGGACCTGAGCCAAGGCAGAAGAACATGTGAGCGGAGCTGATTGGGCACCCAAAACTGAAGAAACATTCCCTCCGACATGATCATCAGAAAGGGGCACCGATAATGGAAAAAATACACCCCCCCTAAGCTAGTAGGAGCGGCAGAGCGGGTGAGATTTTTTTTTTTATTCTGCACTGACTATCTTTGAAATTGCCCCAGCCCCTGTTCAAATCCAATCCAGGGACAAAACCGGGGGACAGACTTGACCTGGGGACAGTGTCCTCAATCTGGGGACAAAACCGGGGGACAGACTTGGTCCGGGGACAGCGTCCTCAATCCGGGGACAAAACCGGGGGACAGTGTCCTCAATCTGGTGACAAAACCGGGGGACAGACTTGGTCCGGGGACAGTGTCCTCAATCCGGGGACAAAACCGGGGGACAGACTTGGTCCGGGGACAGTGTGCTCAATCCGGGGACAAAACCGGGGGCCAGACTTGGTCCGGGGACAGTGTCCTCAATCTGGGGCTGTCCCCAGAAACTGGCGATGTCTGGTCACCCTACTTTAGAGTGGCACATGTTCTTTCATTAAGAGGTAATAGGACCACTTTGGCCAGAGGATAGATATGGTCTCCTAGTTCTTAGATGTTCTCAGATTTAAAATGATCCTGCTGCTGGCCAAATTCTATCAAGATCTTGGGTGCGTTGATACATCAGAATATAATGGGTCGGCCGCAGGAAATTATCAAGAAGGGAGAATTGTATTGTATTAGAGACACAAAGTCCAGGCTGTGATATCACTACAAGAATTAGGAGACCACAGATGACACCGTAGAGTAACATTGACCAGGAGAAGGACAATTCTAATGAGTAAAGTGTCCTGACAATACCGTCCCCACCTTTCTACCAGGAACATAGGACTCCTCGTTTTGTGTGATCTAAGCTGTGATCTAAGCTTTATTTATGTGTGAGAACACTACAATAAGGACATTGTTTTGATTGTTACATTGAAGGCAGAGGTGAATCAGACAAGAAAAAGACAATAAGAATAAGTGAATAATAAGTGAATAAAACAAGTGAATCAGAATAGATAATGAGGTCCATCCCAGACTGGAAGGACACAGAATACATTCAGGGGCGGACTGACCACTCAGGCACTGCCCAAGAGCCCCATGCCACTAGGGGGGCCCCCATCAGGTTTTCCAGCCTCAGTAAAACCAGGGACAGTATGTAAAAGTCTGTGTTTTTTTACATCTGTCCATGAAATGTCCCTTACCGACATCCTTTTTGTCTAAAAATCCCAAGATTATAGCAGCCCCGCCTCTCCAGTACCTTCTCAGTGTGTGTGTATGTATACTGTGTGTGTGTGTGTGTGTGTGTGTGTATGTATACTGTGTGCGTGTGTGTGTATGTATACTGTGTGTGTGTGTATGGGTGTGTATACTGTGTGTGTGTATGTATAGTGTGTGTGTGTGTGTGTGTGTGTGTGTGTGTGTGTGTGTGTGTCTGTATGTATACTGTGTGTGTGTGTGTGTCTGTATGTATACTGTGTGTGTGTGTGTGTCTGTATGTATGTATACTGTGTGTGTGTGTGTGTGTGTGTGTATGTATACTGTGTGTGTGTGTGTATGTATACTGTGTGTGTGTGTGTGCGTGTATGTATGTATACTGTGTATGTATGTATAGTGTGTGTGTGTGTGTGTGTGTGTGTGTGTATGTATACTGTGTGTGTGTGTATACTGTGTGTGTGTATGTATACTGTGTGTGTGTGTATGTATACTGTGTGTGTGTGTGTATGTATACTGTGTGTATGTGTGTATGTATGTATACTGTGTGTGTGTATGTATAGTGTATGTGTGTATGTATACTGTGTGTGTGTGTGTGTTTATATTGTGTGTGTGTATATACAGTACTGTGTGGCCCCATAATCTCCTATTGCCTGGGGGCCTCATGAGTTGTCGGCATGCCCCTGAATACATTATATATGAAATCAGAGATTTACTCCATACACTAAACAGTTACCCATCTCTTATCTGTAGTTCTAGCATACAATGACACATTGTTACCCCAACACTTCATATTCCTGATATGTGGCTACTGTGCCATGTACTTCTATGAGAAAGTCTCCTGGTCGCTTTAACAAGAGTTTTAAAAGACAAGCAAATTTAAAAAAAAATTGACTCGGTTTGCGAGTGTTGTCTTGCAAAATAGACAGAATTCAAGCTAATGGGACGTCAATGGAAACAAAGATGATTTGTTCCGCGTTGACTTTTATGGGATGTAATACCGCACGTGGCCAGAGGTGCCTGGGCACCAGTGACACTCAGAACGGTTCGGAAATACTATCACTCGAAAATTCTTGGAAACACTCGGAAATACTGTTTCCAAGCCTTTCCTATGGTTTCCAAAACCAGCCGAGCTGCCCCTGAGTATTTCCAAGGCTCTCTGGCCCCCCCCCCACCTCTGGCCACATGCGGTATTGCATGCCATAGAAGTCAATGCGGAATAAATTATCTTTGTTTCCATTGGCTTCTATGGGGAAACTCGCTTTGATATGCGAGTGCTTCGGATTACAAGCATTCTCCTGGAATGGATTATCCTCGTAATCCAAAGATTCCGCTGTATAATGTTTTTTTTTTATATCTATACAGAAAGGTTTTGCATTGCATTTCTATTTTAAACTGAATGGGTTGTTTTACGATCACTTTAAAAAATTTTTTACATCAATATGTCCAGAAATGAAACTCTAGGCCGGGTTCACACCATTGCCAATTGAGTTCACCACATCCAAGTCGCAATAGCAGGAGATTTTGACCGTCCCTCTGTGGAGCCGCTTCACATATCTCCGCAGCAGGTTCGGTGCGTCTTTTGGTCAATTTTAGGTCCGAATTCAGCCCAAAATTCAGGCTAGAATCGGATCTGAACCGGTGAACGGGGACGCACCTGACCCCTGCTGTGAGATGCATGTGGCTCATATGTGAACCCAGGGGCGGACTGACAACTCATGGGGCCCCCGGGCAATAGAAGATTATGGGGCCCCCGGGCTTACTGATGGCCACCACGCCAGGAGGCAGTGCAGAGGCGGGGCAGCTAAAATCTCTGGATTTTCACATCAAAAGCATGTCGGTTTTGGACATATCAGGGACAGATGTAAAAAACACAGATTATTCCATACTGTCCCTGGTTTTACTGGGCCTGGCAACCCTGCTGGGGCCCCCTTGTGGCATGGGGCCCTCGGGCAGTGCCCGAGTGACTCAATGGTCAGTCCGCCACTGTGTGAACCCAGCCTTTGCCTTAACATGGAAGGGATTTAGAAAATCACATGATATCACGAGTTCAATAAAAGAAGAACCAATATGTTGTTAAACTGTAAGAAAATATACACATATACAGTATCATTCATCACATATATAAAACATGGCCGAAAAAGGCAAGATCCCAGATACAGTGTCTCGGAAAAAAAGTATTCACACCCCTTGAAATTTTCCAAATGTTGTCATGTTACAACCAAAAAAAAATGTGTTTTATTGGGATTTTCTGTGATAGACCAACACAAAGGGGCACATACTTGTGAAGTGGAAAGAAAATGATAAACGATACAAATATGTGAAAAGTGTGTGGGGGGGGGGGGCATTTATATTCAGCCCCCTTTACTCTGATACCCCTAAATACAATCTAGTGGAAGCAATTGCCTTCAGAAGTCACCTAATTAGTAAATAGAGTCCCACCTATATGTAATTTAATCTCATTATAAATACAGCTGTTCTGTGAAGCCCTCAGAGGTTTGTTAGAGAACCTCAGTGAACAAACAGCATCATGAAGGCCAAGGAACACACCAGACAGGTCAGGGATAAAGTTGTGTAGAAGTATAAAGCAGGGTTAGGTTATAAAAAAAAAAATATTCCAAGCTTTGAACATCTCACGGAGCTTCTGTTCAATCCATCATTGGGAATTGGAAAGAGTATGGCACAACTGCAAACCTACCAATACATGGCCATCCACCTAAACTGACCGGGCCGGGCAAGGAGAGCATTCAGAGAAGCAGCCAAGAGGCCCATGGTATCTCTGGAGGAGCTGCAGAGATCCACAGCTCAGGGGGGAGATTATCTCCACAGGACAACTATTAGTGGTGCTCTCCACAAATCTGCCCTTTATGGAAGAGTGACAAGAAGAAAGACATACAAAGTCTTGTTTGCAGTTTGTGAGAAGCCATGTGGGGGAGGGGACACAGCAAACACGTGTAAGAAGGTGCTCTGGTCACAGGACACCAAAATTAAACTTTTTGGCCTTAAAGCAAAACGCTATGTGTGGGGAAAACTAACACAGCACATCACCCTAAAAAACACCATCCCCACCGTGAAACATGGTGGTGGCTGCATTATGTGGTGGGGATGCTTTTCTTCAGCAGGGACAGGGAAGCTGGTCAGAGTTGATGGGAAGATGGATGGAGACAAATACAGGACAATCTTAGAAGAAAACCTGTTAGGCCTTGTACACACGATCGAATATATCCGTTGGAAACGGTCCTTTTTTCTGTATTCATTGAGTTTTAAATGACTTTTTTTCTTTAGAAACGTCATTTTGTGCAGAGACTGTTACAAACACGGGAAACATGCACTACTTTACAATCATACTATAGACACCACCCAGGTACAAAATTTAAAGGAATATTTCACTTTTATTGTTTCACTTTAAGCATTATTAAAATCACTGCTTGCGGAAAAAAAATATGTAATTTTTAAAACTTTTTTGCATTGATACATGTCCCCTGGGGCAGGACCCGGGTCCCCAAACACTCCCCTGGGGCAGGACCCGGGTCCCCAAACACTTTTTATGACAATAACTTGCATATTAACCTTTAAAATTAGAACTTTAGATTTCTCCCATAGACTTTTTAAGGGTGTTTCTTCAGCTTTTCGAATTTGCCGTGAACACCCCAAATTGTTTGCTGTTCGGCGAATTGGCGGACAGGCAATGTTCGAGTTGAATTCATGTTTGACCCCGAACATAAAGCTCATCTCTACCAGTTAAATGTCTGCAGCTCTCTGTAAATTTAAGTATAATTTACTTCTGTTATTATATCAGAAAAACCTGTGTGTAATGTGTGTGATGTCCCATCCATTTCCTGACCCCCTCCATCATGGAGGAGCTTCTCACGTCTCTCTCTGTCCTCATTATCTCCATCCTCAGTATCACACAAGTCACCTGTGTCTGATTCCTGTAAGACAGTCAGTGGATCCATCATGTTACACAGCTCCTCAATGTGACGCAACTTCCTGGAAGCTCCTCCTTCTTTATTTCCAGATCCCCGATTGAGATGGAGATCCGCTCTACCAGCCTGGAGACCTCTCTCAGGAATCTCTTCTCCAGGTCTTGCAGACGTCTCCTGATATCTATGACCTGGACAGTGACTCTCTCGGTGTCACCAGCTTCTTCTTCTTCTACTTTCCTCCTGTGTTCCTGCAGACTCTGGACTCTTTTCTCCATCTCCTCGCTCTTTATCAGAAGTTTCTGCAGAACATTCCTCAGTCTCTCCTTCTTCTCAGAAGCCTCATCCAGTGACTTCATCCGGTGTCCCCGATGTTCTTCAGCCAAACTGCAGGACACACAGACACAGGTGCCATCTTTAGTGCAGAAATACTTCAAAACTTTCTTGTGGACGGAGCATTTCCTGCTCTCCATGGACAAGGTGGGGTCACATAAGACGTGTTCTGGGGTCTTTTTGTGGACTCTCAGGTGTTTATCACACAGAGAAACCTCACAGTGCAGACAGGATCTAACAGCAGGTACAGGAGAGTCCACACAGTGAGTACAGAAGACCCCGGACTCCTCCTGTTTTGGCTGAGCAGACAGGAAAATCTCTGTTATGTTACGTAGTGTTATGTTCCTGTGCAGTGCAGGACGATCCGGAAACTTCTCTCTGCATTCAGGACAGGAATATCCTCCAGACCCCCCCTGTGTATCCAGCACAGGATTAATACAGACCCGGCAGAAGTTGTGACCACATCTCAGCATTACAGGATCGGTATAAATGTTCAGACAGACGGAACATTCCAGCTCAGCTCTCAGATCAGCAGACGCCATCGCTGACAGCAGAAGAGGGAAGTGAATGTCTCTGTAAATAGAAATACAGTTGAGCCGGATATAACTTGTCTACACAGGGCGAGGCCGAGCTCAGCTCTCTGTTTACTTATTCAGAAACTTTTCAATGTCATATGAAGACAAGCCCCATTGTTGTTTAACCATTTGCTTACTGGGCACATATATCCCTTTCCTGCCCAGATGAAATTTCATCTTTCAGCACTGTCACGCTTTGAATGACAATTGCGCGGTCGTGCGACGTGGCTCCCAAACAAAATTGGCGTCCTTGTTTTTCCCCACAAGTAGAGCTTTCTTTTGGTGGTATTTGATCACCTCTGCGGTTTTTATTTTTAAAATAGAGAGACAATTCTTGTTTATAAGGAGGCCGTATAAAGACGACCTCCCGGCAATTAAGAGCCTTATTGCAGCCGTAAAAACCAGCCGTGCGGGCGGGAAGTGGTTAAATTCATAAAATTGTATTTAAAAAAAAAAAATTCTTGTTCGATTTCTTTTTTACAAACTTTTATTAACTACTTGTCCATCGCCCACCGTCAAATGACGGCAGACGGAGGACTCCATTATCCTGACATCACGTCATATGACGTGATGTCTTTTTAAAGCCGCGCGCGCACCCGCCGCCCTGCTGGGATCCCGGCACGAGTGCCCGGTGGCAACGATCGCCGCCGGGCACACGCGATTGCCCAGTAACTGAGCGGTGAAAGGGGAGCTCTGTGTGTAAACACAGAGCTGCACTTCCCTGTCAGGGAGAGAGGAGACCGTTGCTGTGTCCCTTGTACATAGGGACACAATCGGTCACCTCCCCCAGTCACCTCCCTCCCCCTACAGTTAGAACACACATTTAACCCCTTCCCCGCCCCCTAGTGATTAACCCCTTCGCTGCCAGTCACATTTATACAGTAATCAATGCATATTTATAGCATTGTTCACTGTATAAATGTAAATGATCCCAAAAATGTCAGAAAAGTGTCCGAAGTGTCCGCCATAACGTCGCAGTCCCAATAATATAAAAAAAAAAAAAAAAAAAAAAAAATCGCTGATCGCCGCCATTAATAGTAAAAAAAATAAATAAAAAAAATGCCATGAACTATCCCCTATTTTGTAAACACTATAAATTTTGCGCAAACCAATCGATAAACGCTTATTGCATTTTTTCTTTTTTTACCAAAAATATGTAGAAGAATACGTATCGGCCTAAACTGAGGAAAAAAAAAACATTTTTATATATATATTTTTGGGGATATTTTTTGTAGAGCAAAAAGTAAAAAAAAATTGCATTTTTTTCAAAATTGTCGCTCTATTTTTGTTTATAGCGCAAAAAATAAAAACCGCAGAGGTGATCAAATACCACCAAAAGAAAGCTCTATTTGTGGGAAAAAAAGGACGCCAATTTTGTTTGGGAGCCACGCCGCACGACCGCGCAATTGTCAGTTAAAGCGACGCAGTGCCGGAAGCTTAAATTTTGTCATTCTGCCGAGAACCTCGGCCGCGTGTACGGTTTCAGCGAGCATCCCGTCGGGAAAACCGTTGAGCCAAAATAGAGAGCAGGTACTGTAGGTGCACAGTAGGCAAGTGGTTAAAGAAATAAATGGTGGTACAAATCCGTAAGAACAAGGCATATACAAAAAAAAAAAGGTTAAAACAAATAAGAGGTCAGTCTGAGTACACACATTAGTAGGGCGGACAAAGGCAAAAGATGATTACACATATTCCTATAAAAATTGAAGACCAGAGTGACAATGTCTCTCTAAAAGGGCCTGGATTTTGGGGAAACCCCCACGCATTTTATTTTTCAATTACTTTTTTCTGTATTCATTTAGTTTTAAATGACTTTTTTTCTTTAGAAATGTCATTTTGTGCAGAGACTGTTATAAACACGGGAAACGTGCACTACTTTACAGTCATACTATAGACACCCCCCAGGTACAAAATTTATATTTCAATATTCTTTATTGAGTTTTGTCATAAAGCAAAAACAGACAAAAGACAACAAAAACAAAAACAGCGCATATGTAGACACATCTGCCAGAAACACAGGGATAAACAATTGAGGAACATTGACAGATGATGGTAGCAATATAATGAATTTTGGGAAATACGTTGTCAAAGAACCATGTACAGGAGCTATCCGCTCCCACCTAGGCACCCCGATGGGATCAATCTGTGCCCAGGAAGGGGGGACCGCACACACCAGCTATCGTCAGTACTCCCTATATAGTGAATCAAAGCAATGCAGATATAGCACAGCAGATAAAACAAAACACGGTCAAGGGGGGAGGGGAGGGTAGGGTAGAGCCAAAAAAAAAAGAGAAGAGAAAAGGGGGGGGGGGTCACCTCATATCGACCAGACTATATCGGACTAGGGCTATACAGAAACATACGGTTCACATCATCACTCAGCTGAGATCTAGTAATCACCCCAGGTACAAAATTTAAAGGAATATCGACTAAGATCTGACACGCAAGGGGAGATTAGATAGGGTTAAAGAACAGGGTGGAATGCTCAAGCCAAGGAGACCATTTGTTGGCATAAATATGATTGGTATTATGTAAGGTGTGAAAGATTTTTTCCATTAAGCTTATGTTATTGATTCTCGATTTAAGTGGAGCTAAGGGGATCGTGGGTGATTTCCAGTGGAGAGCTATTACCAGTGAATAGCTACGCATATTGTGTGAATCAATCTCATATGACATGTGGATAGACCGGTGATTGGGGAAAAAAGAAGGCAATTATGTAGTGTTAGGGTAATGCTATATGTCAGATATTTTGGAGGCAAATTTCTCCAACTGTGACCAAATGCCTTTGATTTTGTCACAATACCAAAAGACGTGGGGGAACAAGCCTGAGGCCCCGTACACACGGCAGAGATTCTCGGCAGAAACCAGCGAGAAGCTCGCTGGGATCCACATTCTGCCGAGAACCTCGGCCGCGTGTACGGTTTCGGCGAGCATCCCGTCGGGAAAACCGTCGAGCCAAAATAGAGAGCAGGTTCTCTATTTGCTCGATGGCCCATCGAGAACCATGGCTCGGCGCCTTTCCCGACGATTTCGACGGCCGGGCGAGAACCTCGACGGGCGGAACGATGTGTTCCGCCTGTCGAGGTTCTCGTACGCGTGTACGCGGCCTCAGGCGTTGCAATCTCTAAAACAGGACAGAGAAGACAAAGGAAAGATTGAGTGAAGTTTAACCACTTCCCTACGGCCGTACGACTATATACGGCCGCAGGGTGGTTCTAAATCTCCGGGCTGCCGTGTTTTCACGGCAGCCCCTTTCCTCGTTCCCAGCGCGCGCTCTAGAGCGCGCAGCGGGGGAACTTGTGTACTGGCCGTGTCCCTTGGACACAGCCAATCACAGATCGCCGCGAACGGCCAATCAGAGGGGCCATTTGCGATGCGATCTGATGGGCCAATGAGAGATGATCTCATATGTAAACATATGAGATCATTTCTCATTGCCGGCTCTCACAATGACAGCGTCATGTCACTGGAGAGAGCAGACCGATCTGTCTTCCTTATACATAGGGACACAGATCGGTCACCCCCCTCCCCCCACAGTTAGAACACAAATGCAGGATACACATTAACCCCTTCCTCACCAGTCACATTTATACAGTAATTAGTGCATATTTATAGCACTGATTGCAGTATAAATGTGAATGGTGCCAAAAATTTGTCAAAAGTGTCCGATGTGTCCGCCATGATGTCGCAGTCGCAATAAAAAAAATCGCAGATCGCCACCATTACTAGTAAAAAAATAAATAATAAAAAATAATAATTCTGTCCCTTATTTTGTAGGCGCTATAACTTTTGCGCAAACCAGTCGCTTACTGCGATTTTTTTTTTTTTTACCTAAAATATGTAGAAGAATACGTATCGCCCTAAACTGAGAAAAAAAAAATTGTTTTTTTTTTTTTTTTTAAATTGGGATATTTTTTTATAGCAACAAGTAAAAAATATTGTATTTTTTTCAAAATTGTCTTTGTTTTTTGTTTATAGCGCAAAAAATAAAAAAAACGCAGAGGTGACCAAATACCACCAAAAGAAAGCTCCATTTGTGGGGGAAAAAGGACGCCAATTTTGTTTGGGAGCCATATCGCACGACCGCGCAATTGTCAGTTAAAGCGACGCAGTGCCGCAAGCTGAAATTTCACCTGGTCAGGAAGGGGGTTTACATGCCCAGTATGGAAGTGGTTAATGGGAGTATAGTCTTGTAAATAGCTTCAGGGCAGTTTCTTTAAGCACTTGCCGACCGCCCGCCATCATATTACTGCGGGAGGTCGGCACGCCTGGACGAGAGCCTGTAGCTATATGTCCGCTCTTTTTGCGGCCACTAGGGGCTGCACGCACATGCCCCCGCTCGCCCACGAGTCCAGCACGCGTGCCCGAAGGGCACGATCGCCGCCAGGCACGCGCGATTGCTCGTTACAGAGCGGGGACCGGGAGCTCTGTGTGTAAACACAAAGCTCCCGTTCCTGTCAGCGGGGGAAACGCTGATCTCCTGTTCATACAATGTATGAACGGAAGATCAGTGATTTCCCCTAGTGAGGCCACACCCCCCATACAGTTAGAACACACCCAGGAACACACTTAACCCCTTTCCCACCCCCTAGTGTTAACCTCTTCACTGCCAATGGCATTTTTATAGTAATCCAATGCATTTTTATAGCACTGATCGCTATAAAAATGCCAATGGTCCCAAAAATTTGTCAAAATTGTCCGATGTGTCCGCCATAATGTCGCAGTACTGAAAAAAAACACTGATCGCCGCCATTACTAGTAAAAAAAAAAAAATATTAATAAAAATGCCATAAAACTACCCCCTTTTTTGTAAACGCTATAAATTTTGCGCAAACAAATCAATAAACGCCAATTGCGATTTTTTTTTTTTTAACGAAAAATATGTAGAAGAATACGTATCGTCCTAAACTGAGGAAAAAAAATGTTTTTTTATATATTTTTAGGGATATTTATTATAGCAAAATGTAAAAAATATTGCATTTTTTTCAAAATAGTCGCTCTATTTTTGTTTATAGCGCAAAAAATTAAAACCGCAGAGATGATCAAATACCACCAAAAGAAAGCTCTATTTGTGGGGAAAAAAAAAGGACGCCAATTTTGTTTGGGAGCCACGTCGCACGACCGCGCAATTGTCAGTTAAAGCGACGCAGTGCCGAATCACAAAAAGTGCTCTGGTCGTTGGGCAGCAATATGATCCTGGGGAATAAGTGGTTAGAGATAGATTTCAGTGCACTTATGTAAGTTGTTTATACAATTGTCCCAGTTCACCGTAGAATAAGTAAAGTTTTCTTCTGATTCCCATTTAAGCATGTATGGTAGTTTATTTATATCTGTGTTACTAGTCAAGTTGGAGTAAAGATCAGAGATAAAACCTTTTTTTCTGGGAGATTTGAGACATAGATTTTCAAAAGGGGTGGGGGGGGGGTTGGGTGTTCAGAATCTGGACGTGTGTGTCGAAGAACTGCTTAATATGAAGGAAATTGTCATATTCTGAGTCTGGGATCTGATATTTTGACTTAAGTGAGGAGAATGAGATAAAATTGGTGCCTTCTATGAAATTGGAGAGTGAGATCAGGTTATTATTTATCCACCATGTGAAATCAACTGAGGATTGTGCATTAACCACTTAAGACCCGGACCAAAATGCAGGTAAAAGGACCTTGCCCCTTTTTGCGATTCGGCACTGCGTCGTTTTAACTGACAATTGCGCGGTCATGCGACGTGGCTCCCAAACAAAATTGGCGTCCTTTTTTCCCCACAAATAAGCTTTATTTTGGTGGTATTTGATCACCTCTGCGGTTTTTATTTTTTGCGCTATAAACAAAAATAGAGCGACAATTAAAAAAAAAAAATTCAATATTTTTTACTTTTTGCTGTAATAAATATCCCCCAAAAATATATAAAAAAAAATTTTTTCCTCAGTTTAGGCCGATACGTATTCTTCTACGTATTTTTGGAAAAAAAAAAAAAAAAAAAATCGCAATAAGCGTTTATCGGTTGGTTTTCGCAAAATTTATAGCGTTTACAAAATAAGGGATAGTTTTATTGCATTTTTATTAATTATTTTTTTTTACTACTAATAGCGACGATCAGTGATTTTTTTCGTGACTGCGACAATATGGCGGACAATTTTGACACAATTTTGGGACAATTGTCATTTTCACAACAAAAAATGCATTTAAATTGCATCGTTTACTGTGGAAATGACAGTTGCAGTTTGGGAGTTAACCACAGGTGGCGCTGTAGGGGGATGTGTGACCTATGTGTTGTGTTTACAACTGTAGGGGGGTGTGGCTGTAGGTGTGACGTCATCGATCGCGTCCCCCTATTACAGGGATGACGCGATCGATGCTACGGCCACAGAGAAGCCCGGCGAAGCCGTGTTTACACACGGCTCTCCCCGTTCTTCCGCTCCAGGGACGGATCGCCGCACTGCAGCGGCGATCTGGTCCGCAAATCCCGCGGTCCCGGAGCTTCAGACCGGGTCGCGGGCGCGCGCCCGTGACCCACGGCTGGGTACTAAAATCAACGTATATATACGTTGATGTGCCCAGCCGTGCCATTCTGCCGACGTAAATGTGCAGTAGGCGGCCCTTAAGTGGTTAACAGTAAGGCCCGAAATTGACGCAAAATTGTTAAGGTTTTGTAGAAGGGTAGGTAGAGTAGTTTCAGGTTGTGTTAAAAATAGTAGCATATCGTCTGCATACATACTCAGTTTGTATGTGTTGGAACTTGTTGAATACCCTTTAATGTCGGCGTTAAACAGGATTGCTGTGGAAAGTGGTTCTATTGCTAATGCGAATAGTAATGGGGAAAGAGGGCATCCCTGTCTTGTACCCCTTCCTACCTCAAAAAACTCAGAGTTGCAGCCTGGTAAACGTATCCTAGTAAAGGGATTATGGTAAAGTGCGTGGAAGGCATGCAAAAAAACTTGCCACTAAAGCCGAATCTCTAGGTATGTCCAGGTGACGCTGTCGAAGGCTTGATGTTCTTGTTCTATTTCTAAGGTTGGATTGTTCATAAATTCCATGAATAAAAGAAATGCTTAAAAAAAGAAATAATTCCATAATAGAATATCAGCCGGTCACACTTTGTCCCACATTATAGTGACTTAAGGCCCGTACACACGATGCTAAATTTGCACGTAAATTGACGTACAGCGACCGATCGTCTGAAAATCTTACCGTTAGTATGGGCCTTTTCAACAGTCGATTCAGACTTTCGTCCGAAAAAATCCTGATGTGCAGACTAAATAATTTTTGTCGCACGTCAACAGAATGTCCGATTTTTGGATAGTCAGTACAGAAATCGTCACACCAAAGTCGAAAATACAAACATGCATGAACGGAACCCAAAGAACAACCTGCAAGAATTCAGGCATGTAAACTAGCAATCGAAATCAAGAAAGAACATCCGGCTTGTGGCAAAATCCAGCACATTATCATTTTTTATTGAATGTGATAAGAATGAAGCTGCTGCTGGCGATAGGATCTATACTGCTGCCTGCCAGGGCCGGCCCTATGATGGGACCGGGTGGTACCATGGGTACCAGGCGGCACTTTTAGGGGAGCGGCATTCTGCCAGCCCGTTCCGCCCGCTGCCTGTGAGGACACTCCCAGCAGAAGCAGTCAGCGAGTGAGAAGGGCAGGCGCCGCTGCCTCTCAGGAGCCCGGCGCCCAGAGGCGGCTCTTTAATTAGGCAATCGCCTTAGGCCTCGCCCACAGAAAGGGCCTCACGATTGCCTAATTTGCCTTTCCTTTGTGGGACTCGCAAAAGGTGGGGTGAGCAGAAGGCGGGCAGGCTCCACATAGCCGCAGACTGAGCAAAGCCAGCGCCGCGATCCGCGGCGGCGGACGAGGGAGAACACTTACGATTGATCATGGATGGAGGTGAGATGGGCATGGCTCAGGCTGCCTGCGTCCAATAGCAGGCTCCACTGCCGCGGTGCCGTCCTCCTAGCTTTTCCCCTAAAGTTTGCGATGGTGGCCCCAGTGCATGGTGGGAGTTGTAGTTCCCCCACAGAGCACAGGCACACAGACTTCAATTTGGCCCTCTGGTGCCTGTGCTCTGCAGAGACTACAACTCCCAGATTGCACTGCAGGGCAGAGAGAGAGGGAGAGAGCTTTGGTTCTCCTGCTGCCTTAGTAGGGGAACAACGTCACAGAAGCGAGGAGCAGGAGCAGGTAGTGTCTCTAACTAATATATATATGACACTACAACAATGCACCCCCAAGTCAAAGACCATATTATCTCTGCTTTAGGTCATATTATGAATTCTTAGAGGAGTTTCTTCATTCATGGCAAAGTGTTTCTTTTCTCAAATTAATCATTTCAAAATGTTGACCTATTTGTTCATGTATCATTGACAAGACAGTTTTATTTTCCCACATTGTACTTTTACTTGTCATCTGCTTTACTAAGGTTTTGGTTTGCCTTTTCCTGGCGTTTGATGGTCGCAGTGACAGCGGTTGATAGGCACAGTGGCAGCATTGCATGAGGCACAGTGGCAGTATTTGATGGGCACATTGAGGCTCCATTTGATGGGCAGAGTGACGGCGTTTGGGGCACAATGGCAGCATTTTATGGGGCACAGTAGTAGCATTAGATGGGGCACAGCGAGGCTCCATTTGATGGGCACAGCGGCAGCATTTGATTGGGCACAGTGGCGGCATTTGATTGGGCACAGTGGCTGCATTTAATGGACACAGTGGCGGCATTTAATGGACACAGTGGCAGCATTTGATGGGCACAGTGGCTGCATTTGATAGGGCACTGTGGCTGCATTTGATGGGGCACTGTGGCAGCATTAGATGGGGCATAGTGGCAGCATTAGATGGGCACAGTGAGGCTCCATTTGATGGGCACAGTGGCAGCATTTTATGGGGCACAGTGGCTGCATTTGATAGGGCAAAGTGGCTGCGTTTGATGGGGCACAGTGGCAGCATTTGATGGGGCACAGTGGAAGTATTTGATGGGCACAGTGAGGCTGCAATTAAAGGGCAAATTGGCGGCGTTTGGGGCACAGTGGCAGCATTTTATGTGGCACAGTTGCAGCATTAGATGGGGCACAGTGACAGTATTTGATGGGCACAGTGAGGCTCCATTTCATGGGGCACAGTGGTTGCGTTTGATGGGGCACAGTGGTTGCGTTTGATGGGGCACAGTGGCAGCATTTGATGGGGCACAGTGGAAGTATTTGATGGGGCACAGTGAGGCTACTTTTAAAGGACAAAGTGGCGACATTTGATAGGGCACAGTGGCTGCATTTAATAGGGCACAGTGGCTGTGTTTGATGTGGCACAGTGACAGCATTTGATGGGGCACAGTGGCAGCATTTGATGGGGCACAGTGGAAGTATTTGATGGGCACAGTGAGGTTGCATTTAAAGGGCAAAGTGGCGGCATTTGGAGAACAGTGGCAGCATTTTTATGTGGCACTGTTGCAGCATTAGATGGGGCACAGTGGCAGTATTTGATGGGCACAGTGAGGCTCCATTTTATGGGGCACAGTGGCTGCATTTGATAGGGCACATTGGCTGCATTTGATAGGGCACAGTGGCTGCATTTGATAGGGCACAGTGGCTGCATTTGATAGGGCACAGTGGCAGCATTTGATGGGGCACAGTGGCAGCATTTGATGGGGCACAGTGGCAGCATTTGATGGGGCACAGTGGCAGCATTTGATGGGGCACAGTGGCAACGTTTGATGGGCACAGTGGCTGTGTTTTGTGGGCACAGTGGCTGCGTTTGAATGGGCACAGCAGCTGCGTTTTAAGGGCACAGCAGCTGCGTTTGATGGGCACGACGGCTGCGTTTGATGGGCACAGGGAGGCTGCAATCATATCGCCTTTTGGCAGCCCCTCCCTGTAGGCGATCGCCTGGGACACGTGACAGGTCCCAGGCAATCGCCTCTCCAACCAAATAGCGCAGCGAGTGCCCGGCCGTGAAGCCGAAAGCTGTCATGGCCGGGTGCCCACAGTAACAATGAGGACGCTGGCCGGAGGGGGGGCGGAGAAGTGGAACTCCAGCTGGCGCGTTGCTGGATCGTGGAGCAGGTGAGTGCATGTTTATTAAAAGCCAGCAGCTACACTTTTTGTAGCTGCTGACTTTTAATAAAAATTAAAAATGCCTGGAACACCCCTTTAAGGCTGTTAACATATGCATTTATGCCATTCATTTTATTGCATATTGTTTTCCCCATTATGGGCGTGAGTGGGGCCTCATGTCTAATTTTTGCCTAAGGCCTCAAAAAGTATAGAGCCGCCTCTGCCGGCGCCGCTCTGTACATGTCATGTGCGACAGTGCGGGACGGGACAGATCGTATGGCGCGGCGGACATGAGGGTATGTGAAGGATTCGCCTTATCGCCTAGACTAAAGCCATAGCTCCTGGTCACATGTGGATGCAGGCAGGGCAGTCTGTGTCTGTGGATAATCATACCTGCCCTGCATGCTCCAGAGTCCTAACTCGTGCTGTGTGTCATTGTCTTCTGAGGTCTGTTTCTCATCTGCTCTGTCAGTCTCTCTCCTGCCCCTCTCTCTCTCGCCTCTCTCTCGCCCCTCTCTCTTGCCTCTCTCTCTCTCTCCTGCCCCTCTCTCTCTCCTGCCTCTCTCTCTCTCTCCTGCCCTTCCCTCTCTCCTGCCCCTCTCTCTCTCTCTCTCTCTCTCTCTCTCCTGCACCTCTCCTTCTCCTGCCCCTCTCCTTCTCCTGCCCCTCTCTCTCTCCTGCCCCTCTCTCTCTCTCTCTCCTGCCCCCCCTCTCTCTCTCTCCTGCCCCTCTCTCCCTCTCTCTCCTGCCCCCTCTCTCTCTCCTGCCCCTCTCTCTCTCCGGCCCCCATCTCTCTCTCCTGCCCCCATCTCTCTCTCCTGCCCATCTCTCTCTCCTGACCCTCTCTCTCTCTCCTGCCCCCCTCTCTCTCTCCTGCCCCTCTCTCTCTCTCCTGCCCCTCTCTCTCTCTCCTGACCCTCTCTCTCTCTCTGACCCTCTCTCTCCTGACCCTCTCTCTCTCTCCTGCCCCCTCTCTCTCTCCTGCCCCCTCTCTCTCTCCTGACCCCCCCTTTCTCTCTCTCCTGACCCCCCCTTTCTCTCTCTCTCTCTTTTTTTTTTGGTGGGCGTGATTTATTTGGCGGGGGGGTGGGGGGCAGCATTTCATTCTTGGTGCCAGGCAGCACAATGTCTTGGGCCGGCACTGCTGCCTGCAGCACACTACGCCCAAAAGCGGCATCCTCGTACCCTCTCACATCTACCTGATAGAATTTGGTAAATGCATGGACCGAAGACCAAGTAGCAGCCTTACAGATCTGAGCCTTGAAGGCCTGGTGATGTACTGCCCATAAAGTACCAACTGCTCTAGTAGAGTGCGCTTTCATCCGAAAAGGAGGAATCTTCTTTTCTAAACCATAGGCCTGAATAAGGACTTGTCGAATCCAACTCGCAATAGTGGACTTGGATCCAGGGATCCTCAAACTACGGCTGTTTTCGAACTACACATCCCATGAGGCAGTGTAACTCACTGACATGACTAGGCATGATGGGAATTGTAGTTCCTGAACAACTGGAGGGCCATAGTTTAAAGACCAATGATCTAGAAAGTGTAGACTCTCTTCCTCCGCAGACTGCGGATCTGGACTATCTTGATTCAGATGAAATCCTAAAACCACCTTAGGTAAGAAAGTCGGGCGAGGATGCAGCACCACCCTGTCATTATGAATAATCATATGTTTTTTACAAGAAAGAGCTGCCAATGTCGATACTCTCCTTGCTGAGGATATGGCTTCGAGAAAAAAAAAAAAAAAAGTTTCTTTGTCAAAAGACTTAAAGAAGCATGGTGTAATGGTTCAAAAGGCAGTTTCTGTAAAACAGACAATACCAAATTCAAATCCCATGGGTACACGGGAGACTTAACCAGCGGATTTAAGCGCAGTGCTCCCTGAACAAAGGGCAGGACTAGGGAATGAGAGGCAAGCAATTTCTGAAAGAAATCCAGACAAGGCTGAGATTTGGCCCTTAATTGTACTCAAGGCCAACTTCATATTTAAGCCCAATTGAAGAAAGGCAAGAATCCTATGAATGGCATACTTCCTAGGATGCCACCTTTTGGGTTCACACCAGGAAACATATGCCTTCCAGATTCTGTAGTAGATGAGCCTGGAGGCCGGCTTCCTAGCATTATCCAGAATGGATATGACTGGGCCTGAGAGCCCATGTTTTCTCAGAATGTGGGTCTCAACAGCCAAATCGTCAAATTTAGACTTTGTAAGGCAGGATGGAATATTGCCTTTTTGCTCAGGTCAGGATGTAATTCACCTCTCTGAGCATCCAGACCTCTGGTGCCTCCTTGGTGATTGATATAGGCCACGGCTGTAGCATTGTCGGACTGAATCCGAACAGGCCAACCCTGCAGTCTGTAAGACCAGACTGAGGGCCAGATGAATTGCCCGAATCTCCAGAATGTTGATGGGTAGGAGCTTTTCAGCTCCAGACCACTTCCCCTGGGAAGATTACTCTTCCAGAACTGCCCCCCCAGCCCAGAAGGCTGGCGTCTGTGGTCACCAATTTCCAGCTAACCGGAGTGAAGGATTTTCCTTTTGACAGATTTTGGGGGAGCAACCACCAATTTAGGCTCTGGCAAACCCCTGGAGCTAAGATCATTGGAAGGTCCAGGGCCTGAACATCTTTGTTCCAAGCAGACAGAATTCTGCCCTGTAACGGCCTTGAGTGAAACGGCGTAGGGGACAGCCTCAAAATGAGGCTGCCATCTTTCCCAACAATCACATGCATAGGTGGATTGAAGGCTTTCTCTTTGCCTTTATCACTCGGACTAAGTCTCCTATGGTATTTGCCATTGGCTTGAAAAGAAATACCTTGCTTTGGGATATGTCTATAATCATGCCCAAATACTCCAGCCTGAGTTGGAAGAAAATATCGGTTTAACCCTAGCCTGTGGAGTTTTATTACTGTTAAAACAAAGAGAAGTATGTGGGTTTGGCCTCCATCATACTTACCTAGGTGGATGTAGCATCAGTCCGATGCTTCCTCTGACTCCCGAAGCCTCTACACTGCAAACAGAGTGATCAAACATCGTCGATGGCCAAGTTCTCACAGCTCTGCCAAGCAGAGAGCTGCTGATTCTCAAACAGCTCTAAGTTTTGCTCCTCCATGCTCACTGGAGCGCTGAGCTGTGGAGGGATGGGGAGCAGCCATCTCAGTGGCTCGCTGAGAGGCCAAAATTGGCATCAGTCCAGGCTCCTGGTGGATCCAGACTGTCACCATGACGCAGTGCCTGGATTTAAATCTGTGGACGTCAGAGAGTGGACCTAAAGCTCTCTGCTTTAAAAAGAAAAAAAAGGGGGGTCAAAGGAGTGCAAAAAATAATTGCACTCCTGTGACCCATAGGAGAAGCTCAGCCAAAACAAGCTTAGGCTGGACTTCTCCTTTAAGGATGTGGAAGTCCCTTTTCACAATGGTGGTGTCAGCGGGAAAGGTTGACCAAAAAAAATACAAATTTAGATGGGCATCTTAGTGTACACAACATACAGGGATATTGGAAATAGTAGAGACACATATAACATTTTTATACCTAGAAAATTACTTTAGCCCCCCATCAAAATTCAAACACAAATTGTCAGAAAAAAAATACACTTTACTGAATTTTAGTGAACACAATAAAAGATTTTCTGGTAAAATAGAGCGTTGAATAAATGTGTACCAAATAGGTCTTGCTTTAAAATTGCACATGGACCGTGGAATGAAACAATATACAATACCTAAAAATCTCCATAGGTGATTCTTTAAAAGCCTTTACAGGTTACCAATTTAGGTCTGGTGCTAGAATTATTGCTCTTGTTCTGACATTTGTAACAATACTTAATTTTTTAACTTATCACAAGGGATGAACAGCAGTAACTTGTGATCACTTGGGCTGCAACAGGTCCTCTTTTATACCCCATATGTCACCTCTGCCCTCCAAAGGATTTCAACAAACTGGCATTGGTTTTATCAGATGCTGTATAATACAGGAAAGGAGATGGCTGGGGGGACCATTCTGCCACCTGTAAAAATTATCAAGTGGCCATATAGCTGCTTGGATCACTTTTACATTAAAAGAGAATCACCCGCTAAAGAGAATGGTACTGGGGTTTTGGTTGCAGCTGCAGTCATGATCCCGGTAGAATAAACCTCAATCTACAGCAGTGTATATATGTACAGCAGTATTGAGGGGGTATGAAGGCCTCCTGAAATTTGACAAGCCGTTAATGCCCATTACAAATGTTCCAAGGGCAACTATATGCAAAATCAGAGAGAGAACAACCCTTTAATATCTAATTGCCCTCCTCGTTGCATTATAAATCCATACCATTTGTATTCAGCCGGTCATGAACCGGAAGGGCAGTCCACCACACTTGGGTTTAATAGGGGCAATTTTGTTTGTTAAGCTGGGAGCCCTTCTATAGGTCACGCAAGGCCTATTAAGGAGAATAAAAAGGAAGAAAATCCCCCAAGATGGACTTTAAAAAAAAGGCACAGTTTTGTAAAAGTAGGAGTATTAAGACAAGTATTTAGAATACAAAAAAAGGTTTATTCAAAATTACATAAAAAAAAAAAAAATATATATAATATATATATATATAAAAAAAAGTACAGAATGCATTGTACATCTACAAAACTGTCATGTATTCATATAACCAAGTACAGTCCTCATTCACCCAGGAGGAGACCAAGTTTAAGGTGCGGATCCTCTAATAAAATATTCCAATGTCTACTGAGGATATTCTCCATTTTGCAATATTGATGGTGAAACCTGGTGGTAAATCTGATGGAATTACTTTTTTTTGTCTTGTTTAGGTTTACCATCAAAAAAGTAGAAAAGTATAGGCTCGATTTATGAGGAGTTCTAAAAACGTCTCTCTTAGAGAAGAACTTTGTTTCATAAAGTCCTCTACCCTGGTGTAACTTTGTCGTAAACCACATAACTGCCCCTTGACATTTTTGGTCCATTTAGGGTAGCGGCAGCATCCAAAGTGTAGTAAAGAGTTTCCTGCAGTTGGTTTTGTGTAGTGTTTTTTTTGCATAAATGGTGGCGTTGTTTTGTCCTAATTCAAGGTCCAAAAAGGCAAGTTTATCCAGATCCTGAACATAGGTGAAGAAGAGTCCAAAGAGATTGTTGTTACAATGGTCTACAAATTTTACCAAAACCATGGCACCATCCCAGATGATATCATCTATATATCTACCGAAGTAGATTAGGTTTGCTGCAAAGAGGCTTCCTTGCCTAAATACCGGTTTTCCATGGCCAGATTTGCGAATAAAGGTGCAAAATTTGCCCCCATGGCAGTTCCTTTGATTTGTAAAATGTGTTCCTCATAAAAGATATATAGTTATTGGTTAGGTTGGCAGAATTTGGCAGTCTTGTATTTATAAAATGATCACAGGAAACAAAGCGATTCAAGACAAAAACCAAAATGGTGGTGGATGTAAAGAGTGAAATAATATCCAGCGAGACCCATGAATAATTTGGTTCCCAGGTATATGGTTGTAAAAGTTCCAATAAGTGGGTACCGTCTCTTATGCAAGACGTTGGGTCCTGTGCCAACGTCTATAGGATTGATCTATATATAAAAGAAACGCTTGTAGTAATGCTTTCCATGGCCTCAATGATAGGTCCACCCAAGGGATTTCGCAGGTTCTTGTGTACCTTTGGCAAGTGATAAAAGTAGGGATTTTGATAGCACTCCCTACTAAGAAATGGGGCTTTCAGTTTATTGATTATGCCACTATCCAGAACTTAAAGAGTCCGCTTTTAATTTTATATTCTGGTAAGGAATCTTTTTTTATATCAATGTAGGTAGAGAGCAGTCTATCTGCTTCAGTGAGGTAAATCTGTTTTTATCTTGGATGACAATACTTTCACCCTTGTCCGCGGATTTGATGACAATATTGTTATTACCCATAAAGTTACATAGTGGTTGTTTTTCTTTGAAGTAATGTGTTCTAGAGTAGCGCATTTAGACAAAGGTCGTTGGCACAGTTTGGAGGAGGTCAGAGTAGACTACCTTGTAAAAGGTTTCCAAATATGAACCCTTGTCATTTGTTATGTATTATTCCCCAATATACCATTCTGTCCTGTCTCTGATAGGTTATCCTCAGTGTGCATACTCGGAAATGAGTCTCTACATGCCCAATGATGTCACCACGCCCTAAGCCAAGCTCCACAAGAAGAGTGGCAGTTCGAGTGGGAGCCGATACATCCACAATGCAGATTTGTGTAGAAAGGTGCAAAATTTGCCCCCATAGCAGTCCCTTGGATTTGTAAAATGTGTTGCCCATTAAAGCAGAAATAAATAGTTATTGGTTAGGCAGAACTCAATTGCCTTGAAACTGTCTTGTATTTATAAAAACGTATCGGAGGATAGGAAGTCATTCAAGGCCAAAAAAAAAATAGTGGGGGATGGATGTATAAAGTGAATGAATGTCCAGTGAGAACCATAAATACTTTGGATCCCAAATATATGGTTGTAAAAGTTCCATTAAGTGGGTTCAGTCTCTTATGCAAGACGTTAGATCTTGTGCCGACATCTATAGAATTGATCTATATATAATGAAAAGCCTGTAGTTCCATGGCCACAATGATGGGTCCACCCAAGGGATTTCGCAGGTTCTTGTGTATTTTTGGCAAGTGATAAAAGTAGGGGATTTTGATAAAACTCCCTACTAAGAATTGGGGCTTCCAGTTCATTGATTAAGCTGCTATCCAGGACCAAGAGTCAGCTTCTATTTTATATTCTGACGAGGAATCTCTTTTTTATATCAATGTAGGTAGAGAGCAGTCGATATGCTTCAGTGAGTTCAATCAATTTTATCTTGCATGACAATACCTCCACCCTTATCAGCGGATTTGATGACAATATAGTCATATCAATAAGGTTAAGTAGTGCTTATTTTTTTTGGGAGAAATGTAAACTAGAGTTTTTAGACATATAGTATTTAAACATGGGTTGCTGGCACAGTTTTAGGAGATCAGAGTAAACTACCTTAGAAAAGGTTTCCAAAAATGAACCCTTGTTAAGTATTATTCCCCAATGTACCATTAAATCCTGTATGACAGGTTATCCTCAGTGCGCATACTCGGAAAAGAGTCGCTACACGTCCAATGATGTCACCATGCCCTAAGTCATGCTCCACAAGAATGGCTGTTCTAGTGGGAGCAGATTCATTCACAATGCAGATTTGTGTATAAAGGTGCAAAATTTGCCCCCATAGCAGTCCCTTGGATTTGTAAAAATGTGTTCCCCATCAAAGCAGAAATAGTTATTGGATAGGCAGAATCCAATTGCCTTTAGAATTAAACTGTTGTGTATTTATAAAGGATCAGAGGATTCAAGGCAAAAAAAAATGGTGGGGTATAGAGTGAATGAACATCCAGTGAGACTCATAAATAGCTTGGATCCCCAGTATATGGTTGTAAAAGTTCCATTAAGTGGGTCCACCCAAGGGATTTCGCAGGTTCTTGTGTATCTTTGGCAAGTGATAAAAGTAGGGGGGTTTTGATTTCCTACCAAGAAACGGGGCTTCCAGTTTATCGATTATACCGCTATCCAGGACTTGGAGAGTCAGCTTCTATTTAATATTCTGGTAAGGAATCTTTTTTTTTTTTATATATTCATGTAGGTAGAGAACAGTCTATATGCTTCAGTGAGGTAATCCGATTTTGGATGACAATACCTCCACCTTTATCCGTGGGTTTGATGACAATATTGTTAATACAATTATAGTAAATAGTGGTTGTTTTTGTTTGGAGTAATGTGTCCTAGAGTAGTGCATTTAGATATAGGTTGTTGGCACAGTTTGAGGAGGTCAAAGTAGACTACCTTGTAAAAGGTTTCCAAATATGAACCATTATTTGTCATGTATTATTCCCCAATATACCATTACATCCTGTCTGACAGGTTATCCTCAGTGTGCATACTTGGAAACAAGTCACTATACACCCGGTGATGTCACCACACCCTAAGCCACGCTCCACAAGGAGTGGCAGTTCGAGTGGGATCCGATACATCCACAATGCAGATTTGTGTAGAAAGGTGCAAAATGTGCCCCCATGGCAGTCCCTTGGATTTGTAAAATGGGTTCCCCAATCAAAGCAGAAATAGTTATTGGTTAGGCTGAATTTAATGGATGTTGGTCCCTATAAAGAAATGGGGCTTCCGGTTTATTGATTATGCCGCTATCCAGGACTTGGAGTGTCAGCTTCCATTTTATATTCTCGTAAGGAATCCTTTTTTTATATTAATTGTAGGTAGAGAGCAGTCTATATTCTTCAGTGAGTTAATCCGTTTTATCCTGGATGACAATACCTCCACCCTTGTCAGCGGATTTGATGACAATAATGTCATTATCAATAAAGTTATGTAGCGATTATTTTTCTTTGGGAGTAATGTAACCTAGAGTTTTTAGACATGGGTTGCTGGAGGTCAGGGTAGACTACCTTAGAAACTGTTTCCAAATATGAACCCTTGTTATTTGTTATGTATTATTCCTCAATGTACATTACATCCTTTTTGACAGGTTATCCTCAGTGTGCATACTCGGAAACAAGTCGCTACATGCTCAGTGATGTCATTGCACCCCAAGCCACGCTCCATAAGAAGAGTGGCAGTTTGAGTGTGAGCCAATACATCCACAATGCAGGGGAATGTTGTCATCTCACCGAAGATGGACGTTCTGATTTTCCTGTCTTTTAACGACACAATGTGAGTTGAGTTGACACATTCTCTTCTCCAACAAATATTTACAGTCTACACTTGGAGGCATTTCTTTGTGTTCCTCTTTCCTAGCAGTAGATATAAACCCCTCCTCCTCAGGAACATCCGGTGGGGGGGGGGGGTAAACAACAGAGGTCGTAGTAGATATAAATGCCACCTTAAAAACATCTGGAGGGGGGGGGGGGAGGCATCCAGCAATATAATGAGAGTTGAGGGGGGCCATTGACAGCATGTGACGTCTTTCAACCTGCCCACCATAGCAGAGATAGGACAGGAGTTCGGAAAACCTGGACACCAGATGCATTTGATGGCTTTATATTTACTATAAAAAGGTCAGTCCTGGATGGGAGTACCCTTAAAACTCCTTGAGCCAAAAGAAAAAAAGGTAGAGATGGGACGTTACATTATGGCAGTCCAGCTTCTCCAGCCAGCTTGGTGTTCTTAGAAATCATCTGCTGTAGATGATCCGGGAGGAAGCAGAACGTACGCCACCCTTCCTCATCCAACATGTTGCGGCCCCCACAGGATTGGTATAGTGAGATGGCCAACTGGTTCCAGTTATGGACAGAAAGCAGCATACAGGAGCAACTCAGAGACAGGCACATCTGCAGCGATAAGAGAGACACAGTGAGGACCAGCACAGCCACCATTTTATTGCAACATCAACAAGTTTAAAAAAAAATAGAAACACCCCCCTTCATGGAATCGTTCCGTTACTACAACACCACACAAAGTACTACTCATAAGACATTCTCAGCTCTGTTTGTGTAGAAGCCCCAATATGTCCTTTGATTCTGAAGAGTTGATTTTCACTTCTTATAATATGGGAGGGGCCCTAAAATATAGCAAAAGCAGGGGTGTCCACAACTCCATCCTCTTTTGGACGGGGTGCAGTACACTTTTGTGGCTTATTCTGCATGATTGTTCAACAAAGATGCCGATACATCAGTGGCCAACACACTGGTTGTTGCGCCCTCTGGTGGCTACCACTCAGTATTATTAAAAACACATTGTGAGAAAAAAAAAAAAAAAAATCAGAAAGATTTTAGAGTTATTCTACAAGGGATTGATACAACGTTTTCAGTACAAGGAGCAGAATAATGAACCAGAGGTGGCTGACTGGCAGGACACAAGGAGAACCTTTAGAAATGACAGCCTACAATGTGCCATCAGTCTCTGTGTCCTGCAGCAGGGGGATGCCCCACTGAGGTGATATTAACCCAGGATTCTCAACCAAGCAGGTTGAGGGGTTCCGCTTAACCACTCCTGGACTGCCCACTGTAAAAATGTATATATTATATACACACACATACTGAAGCGGCAGATCTCTGTTATGGCAGCAGCTATCTGCCATAACCCAGATACAGTATCCTCTTCAACAGGCAGTCCGGTTTCCGATAATGGCAGTCTCTGTGGCGGATTCGCTGCAAAAATCACTGTTATCAGTGGCGTGAGGGGGCAACCCCCTCCCGCCGCTCTCCCTTGCCCTCCACTGCTTACCGGAGCCATCAGTAGTGGCGGAGGCGAACGGGTCCTTCCTGTGGCTGGGTATAGGGACAAGTATCCATACCATAGCAGGGAGGAAGCGATGTCAAAACATCACTTCCGCCCATAGCTCTTAAAAAGGTTTTTTTTAATTGCATTTAAGTGTAAATGAGATGCGAGTTCTTTTTGACCCCAGAGCTCACATTTAAGAGGACCTGTCATGCTTTTTTTCTATTACAAGGGATATTTACATTCCTTGTAATAGGAATAAAAGGGACACAATAAGATTTTTTTTTTCTGCTCGTGTGCAGAAGCAAAACGCATAAGTGAGCAGCGCCCGCATATGAAAACGGTCTTTAAACCACACAAGTGAGGTATCGCCGCGATCGGTAGAGAGAGAACAATAATTGTAGCCCTAGACCTCCTCTAACTCAAAAGATATAACCAGTGGAATTTTTTTTTTTTAAACGTCATCTATGGAGTTTTTTTTAAGGGTGAAAGGGTAAAAGTCAGTCCACAAGCTGGCACAATTTTGAAGCATACCATGTTGCGTATCAACTTATTCAGCGTAACATTATCTTTTACAATATAAAAAAATTGTGCCAACTTCACTGTCTTATTTTTCTAAATAAAAAAAGTTAACTCCCCCCCAAAAAAATGTGCTTGTAAGACCACTGCGGAAATACGGTGTGAGATAAAGTATTGTAATGACCGCCATTTTATTCTCTAGGGTGTTAGGGAAAAAAAAATGTATAATGTTTGGGGGTTACAAGTAATTTTCTAGCAAAAAAAATGTTTTTAACAAATCTCAGAAAGAGACTCGGTCCTTAAGTGGTTAGGAGATTACTGGCTTTTCAGTTTCCTCATAGTTAACAACAATTAATTTTGGGACCTCGAGCCCAGAGATTTTAGTAATCTGGGCTGGATACAATTTTTGAGTCCTGGGTCCAGAGTTTTTGAACAGCCAGCACACATATTGCACAGGATGCTGCCATTTATGTGGACAGTGTTGGCAAGGAAAAAGGTCTGTAAGAGACAGATAAGAACCTAAAGTAGAAGGCCTGAGCAGCACGGATTCATGTGTAAGCCAGGAGGCTGAATTTACTGTTACTTTGTGTTGATGGTGGAAACCCCCTGAAAGGAAACATGTTTTTTATTTGTTATCTGGAACCTTGTTTTAACTTCCTTTAACAAAAAAGTGGACCAACAAGTCCTTAAATGATCATTTCTGGCATGGACTGTACTGGCTAGCAGGTGCTACACAACCCCAAACTTTACAGCTCCCATTGCTAGGGAACAACGCCAACCCCAATCCATCCTCCTACGACTAGGAATGTAGATCTGCATGGTACAGTTGGAATATATATAGATTATAAAATCAATGGTCTCTTAGCATGAGGCATTAATCTATAGCAGTGTTTGACAAATTTGCTTGGAATCTAGAAGCCAGCTAAAAAAGTTAGGAGTCCCGGCATGCCCAGCGAGACTCAACCCCTCCGACTGGCCACCGAGGGAGAGCACCCCAGCTTCGACTCCACTGCCGCCATTGTCCCGGGGTGGTAACAGCAGCCCAGAAACAGAACGGGCCCACAGCACAGCCAAGCAAAGACAGAGGCCCAATCAAAGCAAAAAATCAACTGGATGAGAGGTAACCAACTCTCTCATCCACCGGTACCTGAAAGTACATGGGACATACATACATACATGTTTGGGGGCTCTAATTAGAGGGAAGCAGATGGCAGTGAAAACTCAGTGAAAAACACATTAGAATTGCTGGATTGCTGTTTTACTTGTAATGCCAATGGCCACAAGATCATAGAAGGAAGCTTAGGCCTGCAGAAGGTCACAAAGCCGCAGCCTCAATTACCATCCAGCACGGCGGGCCCACACCGGCCGGTAATTGAGGCCACAGCATTGCGGCCTTCTACAGGCTTAAGCTCCCCCGGGCTCCAGTTCACTATTTTACGTCGCAATTGCGACCGGGCGCCTGGACTTTGTCGAGCCCTGAGTGCTATTGTTAATGCCTCTTTAGGTCCAGGGCCATTGACAACAATGAACTCTATGTAACCCTTGGCTGTCAGTAACAGAGTGATGGGGACTATGAGCACACACCTGTGTGCACAGCTAGTTCTATAATAAAAAACACTAAATATCACCCTGACTGTGAATGAAGCATGATGTATAGACCACATGTACTCACCTCTGCTGTAGCCACCAGTAGCTTGGAGCCGATGCCTTTACCTGCTGGAGACAAGAGGGGTCAGAATACGGAGGAGACACACCATGTTCATATTTATCTACAGGAAAGGAAGGCACAGCTATCAAATCTGCACACAGGGGCCCGGAGAGAAGAGGGGCCCATGGTGTCATGAAGTAATTGCAACAGATCCACACAGCTTTTCTACAATCCCATGACTGTTTCCTGTCCAGGTCTGTCACGACTCCCCCTAGTGGTTATCTAGATACTACACCCTGTATTCAGCAACCCTGCTAAACAATGGCCGATGTCCATAAAAAGATTGTTAAAATCGGCTTATGATGGTTATTGGGATGCACCCATTAAAATGACACAGTAGATAAATAAAAAAAAAAAAAAAAAGGAAACAAAAGTAAAAATTGGGTATATTGGATCCCTTTACCTTCAGGAGCATAGGCTTCATCATCGGTAATGCTCTGCCCCTCTCCCACCAATCAAGGTAAAACCAATACTGGTCTTTAAAATGGACAGGTGCAATTTTTCCTTTAGCGGAAAGGGAAACAAAGAAGGGGGAAAGAAAAAAAGAGAAGGGAGAAAGAGGAGGGGGAAAGAAAAAATAAGAGAAGGGGGAAAGAAAAAAAAAAAAAAAAAAGAGAAGGGAGAAAGAGAAGGGGAAACAAAAAAAAAAGTATGAATTTTTCCAATTGTTAAAAAGGTTCAGTGCCAGGTTATTTTTATTATTTTTTTGGCTACTGGGGCCCAATCTTAAAAACACACACACACTTTAAATATTACTTCAGACCGCCAATGTAGAGAAATTTTCAGGTGAAGAAAATAAAAAAAATAGAACTTATGTGACCTGTCCGTCTACTATTTTTATATTACACTCTAACATATATTTCGGTGACTGCAGGGGGTAGAACATAACAATAGAGACACAGTTTATATTTCATAGCCTGTGAATGTGGAACTGGGAAGTTGACAGGTTAAGTATTTTTGGAAGAAGAGGCTGTTGTAGCGCCCGCAGAGCCGGTGCTATTGGAAATTTAGGGGGAAAGTTTAGAGAAATAGTTGGCTCTGAACTAGTTTAATTGTTTAAATTTGGGACCTCTGCTTTAGCATTGGAGGTGCATACTGTCGTTTGCTGGGGGAAGAGAGTTCTGCCCCGGGACAATAAGTGGCAGTAGTGGAGTCAAGTGCGGGTGGATATTTTCCCCCAACAGCCATGGTGGGGAGGGGTATTTAGGGGCAGACGCCATTCTCTTGAGGGTCCTCTTCCTCGTGTGGCGCTTACCATTGGGGAAGCCATTCCACGACACGCCCGCAAATGGCCCTCCTGGCTGGGGTGTGCGTGTGTCACAGTGTTCCTGGTTCCGGGACCATGTTGGCCTGGAGCAATTGATCTGCAGTGATCGACTGGGTCCCCAATATGAAGGTGGTCCTGAGCTGTTCCATCCAATTGGAGGAATCTGTCCGAAGGATACCAAGCACGAGGCTGGTGTTCCAGGAGGGGCCTGTCCATTCATCGGAGGACAACCTTGGTTCTGAGAGGCTGGATGCTGGTCGCCTGTCAATCGCTAATTTGACCAAAACTACCTGAAGGAGATCCGGGTGCTGAATCTACTGAAAGAGGATTCCGGACCATAATGGTCTCCTAAACTTTAGGAGGGTCTGTGGCAGAGACTTAATCCTAAGCCACCCAAAACAAACCAGCAGTTCCTTCGGGGGCAGTGCTACACAGTGTAAAAAAAAAACAACAACACACACACACACTGATGAGGTCATCAGTGAATTATTCACTTACATTTGTAGACTGCATATTAAGAAATCCAACTACATGTGGAGAAGAACCCTAAGACATATGGAGCCATGGAATGGAGAACAGAGGCGAGGAGAGGAGCCATGGGATGGAGAACAGAGGAGAGGCGAGGCGAGGAGCCATGGGATGGAGAACAGAGGAGAGGCGAGGAGCCATGGGATGGAGAACAGAGGAGAGGCGAGGCGAGGAGCCATGGGATGGAGAACAGAGGAGAGGCGAGGCGAGGAGCCATGGGATGGAGAACAGAGGAGAGGCGAGGCGAGGAGCCATGGGATGGAGAACAGAGGAGAGGCGAGGCGAGGAGCCATGGGATGGAGAACAGAGGAGGGGAGGCGAGGAGCCATGGGATGGAGAACAGAGGAGAGGCGAGGAGCCATGGGATGGAGAACAGAGGAGAGGCGAGGAGCCATGGGATGGAGAACAGAGGAGAGGCGAGGAGCCATGGGATGGAGAACAGAGGAGAGGCGAGGAGCCATGGGATGGAGAACAGAGGTGACGCATGGAGCTATGGGATCAGGAATAAATGCAATGCGATGCCCCACTCACGCCCAAAATGGGAAAAAATAATTGAAGCGATAAAAACAATAAAATTGCACATATTAACCACTTCACGCTGGTTCTGTTATCCTGACTGGTCGCCATATGACGGCCAACAGGATAACATACCGGCATGCGCCCGCGACAATCGGAAGTGTTATGTGTCAGTCTGACACACTGCATCTTCGATCGTAGCGGGAAGCCTCCGACGGAGGCTTCTTACCACATGATCAGCACAGCCCCATCAAATGCCACAAACCATGCCAATAAGTGCCCATCAGAAACCCCTGTCCATCAATACAACCTGTCAGTATCGCCCATCATTTCTACATTTCGGTGCCTCCTCATCAGTGCTTGCCCCCCCACAATTTTGGTATGTTTTTGTTTGTTTTGAATTGATAAAATAAAAACTGCAGTGGTAATCAAATACCACCAATTTTAAAACTCTATACATGGGAAGAAAATGATAAAAAATGTAGTTTGATTACAGTGTTACATCACCGCTCAATTGTCATTCAAAGTGCGACAGTGCTAAAAGTTGTCATGGGCAGGAAGTGGGTGAAAGTGCCTGGTATTGAAGTGGTTAAAAGCCTTAAATCTTATGAACTATGAATTCACAGTTTCTAAAATTCTCTCTAACCAATTACTTTTACAATTATGGGTGCAGGGGGGGGGGGGGGAAGATCACAGGGGGTGGGGTAGAAAGCTGTCAGACTGGAGCAGGGGGATAAAGATGACAGGGGGTGGGAAGCTGGCAGATGGTTCTGGGGCGGGGGGAAGTTGGCAGATTGGTGCAGGGGAATGAAGCTGGCAGGGGGTGGGGTGGGAAGCTGGCAGATGGTTGCAGGGGGGGGGGGTGAAGATGACAGGGGGTGGGGTGGTGGGAAGTTGGCAGATTGGTGCAGGAGAATGAAGATGGCAGGGGGTGGGAAGCTGGTAGATGGTTGCGGGGGGGGGGGGTGAAGATGACAGGGGGTGGGGTGGTGGGAAGTTGGCAGATTGGTGCAGGAGAATGAAGATGGCAGGGGGTGGGAAGCTGGTAGACGGGTGCAGGGGTATAAAGATGACAGGGGGTGGGAAGCTGGCAGATGGTTGCAGGGGGGGGGGGGGATAAGGAAGAAAAGGGTGCAGGGGGGATAAAGATGACAGGGTGAGGTGGGAAGCTGGCAGACAGGTGCAGGTGGATAAAGATGACAGGGGGTGGGAAGCTGGCAGACGGGTGCAGGTGGATAAAGATGACAGGGGGTGGGGTGGAAAGCTGGTAGACGGGTGCAGGGGGGATAAAGATGACAGAGTGAGGGGGGGGGAGCTGGCAGATGGATAAAGATGACAGGGGGTTGGGTGGGAAGCTGGTAGATGGGTGCAATAAAGATGACATGGGGCGGAAAGTTGGCAAATGAGTGCAGGGGAATGAAGATGACAGGGGGTGGGGTGGTAGGATGTCAGGCACAGGGAGAGATGATTAGAAGGATAATGGTGATGACAGGGGGGTCAGTAGATGCCATCTTAGTCAGATGGCATACGTATTAGGGCTGTGTGTGGGGCGACTGGCAGCAGTGATTATCGGGGCACCTCGGTCAGGGGGTCTCCCCGATGATCACCAGGCACCTGGTGTGGCAGTAGCAGAGTGAGAGCAGAGTGGAGTGGAGCAGTGCAGAGCGAGCGCTGCTCGGCCGCTGCTGGCATTATCCTGGCTCTGCACATGGCAGGAGATCCGCAGAGCCCGGCAGAAGAGGAGGAGTCAGGGGAGTACATTGTATTCACCCACTGACCCTGGGACGACACCTCCGGCAGTGCTTAAGTAAAAGGCAGGGGTAAAAGTAGTAACAGTCAGAGAGAGGGCGCTGGTGGCATTACGCAACTGGGGGAGGGGTGGGGGGTTTGCATCACTTCTAGTTTTGACTGTCCTATAATAACAGTGGACCTCCCACCTGACTTCTCAGCTAGAGAGAAACAGATGCCACGCCGGGAGTCTAAAAACTGTCAAAAAGTCAGCCAACGGGCTCCATAGCAAAATGAGAAGTCAGAGTAAATTGCTGCAAATTAAGGGACTCTACTCTACCCCCCCCCCCCAAGGAACTCAGAACTCGTGTCCTCACTGCAAAATGTCAGGGTGGGTCCTAAATGAGGGTGTGGCCTTGACAGGAAAGGGTGGGTCATATTTAAATTAGGGGGTGCACGAGTTTCATCAGGTCTGGGGCACCACAAAACCTAAATACACCACTGGTTAAGGTACAGACATCACGGGTTCAGGGTCGTTGTCCGTCCCTGGTTTTTTGTCCCACCACCCCCCCGTGTGTGTGGCCCTCCTGGCCGGGGGTGTTTGTTAAGGGGTTCCTTTCTCCGGGACTACGTTTTACAAAGTGGTCCTATGCTGTCAGTCCTGAGAGAGGAAGCCACCCAAGAACCTGTCTTGGAGAGCACGAGGCTGGTACACTCAGGAGAGGCCTTGAACTACATTGAAGGACGCACAACTACTGAGGGGCGGAGCAAAGGTCGCCTGTCAGTTCTGAATTCACAAGGAATTTGTTTAACCACTTTAGCTCCAGACCTTTAGGCAGGTAAAGGACCCGGCCAGTTTTTGCGATTCGGCACTGCGTCGCTTTAACTGACAATTGCGCGGTCGTGCGACGTGGCTCCCAAACAAAATTGGCGTCCTTTTTTCCCCCCACAAATAGAGATTTCTTTTGGTGGGATTTGATCGCCTCTGCGGTTAAACAAAAATAGAGCAACAATTTTGAAAAAAAAAAAAAGCAATATTTTTTACTTTTTGCTATAATAAATATCCCCAAAAATATATATAAAAAAATGTTTTCCCTCAGTTTAGGCCGATACGTATTCTTCTACATATTTTTGGCACAACATTCATAGCGTTTGCAAATTAGGGGATAGTTTTATTGCATTTTTATATTTATTTTTTACTACTAATGGCAACGATCAGCGTTTTTTTTCGTGACTGCGACATTATGGCAGACACATCGGATACTTTTGACACATTTTTGGGCCCATTGTCATTTTCACAGCAAAAAAATGCAATAAAAATGCACTGATTACTGAGAAAATGACAATTGCCGTTTAGAAGTTAACCACTAGGGGGCACTGAAGGTTTTATGGGTGTTTCTAACTGTAGGGGGCGGGGCTGGACATGTAACTTCATTGATCATCTTTCCCTATATCAGGGAACAGACGATCAATGACAGCGCCACAATGAAGAACGGGAAAGGTGTGTTTACACTCACCTCTCCCCATTCTTCAGCTCTGGTGACCGATCACAGGACTCCATCGGCATTTGGGTCCTGCAGTTACGGAGCTTCGGACCGGTTCGGGGGCGCGCGCCCGCAACCCGCAGCTGGGCACTTATAAAGGACGTACAGGTACGTCCTTGTGCCCAGCCATGCCATTCCGCCGACGTATACCTGCAGGAGGCGGTCCTTAAGTGGTTAAGAGGAGACCCGGGTGCTTAATCCCAAGTTCAGAGGATTCTGGACCAAACATATCTCCACCTTTGGGAAGGTCGGTGGCAGAGACTTTACCAAATTTCCGTGTGATGCCCTGGCTGCTAGGCTGGTGAGAGAGGCCCATCCGGGGGGAACAATACCCACTCTGGCTGGAGTGGTGATGAAAGCTACATTGCTGGAAGCAGGAGTGCTCCTGACTAAAAAAGTTTTATACCCGAACCTCCTACACATTACCCTTTTTGTTCGTTCTTTTACCAAGTTTGGTAAATAAAGCAGAGAAAAGGAACACAACGTGTGGACATTGAACTTTCTTTCAGCTCTCATCAAGTACCCTAGACGGCGAAGGAATAGAGGTAACCTGCCACCCAAATCAAACCAGCAGCTCCTTCGGGGGTAGTGCTAACCTATAGGAAAAAGATGATTCCTCCTTCTCCATGTACCCCAAACTGGGCGTCACCCGCCACCAATACCGAGATTCCACCCCCCATCCCCCACCTACCTTCTACTGTATTCGTCATCCCATCCGACATCTTCTCATATTCTGCCAATTCCTGTAAAATACAGATATAATAAGATCAACACAGCGCCCCCTACTGACTGCTCTGATCACTGCCACAGGGAATTACACCCGACATACAGGACAAGAGAAGTAGTACTGTGCAAAGCAACGGCGGATCCAGGGGGGGGGGGCAACACGGAAATTGCCCCGTCCCCCTCGAGGCAATCATGTCGCTTTAAAAAAATTATATATATATATATATATATATATATATATATAAATTATTATTTTTTTTACACTGCTTTGCGGTGCCTGCAGCTGCCCCTGCAGAGTCTCTCACTACCAGGCCGGTAGGCTGCCTGTCTTGAGGCTGCTTTGAGCTGTAGCTGACTGCAGCGCTCCCCTATCTCCTGCGTGTATGACATCGAGCATCTCTGGCTGTGTGTGAGAGCTGGACCTGTGTTCAGCTGTGTTGCCTGTGCTAGACCTGCTCGTGTGATAGTAATGGGGGATTTTAACTACCCAGAAATTGACTGGAATAATGGAATTTCTGGGACAGTTAAAGGACAAAAATTTAAAAACCTATTGCAGGACAATTTTATGGTCCAGTTTATTGAGGCCCCAACTAGGAATGATGCTCTGTTGGACCTGGTAATCTCAAACCATGCAGAGCTCATTACTAATGTTCAGATAAAGGAACACCTGGGTAGCAGTGATCATAACATGATTTCGTTTAATGTAAACTATAAGCAAGAAATACAGACAGGAAAGATAAAAACACTTAATTTCAAGAGAGCAAATTTTCAAAGCATGAGGGACTGCTCTCCAGGGCTTGGACTGGGAGGGAATATTGGCACCGATGAACACAGAACAGAAATGGGAATTCTTCAAAAAGACTTTGGAACCTCACTGCAAAGTATATTCCCATGGGCTCACGGTCAAAGTTAAAAAAGCTATAAACAATAAGAAAATAGCTTTTAAAAAATATAAAAATGTAGGAACACTAGTGTCGTTTAAATGTTACAAAGAATATAATAGAATATGTAAAAAGGAAATCAAGGATGCAAAAATTCTAAATGAACGACAGATTGCAAAAGATAGTAGGACAAACCCCAAAAAATTCTTTAAATATATTAATAGTAGGGAGCTGTGGTGGCTCAACGTGATTGGCACTGCGCTGATAAGCTGTTCACCTCTGCAGCCAAGGGTTCGGATCCCGGTCTCGGCTACATGTGAATTGAGTTTAGTGGTCTCAGCCCGGCTCCCGGTGGGTGTGCTATGCAAGGCCTGTGCTTAGTACGCCCACCCCCCCCCCCCCCCCCACAAAAACCACCACACTTGCACGCACACAAAATTGGTTTAAAACACATGCACTTTGGCCATGCGGTCTCTTAAAATAAAGAGAGGCGAAGGACCTACGGGGCTGGCTGGGTGGGCTAGGCCCCCTCACTCCCTCATAGGGGGAGTCCCTCTGCCCCATTGGGGGTCCCGTTGGGCCCCAGTTGGGCTCCCAAGAGGAGCAGGTAGGGCGGGGTGAGTGGGAGGCCCCCCTTCACACCCGCCATTGCCACCAGGGGCATGGAGAAGGATGGCGATTGCCTCCGGGGGGAGGGTCTGCCTACTCCCAACTCCTGCAGTCCGGCTCCTCTCTCTCGAGTTCACGCACAAAAAATACACTTTAAAAAAATATATATATATATATATATATATATATATATATATATATATATATATATATATATATATATATATATATATATATATATATTAATAGTAAAAAAGGTCAAGTCTGAGCATGTAGGCCATTTACAAAATAATCTAGAGTGGGTGACTGAGGACATAGAGAAGGCAAATTTATTAAATGCTTTCTTCAGCTCTGTGTATACAATGGAGAATGGGGGAGCTCATGTCGATATAGGGGGTGGGAGTGACACAGCCCCAAATCCACAATGGCTCAAAAGTGATATGGTCCAGAAATATTTAGACAGAATAAAGGTGGATAAAGCACCTGGACCAGATGGCATCCACCCACGGATCCTAAAAGAATTGAGCTCTGAAATTTTAAAGCCACTGTATCTAATATTTAGGGACTCATTAATGACAGGAATAGTACCACTGGATTGGCGTAGAGCCAATGTGGTACCCATATTTAAAAAGGGAACAAAGTCTTTACCAAGTAACTATAGACCTGTTAGTTTAACTTCTATAGTTGGGAAGATACTGGAACGTTTAATAAAAGACCACATGGATGAGTTCTTGCTGGAAACAAACTATTTAAGCAGCAGACAGCATGGATTCATGAAGGACAGAAGTTGTCAGACAAACCCGATTTCCTTTTATGAAGAGGCAAGTAAAACCCTGGACAGAGGCGTGGCAGTGGACGTGGTATACTTGGATTTTGCAAAAGCGTTGGATACAGTTCCCCACACACGGCTCATGTGTAAGGTAAGGTCTACAGGATTAGATATATCAGTTTGTAAATGGATAGAAAACTGGCTGAAAGACAGAATTCAGAGAGTTGTGGTTAATGATTCTTACTCTGAATGGTCCAAGGTTATCAGCGGTGTACCCCAAGGTTCAGTGTTGGGTCCCTTACTTTTCAATATATTTATAAATGATATTGGGTCTGAGATGAAAAGTAACATTTCTGTCTTTGCAGATGACACCAAGCTATGCAGTGGAATAACGTCCTTGCAGGATGTCTCCAATTTACAAGCCGACCTCAATACTCTGTCTAATTGGGCGACTAAGTGGCAGATGAGGTTTAATGTTGATAAATGTAAAGTTATGCACTTAGGGGCTAAGAATATGCATGCACCATACATGCTAGGGGGAGTACAACTGGGGGGATCTGTAGTGGAGAAGGATCTGGGGGTTTTAGTTGATCATAAGCTCAATAATGGCATGCAATGCCAAGCTGCGGTTTCCAAAGCGAGGAAAGTCCTTACTTGTATAAGAGAGGTATGGACTCCAGAGATAGAGATATCATTTTGCCCCCCTGTACAAATCATTAGTAAGACCTCATCTGGAATATGCAGTCCAGTTTTGGGCTCCAGTTCTCAAAAAGGATATCGGAGAACTGGAGAAAGTGCAGAGAAGGGCAACCAAACTGATAAGAGGCATGGAGGAGCTCAGCTATGAGGAAAGATTAGAGGAACTGAATTTATTCACTCTTGAGAAGAGGAGAATAAAGGGGGATATGATCAACATGTACAAATACATAAGAGGTCCATATAGTGAACTTGGTGTTGAGTTATTCACTTTAAGGTCAACACTGAGGACAAGGGGGCACTCTTTACGTCTGGAGGAAAAGAGATTTCACCTCCAAATACGGAAAGGTTTCTTCACAGTAAGAGTTGTGAAAATGTGGAACAGACTCCCTCCAGAGGTGGTTCTGGCCAGCTCAGTAGATTGCTTTAAGAAGGGCCTGGATTCTTTCCTAAATGTACATAATATAACTAATATAAGATGTGTAGGCAAATTGATCCGGGGTAAATCCGATTGCCTCACGGGGGATCAGGAAGGAATTTGTTTTTCCTGCTGTAGAAAATTGGATCATGCTCTGATGGGGTTTTTTGCCTTCCTCTGGATCAACTGTGGGTATGGAGTTGGGTGTATGGGAGGATGTACTGAGTTTTACTTTGTTTTTTTTTGTTTTTTTTTATGGTTGAACTGGATGGACTTGTGTCTTTTTTCAACCTGACTAACTATGTAACTATAGTAGATGGAGATGGAACACTGCTTGAATCAGTGTTTTGTCTATCACACGAGCCTGTCTAGGGGGGGACCTTGCTAGAGCACACTGCCCTGCCGAAACACAGACCTACAGCTCCTGTTTGTTCCATGAAACACGTCGGGAGAGGAGATACCTGCTGTGTGTGATCGAGGCAATGCCATGCACAGTGTGGCTGCATTAATATACAAAAGTGACCATCTCTTGTACCACGTCTGCAGTCCCTGACCATCTCTTGTACCACGTCTGCAGTCTCTGACCATCTCTTGTACCACGTCTGCAGTCTCTGACCATCTCTTGTACCACGTCTGCAGTCTCTGACCATCTCTTGTACCACGTCTGCAGTCTCTGACCATCTCTTGTACCACGTCTGCAGTCTCTGACCATCTCTTGTACCACGTCTGCAGTCTCTGACCATCTCTTGTACCACGTCTGCAGTCTCTGTTTTTTTTTTTTTTAGCGGTATTGCAGCGGACACATCGGACACCTAATTGAGTTCTGTAAGCAACACCTTATTTTCTGACAGTGCCCCTCCCGAGACTAGACTCTGGATCCGCCCTTGGTGCAGAGTCCATACATACAGAATAAGGACAGTACCAAGAATTACACCCGACATACAAGACAGGAGAAGTGACCTGATCACCAGGTGAAAATAGAACAAAGAAAGCCTAAAAAAGAAAAAAAAATGCAGCCGTCACATCTAAGAGTTGGTGAGCTGCAATATAATAAAGGTTTGCTTTTGCGTTAATTGCCCTCTAGGGGGAGGTCAGCTATTGCACCAGTGTGTCCTCTGCCATGGACTTTGGGTGCAACCTCTTTCAACTGGACAGAGATCCCTCAAGATCTGGGCAGCCATCTTTGGGACCGAGGGGATATATAGCTGGTGTGAACCCCTCATAATGGGCACATCAGGGGTACAGACCCAGGAACTCAGCACAGGGATGGTGGGAACCCCTCATAATGGGCACATCAGGTGTACAGACCCGGGAACTCAGCACAGGGATGGTGGGAACTCCTCATAATGGGCACATCAGGTGTACAGACCCGGGAACTCAGCACAGGGATGGTGGGAACCCCTCATAATGGGCACATCAGGTGTACAGACCCGGGAACTCAGCACAGGGATGGTGGGAACCCCTCATAATGGGGCACAGTGGGTGTACAGACCCGGGAACTCAGCACAGGGATGGTGGGAACCCCTCATAATGGGCACATCAGGTGTACAGACCCGGGAACTCAGCACAGGGATGGTGGGAACCCCTCATAATGGGGCACAGTGGGTGTACAGACTCGGGAACTCAGCACAGGGATGGTGGGAACCCCTCATAATGGGCACAGCGGGGGGTACAGACCCGGGAACTCAGCACAGAAATGGTGGGAACCCCTCATAATGGGCACAGCGTGTGTACAGACCTGGGAACTCAGCACAGGGATGGTGGGAACCCCTCATAATGGGCACAGCGGGTGTACAGACCTGGGAACTCAGCACAGGGATGGTGGGAACCCCTCATAATGGGCACAGCGGGTGTACAGACCCGGGAACTCAGCACAGGGATGGTGGGAACCCCTCATAATGGGCACAGCGGGTGTACAGACCCGGGAACTCAGCACAGGGATGGTGGGAACCCCTCATAATGGGCACAGCGGGTGTACAGACCCGGGAACTCAGCACAGGGATGGTGGGAAGTTGGAACCCCTCATAATGGGCACATTGGGTATACAGAGATCTCACAAATTGAGTCCATAAGAAATAGAAGTTACCTCACCATACAGCGAGTGAAGCCCCCCCCATAGAAAATGTATAGTCTTATAGTCTCTAATAATTATACAGGGCCTCCATATCACATTTCCAGGGGCAGATGGTCTCCAGCATTAGCTGTGGTTGGAATTCCATTCATGCTTCCACACATGTGCTTGGAGGGGGGATGGGGAGAGGACTGCTGGGGGTCATCTGCTGCCTTCCCATAGGAAGGCAGCAGATGCGCCCAGCAGAGGCGATTAAGCGCCCAGAGGCGATTTCCTTTGCATGTGCTGCGCTATATAAGTTTTCATTCAGGAATATAACTCCCATCATCCCACCTGGATAATCCACATGATTTCCTCGCAGTCCCCCGGCTCCGCAGCTCGCACCTTGTATCCACCTACCCTAGTCAGAGTCCATCCAGACTTCAGGAGAGTCTCAGACCTCCTGTGGAGATGTAACCCTTTGTTGGCATCCACCTGATCTGAGATCAGATCATAGAGAGGAGTGTGAAAGAGTGTACCCCCTGATCTGAGCTCATCCCCTCCCCCCATTGAATTGCATCGCCTATTGGCAACTTACTGAAGACAAACCCAAAGGATTGGCACAAAGTGTCTGGCGATCCCACTCACCGGACTCATCTCCTAGATCAGAGGTCCTCAACCTGTATCCTGAGAGCCCACTAACAGGTCAGGCGTTCAAGATAACCGAAACACATCCCAGGTGATACCATTTGCTGCTCAGTGATTGCAGGAGTCTAGTCTGCACCTCCCCCAAGGTAATACATAAAACCTGGCCTGTTAGTGGGCCCCTGAGGACAGGAGCTGAGAACCTCTGTCCTAGATGTTAACCACTTCATTACCCGCGTATAGTAGAATGAAGTCCGCAGATGGAATCATCTTTGGACGGGCATCCTGTGACGGCATAGGGGGCGACTGTGTGTGTCTGCCGTGTCACTGAGGAGCTGACGCACGTGCCCGGCGGCCGCAATGTTTATTGGGCACCCGCGGCCACCCCCCGACAGAGCAGGAACTCTGTGTGTAATCTCTGTGTGTAATAGGGTTGCCTCCTCATCCCTTTAACCACTTCAGCCCCGGACCATTTGGCTACCAAAAGTCCAGGCCACCTTTTGCGATTTGGCACTGCGTCGCTTTAACTGACAATTGTGCGGTCCTGCGACGCGGCTTCCAAACAAAATTGACGTCCTTTTTTCCCCACGAATAGAGCTTTCTTTTGGTGGTATTTGATCGCCTTGGCGGCTTTTAATTTTTGCAATATAAACAAAAAAAGAGCGACTATTTTAAAAAAAATGCGATATTTTTTTACTTTTTGCTATAATAAATATCCCCCAAAAAATATATATATTTTTCCTCAGTTTAGTCCGTTACGTATTCTTCTACCGATTTTTGGTAAAAAAAAAAAGATCGCAATTAGCGTCTAACGATTGGTTTGTGCAAAAGTTATAGCGTCTACAAAATAAGGGGTAGTTTTATGGCCTTTTTATTAATATATTTTTTTTACTAGTAATGGCGGCGATCAGCGATTTTTATTGTGACTGCGACATTATGGCGGTCACTTCGGACACTTTTGACACTATTTTGAGACCATTCACATTTATACAGCGATCAGAGCTATAAAAATGCACTGATTACTGTGTAAATATGACTGGCAGTGAAGGGGTTAACCACTAGGAAGGGGTTAAGTGTGTCCTAGGGAGTGATTCTAACTGTTAGGGGGCGTGGCTTACTGTGACATGTCACTGATCGCTGATGAGAGGGAGGAGACGGTCAGTGCTGTGTCAGGGAAATGCTTGTTTACACTTGTTCCGCAGCTCCGTGACCCGATCACGGGACACCAGCGAACGTGGAGTACGCGAGTCCCGTGAGCACGGTTACGGAGCTCACGCCAGCAGCGCGCACGCTCGCCCGCATAGCGGGGAAGTTGAAAGTGACATATATATATACGTCACTTTGCCCACATAAACCCTTTACAGCCACTTTAACCTACAGGTAAGCCTAGATTAAGGCGCTGATATCTACGGCGCAGGCGCACTTTAGCAACGGCGATCGTCCCGTTCCTAATGGAGGCAGTGCCGTGACTGGCGGCTCCGGCGTGCATGCGTGGGAGTGAAGTCATCACGGCTCCAGCCAATCACAGTGCCGGCCGGAGCCGCAATACTCGGAATTTACACCCGGGAGAGACGTCTGCCGCCCGAGCGGTGTACGAGGACGGCTGCGAGGGCTTCAATCTCTGGGGATATTTATTATAGCAAAAAGTACAAAATATAGATTTTTTTTCAAAATTGTCGCTCTGTTTTTGTTTATAGCGCAAAAAATAAAAACCGCAGAGGTGATCAAATACCACCAAAAGAAAGCTCTGTTTGTGGGAAAAAAAGGACGTCAGTTTTGTTTGGGAGCCACGTCGCACGACCGCGCAATTGTCAGTTAAAGCGACGCAGTGCCGAATCGCTAAAAGTGGCACTGTCATTGGCCAGCCGAATGGTCCGGGGGTGAAGCGGTTAAGGTACTCTGTGACCGTTGTGCACTCCATAGGTGAGACTTTTGTGCTGCCTAGATACATAGAGGGATTCCGAATCCAAGGACTGGTTCACACCGGCATTACATTAACACCTTCCATCCCGGGCACTTACCCCCCTTCCTGCCCAGACCAATGTTCAGCTTTCAGCGCTGTTGCACTTTGAATGACAATTGCGCGGTCGTGCTACACTGTACCCAAACTACATTTTTATAATTTTGTACCCACAAATACAGCTTTCTTTTGGTGGTATTTGATCACCTCTGCAAATTTTTATTTTCTGCAAAAAAATAAATTAAAAATGACCGAAAATTTGGGATTTTTTTTTTGTTTCTGTTATAAAACATTGTAAATAAGTACGTTTTCTCCTACACTGATGGGCACTGATGGTACTGCACTGACAGGCACTGATAAGGTGGCACTGATTGTCACCAATGAGGTGGCACTGATGTGGTGGCATTGATGGGCACTGATGATGTGCACTAATATGCGGCACTGAAAGGTGGCACGGATAGGCACTGAAAGGCGGCACAGATAGGCGGCATGGATAGGCGGCATGGATGGGCACGGATAGGCGGCATGGATGGGCACTGATAGGCGGCATGGATGGGCACTGATAGGCGGCATGGATGGGCACTGATAGGTGGCATGGCTAGGCAGCATGGATGGGCACTGATAGGTGGCATGGATAGGCACGGATAGGCGGCATGGATGGGCACTGATAGGCGGCATGGATGGGCACTGATAGGTGGCATGGCTAGGCAGCATGGATGGGCACTGATAGGTGGCATGGATGGGTACTGATAGGTGGCATAGATGGGCACTGATAGGTGGCACTAACATATGTGTTGTACTAATGAATGCTAATCAGTGTCAAACAATGCCTGCCAATCAGTGATGCCCATTGTGGGGACTAATTGGCATCCATTATTTGTGATTGGCATCCCTGGTGGTCTAGGATAGCATACCTGTGGTGATCATCCCTGGTGGTCTGGTGGCATCCCTGGTGGTCCAGTGTGGGCATCCTGGGGGGGGGCTGTGCTGATAATCGATCAGCACAAACCCCCCTGTCAGAGGAGCAGCCGATCGGCTCTCCTCTACTCGTGTCTGACAGACGCAAGTGAGGAAAAGCCGATAACCGGCTCTTCCTGTTTACATCGTGATCAGCCATGATTGGACACGGCTGATCATGTGGTAAAGAGTCTCTGTCGGAGACTCTTTACCTTGATCGGTGTTTTGCGGGGTGTCAGACTCACACCCTGCAACAACCATCGCCACGATGCGCGCCCCGTCATATGACGTCCACTCAGAATATTGAAACCACTTTGCCGACGTCTTTTTGCATAAGGCGGGCAGCAAGGGGTTAATAAATGCACTGGATCTCATGGCACCGTGGCCCCAGTGCTGGCAATCACACTGCATTTGGGGTTAACTCAACGTTGATACCTGCTGCCGATCTCAAATGCAGTGTGGGTGTGATTGCGGTTCTGGAATCGCACATGGAACGCTGGCTTCCTGCATTGTGGTGTGAAGGGGCCCTCAGGACTTCAAGGGACACAAATGACCCATCCCATGTGTCCTGATCTCTGTAGTAGAGGGTCTGGCAGGGATTCCTGTTCGGGATTTACACATCTCCCAGCCCCCTTTCCAGCCCTCGGATCCTCGGTACACTCCGGGTTTTGCTCTCTCCCTATTGGGCGGTTTAGGGTCACCTGGGACACACAGGCGGAGCTCTGTAGTCTGCGGAGCAGACAGGAGGGATCTGCGGTTGGTGATCAAGTGTTAGGACTGTGCAGCTGGTGAACTAGGACTGCTATTGTGTGGTGAGTGCCGGTGACCTGTCATATTTTGCTCCCCATCGTAGAATGCTGCGCAAGTGACGTTGTGGCTTAAAGATTTGCACTGCGCATGCGTTCCAACCACCATTTGCGACGCTACACTCCAGTGAAACTGTCATGTCACAGAAGTGACATTCCACACAATACAAACATTGAACTGTGCTTTACAACACAAATACTTCCCTTGTTACCTAAGAGTCGCTTCACACTGGGGCTCAGCCGCCTGACGAGTCGCATCCCATTGAAGTCAATGGAACCGTTCTAATAGGAATGACGCAAGTCGCTCCGACTTAGAAAGGGGTTCCTGTACGACTTTGGGGGCGGCCCGAGGCGACTTGCATTGACTTCTATACAGAAGTCGTTTTGCAGGTCGCTTCTGAAGTCGTCCTCAGGACAACTTGCAGAGCCGCCCCCCCGGAGTCGTGCCGCTCGAGTGTGAACCGACTCTAAGTGTCTCCAGAACTAACAGCTGTCCCTGTATAACACAAACCATTCTCTCCTGTTAGCTTCTGCAATGCTGGGACTTGTAGTGCCCATACAGAGCAACCTGTGGTGCAATGCTTGCTGGGACTTGTAGTGCCTATCCAGAACAACCTGTGGCACAATGCTTGCTGGGACTTGTAGTGCCTATCCAGAACAACCAGTGGTGCAATGCTTGCTGGGACTTGTGGTGCAATGCTTGCTGGGACTTGTAGTGCCCATCCAGAGCAACCTGTGGTGCAATGCTTGCTGGGACTTGTGATGCAATGCTTGCTGGGACTTGTAGTGCCCATCCAGAGCAACCTGTGGTGCAATGCTTGCTGGGACTTGTGATGCAATGCTTGCTGGGACTTGTAGTGCCCATCCAGAGCAACCTGTGGTGCAATGCTTGCTGGGACTTGTGGTGCAATGCTTGCTGGGACTTGTAGTGCCTATCCAGAGCAACCAGTGGTGCAATGCTGGGACTTGTAGTGCCCATCCAGAGCAACCAGTGGTGCAATGCTGGGACTTGTAGTGCCCATCCAGAGCAACCAGTGGTGCAATGCTGGGACTTGTAGTGCCCAATCCAGAGCAACCAGTGGTGCAATGCTTGCTGGGACTTCTAGTGCCCATCCAGAACAACCTGTGGCACAATGCTTGCTGGGACTTGTAGTGCCTATCCAGAGCAACCAGTGGTGCAATGCTTGCTGGGACTTGTAGTGCCCATCCAGAGCAACCAGTGGTGCAATGCTTGCTGGGACTTGTAGTGCCCATCCAGAACAACCTGTGGAGCAATGCTGGGACTTGTAGTGCCCATCCAGAGCAACCTGTGGTGCAATGCTTGCTGGGACTTGTAGTGCCTATCCAGAACAACCTGTGGTGCAATGCTGGGACTTGTAGTGCCTATCCAGAACAACCTGTGGTGCAATGCTTGCTGGGACTTGTAGTGCCTATCCAGAGCAACCAGTGGTGCAATGCTGGGACTTGTAGTGCCCATCCAGAGCAACCAGTGGTGCAATGCTTGCTGGGACTTGTAGTGCCTATCCAGAACAACCTGTGGTGCAATGCTGGGACTTGTAGTGCCTATCCAGAATAACCTGTGGTGCAATGCTTGCTGGGACTTGTAGTGCCTATTCAGAACAACCAGTGGTGCAATGCTTGCTGGGACTTGTGGTGCAATGCTTGCTGGGACTTGTAGTGCCCATCCAGAGCAACCTGTGGTGCAATGCTTGCTGGGACTTGTGGTGCAATGCTTGCTGGGACTTGTAGTGCCCATCCTGAGCAACCAGTGGTGCAATGCTTGCTGGGACTTGTAGTGCCTATCCAGAGCAACCAGTGGTGCAATGCTGGGACTTGTAGTGCCCATCCAGAGCAACCAGTGGTGCAATGCTTGCTGGGACTTATAGTGCCTATTAAGAACAACCTGTGGTGCAATGCTGGGACTTGTAGTGCCCATCCAGAGCAACCTGTGGTGCAATGCTGGGACTTGTAGTGCCCATCCTGAGCAACCAGTGGTGCAATGCTTGCTGGGACTTGTAGTGCCTATCCAGAGCAACCAGTGGTGCAATGCTGGGACTTGTAGTGCCCATCCAGAGCAACCAGTGGTGCAATGCTTGCTGGGACTTGTAGTGCCTATCCAGAACAACCAGTGGTGCAATGCTGGGACTTGTAGTGCCCATCCAGAGCAACCTGTGGTGCAATGCTGGGACTTGTAGTGCCTATCCAGAACAACCAGTGGTGCAATGCTTGCTGGGACTTGTGGTGCAATGCTTGCTGGGACTTGTAGTGCCCATCCTGAGCAACTTGTGGTGCAATGCTTGCTGGGACTTGTACTGCCTATCCAGAGCAACCAGTGGTGCAATGCTTGCTGGGACTTGTGGTGCAATGCTTGCTGGGACTTGTAGTGCCCATCCAGAGCAACCTGTGGTGCAATGCTTGCTGGGACTTGTGGTGCAATGCTTGCTGGGACTTGTAGTGCCCATCCTGAGCAACTTGTGGTGCAATGCTTGCTGGGACTTGTACTGCCTATCCAGAGCAACCAGTGGTGCAATGCTTGCTGGGACTTGTAGTGCCCATCCAGAACAACCAGTGGTGCAATGCTTGCTGGGACTTGTAGTGCCCATCCAGAGCAACCTGTGGTGCAATGCTTGCTGGGACTTGTAGTGCCTATCCAGAGCAACCTGTGGTGCAATGCTTGCTGGGACTTGTAGTGCCCATCCAGAGCAACCAGTGGTGCAATGCTGGGACTTATAGTGCCCATCCAGAGCAACCTGTGGTGCAATGCTTGCTGGGACTTGTAGTGCCCATCCAGAGCAACCAGTGGTGCAATGCTGGGACTTATAGTGCCCATCCAGAGCAACCTGTGGTGCAATGCTTGCTGGGACTTGTAGTGCCTATCCAGAACAACCTGTGGCGCAATGCTTGCTGGGACTTGTGGTGCAATGCTTGCTGGAACTTGTAGTGCCCATCCAGAGCAACCTGCGGTGCAATGCTTGCTGGGACTTGTGGTGCAATGCTTGCTGGAACTTGTAGTGCCTGTCTCAGTGACAACGTTTGTCCAAGACAGGATATCTCCCAGGGTTTCATCATGTTTTGTAATGGAAGTAGGGTGACCACATTTCCAAACTACTATTCAGGGACACCCCCCCCCCCCCCCCTTCCCAAAAATAAGCTTGTAACGAATCGCAGCACAGTGATTGGACACAAGAGGTGGGATTTTTGTTTTCTCCAACCACAAGCAGGGGGCGGTGATTGTGCTCCTCCATGCATTCCCGGCCTGTCGGTGAGTGAAGCGGTGATGTAGCGGCCTTTTTGGGGGCATCAGATTGGCCCTGGGGGGTGGCTGTGTCAGTTTTATTCAGGGATGCTGTATTGTCCTGGTATGAAGGTGCCCGGGACAGACCTGAAAAATGCGGGACTTTCACGGGCAATCCGGGACATGTGGTCACCCTATGTTCTGATGCCGCCATCTTGCTACACCCCACACCCATTCACTGCGAGAAGGCAGAAAGCGGACATCTTGTTACACCCACCGGGAGTCTCGCATTTCACACTTTATTTCTAATAGTGAACTCCGGCTTTATCAAAATCTGTCACGCTGTTTAGATGTTGAATTTTAAAATGAGCGGCGAGCCTGCTGATCGCACAGGTTTGCTATTCTGACAGAGCACCGCTGCTTTGAAAAGTCAACATCAAGTCACGCTGATGGATCTAAAAATGCAGACTTTCACTATATAAACTCTGTTTACTGGTAAAAATAAGTGTGCGAGACTCTGGTGGGTGTAACAAGATGGCCGCTTGCCAGCCTGCTTACTGTGGACAAGTGCGGGGTGTAGCAAGATGGTGGCGTCAGAACGTCACGTCTGTTACAAAATCTGCCGAACACAGACAGAAATAATAATTTTCTTTAGGCCGTGTCCATGTTGGAGACTTCATCTCCTGTTTTTGGTGAAACTGTTAACAGTGAGGGGGGGGGGCTCTCTTTAACCATTTAAGACCCAGACCATTATGCAGGTTAAGGACCTTGCCCCTTTTTGCGATTCGGCACTGCGTCGCTTTAACTGACAATTGCGCAGTCCTGCCACGTGGCTCCCAAACAAAATTTGCGTCCTTTTTTGATCACCTCTGCGATTTAAATTTTTTGCGCTATAAACAAAAATAGAGCGACAATTATAGAAAAAAAAAAAAACAATGGCCCAGATTCACCGAGCCCTTACGCCTGTATAACTGGTGTTTGACGGAGTAATTTCAAATTACGCGCGTTTTCTAGCTAGTCGGAAACTCAAACCATGAATAGACGGCTTGCAGGCTTCAATTCGACTGGATTACGTGTTCGTACACCTTCGGATCTACGCTGCAATAAAATTGCGGCCACTGGGTGGACTTCCCGTCGTTTTCCGCGTCGGGGTATGCAAATGAGCCTTTGCCGGGGATCCCCGAAATTACGATCTTCAATTCGCAATCTCTTACGGCACCTTTAGTCATCTTTTTTTTGCGTAACACTATACCAGCTTTTTGCTGGTCTCATATTAGACAGCCCATGTTTAAGTATGGCCGTCGTTCCCGCGTCAAATTTCTACGTTTTCCGAACGTCTTTTATTTATTTTTTTACGTAAGTCGTCCGGGAATAGGAATGTCCGTAAACGACGCTACTCAAACAACGAATGACGTAACGACGTGATTTCGCGCAATGCACGGCGGGAAATTTCTAAACGGAGCATGCGCAGTTCGATCGCTGCGGGGACGCGCTTAATTTAAATGCTTCACGCCCCCTAATCGCGTATTTCGATTACGCGGCGAGAAATAGACTACGCCGCCGTAGCGTACGGGCAAAAATCTACCAGGATTCGGTGTAGAGCCTGGTAAAATACGGCAGCGTAGAGTATTTTCGATTACGCAGCGCAATATTAAGTGTATCTGAATCTGGCCCGATATTTTTAACTTTTTGCTATAATAAATATCCCCCAAAAATATATATTAAAAAAAAAAAAAAACATTTTTATTCCTCAGTTTAGGCTGATACGTATTCTTCTACCTATTTTTGAAGAAAAAAAAAAATGCAATACGCGTTTATAGATTGGTTTGCGCAAAAGTTATATCGTCTACAATATAGGGGATAGATTTATGGGATATTTTTTTAACTACTAATGGCGGCGTTTTTTTTTTGTTTTTTTTTTGTGACTGCAACATTATGGCGGACACAAAACCATACTGGGGGGGGGGGGGGGGGAACACCCTAAAAAAATTCTATACATCTAAGATGGTGCTGCTATAAGACCAAAGACGGTACAAAAAAAGATTATAGCGCACGCATGCAAAAATGACATTTATCCTGCAAGGCTAGTTAAAAACACCTGAACATATTCAAAAATATGGGGGTTGGGTCACACTGTATGGTCATATAGTGCTAAGCCCGCTTACTGCGACAAAGTACCCCGAATTAGTGGGTCCTACCCTAGTAATAGAATGAAAGAACTTGGGTCTCAACCATGGGAGATAAACTCCTCTATGTGGGAGAACTGAAGGGATTCTTCCTATACACTGGTGGCCACTAATGTGAGGTAATGAAGAGGGGCATTTAAGATTTATGGCATTTTTATTAATATATATTTTTTTTAAACTCCTAATGTCAGCGATCAGTGTAGTGTGTGTTTTTTTTTTTTTTTTTTTGTGACTGCGACATTATGGCGGACACAACAGACACTTTTGACACATTTTTGGAACCATTGTCATTTTCACAGTGAAAAGTGCTATAAAAATGCACTGAGAACTGTGAAAATGACAGTGAAGGGGTTAACCACTAGGTGGCGCTAAGGGATTAGGTGTGCCCTAAGGGAGTGATTTCTTACTGTAGGGGGGGCTGGGCTGTAGGCGTCACGTCACTGATCGTCGTTCCCTATATCAGGGAACAGATGATCAGTGACACTGCCACAGTGAAGGTGGGTTTACACTCGCCTCTCCCTGTTCTTCAGCTCCTGTGACCGATCGTGAGACACCGGCGGTGATTGGATCCACAGGTCACGGAGCTTCAGACCGGGTCACACATGACCCACGTACGTGCCTGTGCCCACCTGTGCCATTCTGTCGATGTAAATGTGCAGGAGGCGTTTCTTAAGTGGTTAAATGACAATTGTGCAGTCATGCTACACAATCTTTATTTTATTTTTTGCATTTTTTTTCCCACAAATAAAGATTTCTTTTAGTGGTATTTGATCACCTCTGCGTTTTTTTTTTTTTGCTAAACACATACAAAAAAAATATTTTTCTTTGTTTCTGTTATAAAATTTGGTAGAAAAGTTTTCTCCTTCACTGATGGGCACTAATGGGCTCTCATAGGTAGTACTGATAGGCAGAACTGAAAGGCTGCACTGATCAATACTTATGGGTGGAACTGATAGACAGCACGTGCCGAGTGGGGGCGGAGCCTAGTGATGCAATCGACGGAGACCCGTCTGAATGAGGAGATCGCAACACTGAGCGGCAGTTTTCAAAGCTGTCTTTTAAAGCTGATCTTGATCTGGGGTTTCGTGAGTGAATCTGCACACACCGCTTACATTTGTTTCTCTCCTGACCCTACAGTTTTGCACTATATATATATTTTTTTGTCTTTTTTTCTCCTTGCATGAGCTGTGTTATTCCGGATGAATAGAGAGTCCGTTTTGTAGTACAACCAACACTGACAACAGTCTCAGCACAGCAAAGGACTGGTTCCTTCTCTCCTATCCAAGCCTATTGTACGGATCTGTAGCTGATCAAAGGACTTTTTGGAACACTAATTCCATTCACTGTATATTAACCTCCCTGGCGGTATGATCCTTTCAGATTTTAGGTGCTGAAAGCGGTACCATTATTTGCAAGGGAATTTGGCGGTTTATACTGTAGACTTGTAATTCTTAGGAATAACTCACTTAAATCTGTCCAAACAAGAGTCTAGTAGGCATCCCGGCTATGATTTTTTTATTTTTTTATTAAAAATTATAATATAATAATTATAAAAAATTATAACAAATAATAATATAATTATAGTAAAAATTATTCAATAATGTAATCAAATCAAAATCACTGAAATTTGCTAAGTTGCAGAATTTTTGCTCTCATTTCTTTTTTTTTTTTAAGAATTTCCCCACAAATCGCTATCGCTAAATTCTGCAAGTGATTCTGATTTATTATCGCTGTTTTTTAGCTGCTCTAAAACAATTTTTGCCATAAAGGGACACTTTTGGTTGCTATGGGCAATCTACAGTTTGCAGGGAGAAAGAACAGTTTCTTGATCGTACATCACGGGACACAGAGCGCATAGTCATTACATATGGGTTATATGGAGTACCTTCAGGTGTGGACACTGGTGTAATCAACTTCACAGGAAGTTCCTCCCTATATAACCCCCTCCCACTGAGAGTGCTTTAGTTTTTTCGCCAGTGTCTTAGGTGTTGGTCACGTCTAGCTGTCCCTTGGAGGTCTCGGGACCCAGGATAGCTAGCCGGATCCGTCCGAAGTGCTTCAGAGCCAAGATGTACGGTACCCGGGCCCTGCTGGAGTGGGGTTTTGCCTATAATGCCTCTCCTTGGAGAGCTGGATTCTGGGCTCCAGTGCCTTAGTCTCTTCCAAGAACTAAACGCTACTGATGCCAGGATGCTATATAGGTCCAGGGGTGTGGGTTCCTTAACACAGGACCCCGGTCCCTGAAGGTCCAAGACAATACCCACGGAGATGGGGGAAGGCTGGGCCTCTTGCATTTTGCAATACCCTGCGGCGTGGAGCAGGTAAGAGGGAACCTGCGGGACTTGGTTCGACAGTAGGTATCCCCCTGGGGGTTCTGGGTTGGCTAACAGTATGCTTGTGCATCAGCCACTATCTCCACTATGTCTGTTGAGGCAGGATGGGATTATAATGTTTACCCAGATAATATGTAAATATATGTATACTTGTGTAAGTTATATATTTGCTACTCACCCCAGGTCTGCCTGTTAACACTGATACTGCAACCCCACATGTTTTAAAGAGGAAATTGCTGGTAAAAAACTCCTGTTTCTTAGGAAGCCCATGGGGACAGCTTCCTCGCTGTGTGTGCACTACAATAAGATTAGTGCTTACCTGGTGTCTGTTGGTGCTGCATAACGCTGGTCCATGTTGTTCCTCTGCTCTGCTTCCTCCATGTGGGTTCAGCGTGGTGCGCGCGATCGTGCGCGCGATCGTGCGCGCGCGTGCACGCCGCCTTTTATAGCGTCGGCGTGCGTCGGGGGGGCGGGCCAGCAGCGTCAGGGTCTGTATAAAGGAAAAACTTTTTCTCTGGCTGGTCTTTTCCCTCCTGGAGGCAGAGGAAGAAAGGATACAGAGCGTGCAGCTGGGTCTTTTGGCCACACAGGGACACCTAGTGGCGGTTTTGTGGATCTTCAGGTCTAGGACTTAGGTCCACTATTGACCAGAAAAAAAAAAAAAAAAAAAAAAAAAGTTTTTTTGCTTAAAGGGACTCAGCCTTAGATCCAGCAGTATCTGAGTCTACCTTGGACTCCGGCTAACGGGCATTGGTGTGTCAATACTCACAGGCTTCCTCGGTATTGTCACCTCCCAGGCGGGTAAAAAAATTTTTGGAAAAAAAAAAAAAAAAGAGAAATATAAAAGAAAAAGAGAGAAATTAGTTCTTTTTCATTTTTCTCATACCTGCCCTCATATTGGTTATTCCTAGCTACAACAGTCAGGTGTTGGCTATAGGGGTGACCCAAGGTTGTACAATGGCTCCAAAGGGATCTGGACCAGCCAAGGCTGCTAAAGGTACCAAAAAGCAAAAGGGGTCTCCATCGGGGTCAGAGGATTTGGGCCAGGCTTCTACGGCCCCACCCTCGCCAGTCAGGACACCGAGTGGCATAGTACAAGAGCCATTGGGGGTGCTGGGGGCAGAGGCGGCCCCCGATCCACCCATTCCCGTTTACGTGACGGAAGAAATGCTAGCAGCCACCATGTGTGGGCTAGAGAAAAGGTTAACTGCGTTGTTTTCCCGTCCTTGCCCAAGTAGCAAGCGGGCTAGATCCCCTTCACCCAGTGTGGGGTTTTCAGATGCGGAGGTCTCCTCTTCAGAGGAACGGGACCCACAAGGGGATCAGGCAGACCCAAGTCCCGACGGTTCAGACAGGGAAAATTCCACTATAGATGAATATTTTTCGGCCTCTCAAGCGGAGGGCCTGTGGATCCAGTCTTTGACAGATATGGTTCGCACTGCCTTTAAACTTCCAGTGCCAGAACTAGTAGCCCCGGAGGTATCCTCATTGGGTTCTTTAAAGGCCCCATTAACTGGTGCATCCTTTCCAATGCACCCCCTTCTGCGGAACGTGATTTACCAAGATTGGGCTCGACCTGATAGAATCTTTGTCCCTCCTAAAAGATTCTCTATTCTCTACCCTATGGAAGAGGAATATGTAAAGAAATGGGCTCTCCCTACAGTGGACGCAGCCATTTCCTGCGTGAATAAATCCCTGACTTGTCCGGTTGAAAATGTCCATATGTTCAAGGATCCGGTCGACAAGAAATTCGAGACCCTACTGAAAGCAGCTTTTACCTCAGTAGGTGCCATGGTTCAGCCAGCAGTAGCAGCCATTGGTGTTTGTCAGGCCTTGAAGGATCAGGCAAAGCATATATTGAAGGACATGCCGGCTCAGCATACTCATGAATTAGCAGAATTCCCTAGGGCTCTCTGCTTTGCAGTAGATGCTATTAAGGACTCCATCCAACAGGCATCCCGTTTATCTCTACTGATGGTTCACATGCGTCGTCTTTTGTGGCTAAAGAACTGGTCAGCAGAGGCACCCTGCAAAAAGCTTCTAGCAGGGTTTCCCTTTCATGGGGGAAGACTATTCGGGGAAGACCTAGATAAATATATCCACACCATATCAAGTGGAAAAAGTACTTCCTTACCGGTCAAGAAAAGACCGCGTGGGCCCACGTTTAAACGACAGGCCATTGCAGGCTCGGCCCCTTCGACTTCCCGTCAGTATCGACGGCCTCCCGGGCGTTCAACAGTTAATAGCCGCCCACAGGGACAAGCCGCGGCAAACAAGAGGCCCTGGTCTCGCAAGCCGGCTAAACCAGTCATCAAATCAGATTCATGAAGGGGCGCCCCCACTCTCTTGGGTGGGGGGAAGACTTCAGTTTTTCTCCGAAGTCTGGAAGGCCAGAATTCCCGACTCTTGGGTTCGGTCCGTAGTAGCCTCAGGCTACAAACTAGAGTTTCGAGAAATCCCCCCTCCTCATTTTCAGGGGTCAAGTCTTCCAAGCGACCCGTTAAAGAGGGCCTCTCTCGTAAAGGCGTTGGATCGCCTCTTGCTCCAAGGAGTAATTGTAGAAGTACCAACCCAAGAAAGGGGTCTGGGATTCTACTCCAACCTTTTTGTTATACCAAAACCCAATGGCGACGTCAGGCCTATATTAGACCTCAAACGCCTAAATCGCTTTCTAAGGATTCAGACCTTCCGTATGGACTCCATACGTTCAGTGACAACCAGCCTGCATCAGGGCGACTTCCTAGCATCTATAGACATAAAGGATGCATATCTGCATGTGCCGATTTACCCAGCACATCACAAGTTTCTTCGTTTTACGATAAACCAAAGTCATTACCAGTTCGTAGCCCTCCCTTTCGGGTTGGCAACAGCTCCACGGGTATTCACAAAGGTGTTAGCCCCGGTGCTAGCCGTCCTAAGGACAGAAGGCATCTTGGTCCTAGCATACCTGGACGATCTCCTGGTTATCGACAGTTCAGCTTCCAACCTCAATCATGCAGTAGTCCGCACAGTGCGGCATCTAGAAGAGTTCGGGTGGATTGTGAACCAAGAAAAAATCAAGGTTACAACCCACAAGACAGTTGGAATATCTAGGCTTTCGGTTAGATACAGAATGCCAGAGGGTATTTTTACCTCAAGAGAAGATCAGGTCGTTGATTCAAACTATTCAAATAGTCTTAGGCAAAAAGAAGCCGACTATTCGCCTATGCATGCGACTGCTGGGGAAGATGGTGGCCGCCTTCGAAGCAGCGCCCTACGCCCAGATCCATACCAGAATTCTGCAAGCAGCTATTCTCTCTGCTTGGAACAAGTCCATACAGGCATTAGACCGTCCATTAGTTCTTTCTCCAGAAGTCAGGCACAGCCTGTACTGGTGGCTTATCCCTCAAAAATTATCAAAAGGGAAAACCTTTTGCCCCATCTCGTGGAAAATAGTAACCACAGATGCCAGCCTAACAGGTTGGGGGGCAATCTTAGGAAAACGGACCCAGCAGGGACAGTGGTCAGAGGCAGAAAGTCTGCTTCCCATCAATGTCCTAGAGATCAGAGCTGTTCGGTTGGCCCTGGTCGCCTGGACTCTCCCCCTGCAGGGTCTGCCAGTAAGGATACAGTCCGACAATGCCACGGCGGTGGCATACATAAACCACCAGGGGGGCACAAAGAGCCTGGCGGCTCAAAGGGAAGTAAACCTAATTTTTGCATGGGCCGAAGCCCATGTACCCTGCATCTCAGCAGTGTTCATCCCAGGGATAGACAATTCTCAAGCAGATTTTTTGAGTCGTCAACAGTTACTCCCGGGAGAGTGGTCTCTTCACCCCCAGGTATTCCAAGAGATTTGCCAAAGATTCGGAGTTCCCGATGTGGACATCATGGCAACAAGATTCAACAAGAAATTGGACAAATTTGTATCCCGAGCCAGGGACCCCTCGGCCTACGGGACCGATGCGTTGGTTTGCCCCTGGCACCAGTTTTCTCTCCTGTATGCGTTCCCTCCACTACAGATGATTCCCCGCCTTCTACGAAGGATCAGGGTGGAGCGCAGGCCGGTGATCCTGGTGGCCCCAGCCTGGCCCAGAAGGGCTTGGTACGCACTCATCGTGAGGATGTCAGTAAGGGCACCGTGGCCACTCCCCCTGCGCCCAGATCTGCTGTCTCAGGGCCCGATCTACCACCCTGCTTCACAGCAGCTAAATTTGATGGCTTGGCGGCTGAATCTCTAATTCTTAAGGGCAGAGGCCTCTCTGCCCAAGTCATATCTACGTTAATTCAAGCTAGAAAGCCAGTCTCTAGAAATATCTATTACAGAGTCTGGAGAACCTATGTGGAGTGGTGCGAGTCTCAAGGAGGGCATCCTCGCAAGTTTTTTATTGACAGGATCTTGCGATTCCTCCAGGTTGGCGTTGACAAGGGGTTGGCTCTTAGTACTCTAAAGGGGCAGGTGTCTGCCTTATCGATATGGTTTCAAAGGCCTTTGGCCACACATTCGCTTGTAAAAACCTTTTTGCAGGGGGTCTTGCATGTAAATCCCCCTATTAGAGCTCCCCTCTGCCCCTGGAATTTAAATCTGGTCTTGTCAGCTTTACAAAAGCAGCCGTTTGAACCTCTGACAGAAATCCCTCTTGTGCTGCTAACCCGAAAGTTGGTTTTCTTGGTGGCTATGGCTTCGGCCAGAAGGGTCTCCGAGCTGGCAGCCTTGTCTTGCAGGGAACCGTACCTTATTCTGCATAAGGACAGAGTGGTTCTGCGGCCCCAGCCTTCTTTCCTTCCTAAGGTCATATCCAGTTTTCACTTGAATCAGGACCTAGTCCTACCATCCTTCTTTCCTACTCCCCAGTCCAGAGAGGAAAGATTGCTTCATACTTTGGATGTGGTCCGAGCCATGAGAGTTTATCTCAAGGCTACAGAAAAGATTAGGAAAACAGATGTGCTTTTCATTCTTCCGGATGGCCCCAAGAAGGGTCAGCCGGCTGCCAAGTCTTCCTTGGCTAGGTGGATTAAGCAGCTGATTTTTCAGGCCTATGGTCTGAAGCGCGTTCCACCGCCCTTATCAGTTAAGGCCCATTCTACGAGGGCCATGAGTGCCTCTTGGGCGGCACACCATCAGATCTCTATGGCACAGGTTTGCAAAGCGGCAACCTGGTCTTCCGTACATACGTTTACTAAATTTTATAAGTTGGACGTCACAAAGGCTGCGGACGCAGCATTTGGGCAGGCGGTCCTACGGGCAGCAGTATAGAATCCTCTGGCCCGGTTCACGCCCCCTTTTTCTGTTGGTGGAGCTATTTTACCTCCTGATATAGTTTCTGTTTGGCTATTTTTGGCCTTACGGTCTCCCTCCCTTCATGGAGCATTGCTTTGGGACATCCCATATGTAATGACTATGCGCTCTGTGTCCCGTGATGTACGATCAAGAAAAAGGGATTTTTAATAACAGCTTACCTGTAAAATCCTTTTCTTGGAGTACATCACGGGACACAGAGCTCCCACCCCTCTTTGTGGGAACATTGTGTAACCTCAGAGAAATTGCTTGCTACAAAACTAAAGCACTCTCAGTGGGAGGGGGTTATATAGGGAGGAACTTCCTGTGAAGTTGATTACACCAGTGTCCACACCTGAAGGTACTCCATATAACCCATATGTAATGACTATGCGCTCTGTGTCCCGTGATGTACTCCAAGAAAAGGATTTTACAGGTAAGCTGTTATTAAAAATCCCTTTTTTTATTATATAAAAGGACATGTAGTGCACAGGGCAGACCACTAGGGACATGGGGGGTGTGTATTTTTTACATACAGTACTGTAATCTATAGGATTACAGGGTACTGTATGTATAGTGTTTGTTTACATTTTTGAATTTGGCGCCGTTCTCCGTCACCGTGCGTCGTAACGTCACAGGGAACGGAGATCGGCAGCACGCGGGGACGCTGTGTGAATCGAGCGAGCACCCGCTCGCTCACACAGCGCGGATGCATCGCTGGATACACGGAGAAGGTAAGTAAACAGTCTCTGTGGATGCTGCGAGGCGAGCCCGAGTCTGACTCAGGGTTACCGATCGTAGCACAGAAATCTAACCCCGAGTCAGACTCGGAAACACCGCCAGGGAGGTTAAGGCTATTGTGTAGTAAGAAGTTTATTCGCTCTGTATTTTTTTTCCTTCATTTTGCACATATTGATTGATACCTCCTATTGTCTAAGGTTGTGTGCTTGGTATCATTGGCACATATATTCACAGCAACAAGTGTTGGTATCAGCGCAACACTCATTTAATCTTAATTCTCACTATTGGTTTTGTACACTGTTTTTTGTGTATGCAGCTTTACCATTTTGGGTATTTTTGTTGTGTTTTTTTTCTTGTGATTTATTAAGTAGTAGTGCTGTAGTACTTGTTTTCCTTGTGTTTTTTTTTTACCATGCCAGTGGGCCATGATCAGTGATGCATGCACTGTCCTGTCACCATTTGAGGAGGCCACTAGGATGGTGAGCAGTGACAGTACACGCATCAGTGAGACTGTCCCTCTTGTCCACCTGTTGGAGCACACGCTACGTGGAATAATGGACAGGGCACTTGAGGCAGAACAGAGAGAGAGGAAGAGGAGGACTTCCTTACCTCTCAAGGCCCCCTTTATCCAGACAGTGTTCCTGCGGGCCCACCGATCACACAGGAAGAGCAAGAAGAGGGTTGTGTCAGCATGGAGGTGGAGCCTAGCACTCAGCAGCAGTCTTCAAGGGATCATTTACAGTCCCCAGAAACCCATGGACTTGTATGTGGCTGGGAGGAGGTGTCTGCGGATCATGTTGTCCTTAGTGACCCAGAGGACTCCGGACCGAATGCCTCAGCAAACCTACGCTGCATGGCCTCCCTGATCCTGAGGATCCTTGTATTCGTGGTATCAAGGAGAGGGATCACTACTGGCTGGCAACCCTCCTTCATCCACGTTACAAGAGTAACTTTGCAGACCTTATCTTGCCATCGTAGAGGGAGCAAGGATGAAACCTCTTTGGGAGGCCTTGCAGAAAGGTTTGTGCAACGCGTTTCCAGAGCCTGGGAGGTTAAAAATTCCCGGTCCTGGACAACGTGTTGCTGATGCTTTGGTCAGTCACAAAAGGAGCGGTGGAGAAGGTGGCCGTCTCACCGATGCGTTCAGACAATTTTTTAGTCCGCAGCCCCAAGGTATGATTGGTTCCAGCAACCATCGCCAGCGTCTGATTCACATGGTGCAGGAAAACCTAGGGGCAAGATCAGACTTGGACACCTTTCCCACCGAAAATCCTTTTGGTTACTGGGTCTTGAGGATGGATCACTGGCCAGAACTTGCACAGTACGCAATTGAGCTACTGGCCTGTCCTGCATCCAGCGTTCTTTCAGAACGCACATTCAGTGCTGCTGGAGGCTTTGTAACTGATCACAGGGTGCGCCTCTCCACCGGCTCGGTCGATCAACTGACCTTCATAAAAATGAATCGGGCTTGGATCACCACCAGCAACTAAGCTCCTGATGCTGATGTAACTGAATATTTTTTGAATGTGAGATCCCTTCAAGACTGCCTATGCTGAGTGACATCCTCTTCCTCCTCAATGTTCATGTTTATAGCTTGTAAGAACATTTTTGGTTCTGGGCACCACCACCAGTGGCTAATAGAGCTGCACGATTATTCGCGGAGAGAATCGCGATCTCCGCGATCTCCACGATCTCCCCGCGGGATGACCCGCGATTCTTATGTGTCACCGCCATTCCACGTAACCAGCGTGGAACGCAAATGCCGCCTGTGCTTCTCTTACAGTTCAATACAACTTTAGTGTGTGTCCATGTGCCACCCAGTGGTTACCGGCGGTACTGCTTCTGATGTACAGAACTGTGAGAAAGATCAATACATCAGAAGTAGTACCGCCCGCAACCACTGGGTGGAGCATGGATACACAGTTGTACAGGACTGTGAGAAAGATTAATACAACTGTGTGTATCCATGCGCCACCCAGTGGTTGCTGGCGGTACTGCTTCTGATGTATAAAAAACAGATCAGTGCTATATCTATATTGTTAAAGACCATATAACTCCTATGAAAAAAAAGCAGAATCAAAGTTTGATTCTGCTATTTTTAAAGGAGTTATATGGTCTTTAACATTATAGACATATCGCTTGTCTGTTTTATATATTCGTATTTTCAAATAAATCACAGGTTTATTTATTTGGGAGGCGGGTTCTGGCTATCAATTTTTGAGAATCGTGATCTTTGATCTAAGCAAAAGAATCGCGATTCTCATTTTGACCAGAATCGTGCAGCCCTAGGGAAGGGGAAAAAATTTAAATTTTTGCTGCAATACTTTGCAGCAGGGCTCATTCCTATTCCCCAACTAGAGTATCTGCAAGGGGTTGCAGTGTTGTAGCATCAGTGCCTAAGGTCTATATTTTCTGCCCTGTAACAGGGGCGTGTAATTACAATTCTTGATCTAATTTTTCACAGCAGGGCGTTCCAGCGCCCACCAAGACTAACTGTGAGGGTTTACAGTGTTGTGGCAACACCAACACCTAGGGCCCACATTTCTGCAGAGTATATACGTCAGGCCCCTACTTTCATACATCCAACTTACAAACGACTCCTACTTGCAAACGGAAGGAGACACCAGGAAGTGAGAGGAAATCTACCCCTAGGGAAGGGGAAATTGTCTCCTGTAAGAGTTAATATGGGAAAAAGGTGTCTCCTCTCCACTGATGCTTTATCACCAATCCTTATTTCTCTCTAAAAAAAAAAAAAATCAAAATCCAATTGTCATTGGGACAGAAAGTGAGGTGAAAAACAAATGTTACAGGGGTGATGACCCTTTTTTTTTTTTTTTTCAGAAAGCTTAATGTATTTTTTTTGACTGGAGCTACAGTTTAAACAAGTTCCAGTTCAAAATTACAAACAGATTCTACATAACAACAAACCTACAGTCCCTGTATTGTTTTCACCGCCTGTATACTGCTGTTCAGAGTATATAGGGCCTGGGGGCCCCACGCCTTTATTTTATTTGGGTGCAGGGTTCCCCTTAATAATCATTCAAGACACAAATGGGCTGGTAATGGACTGGGGGGTACCCATGCAATGATTTTCATCCATATTGGCGGGACCAGACATTACATTAAAGCCGAAAGCCGTTTTAAATGACTTTTACTCCTTTTAGAAATGTCATTTTGTGCAGGGACAGTTCTAAAGACAGGAAACATGTGCCACTTCACAGGCATTCTATAGGCACCCAGCAGGTACAATACTTAAAGTGTAAGTAAACCCTTCTATCGTTTTCAGGCAAGGAAGCTGCCATCTTGGCCTCTGTTTAATCTTCAACTGCCATGATGCTGCACATGTGATCAGTTATGACACCAGCCATTGGATAGTTTGGTTGAGAGCACAACCATACTGACAGTTGCTAATCCTGGCATGCCGGAAATGTAACTGCTTTTTGAAACTGTTAGATTGATGGGTTTACTTCCGCTTTAAAGGAATATTTCACTTTTTTATTTTCTCACTTTAAGCATCATCACTGCTCCTGAAAAAATTGCAGTTTTTAAAACTTTTTTTTTTTTGCATTGATACATGTCCCCTGGGGCAGGACCCGGGTCCATAACCCCTTTTTAGGACAATAACTTGCATTTTAGCCTTTAAAATTTGCACTTTTGATTCCTCATGTTCGAGTCCCATAGACTTTTTAACAGGGTTCGAAAGTTTGCGCAAACTTTTGGTCCATTTGCATGTTCTGGATGCGAATGGAACCGGGGGGTGTTCAGCTCATCCCTAATCTTAAGTATGGGGGTCCGTTACCGCTCCCTCCTTCACACTTGCTACAAATACCCTTCTGGGGAAAAAAATGAAACAGTTGCTGTGTAAATACAGAGCTGTGAAAACTGCCGCTGTAAAAAAAGGAACCGTCTGACACATTGTTTATAAACATTGATCAGACAGGAGATCGAGAGATACAAAGTATTTTTTTTTTCTGGTATCTCTTCTGTTCTATTAACTTGGTATCTATTCTGTTACACTGCAGGCAGGGGAACACAAGAGAGCACAGCAGTCTGTCTAGAGACCAGGAGAGGAGAGAGCGAAGTGCTGAGGTGACAGGTGAGCTGATCATGTGATTTGAACTGGAGGGATTGAGTTGTTTAACAAATGACTGTTGGACAGGGCTGACACCACCACTTGGTACACAAGAATGCTGAGCTTTATCACCCCATAACAAGAATTGGGAGCTGAGTGCATCTGTGGCAGATCCATAGATATTTTGTCTGAACTTTCCTGGACTTTAAAACACATAACTGTCCACTTCTTATTATAGGGATGTACTGCATTATTTTTATTTTGTTGTGACTCCCATAATATTTTATGTGCATACAACATATTATATTCATGTTATAAACTTGTAAAAGCTTCCACTGTGCAAGTCTGGAGGTCATGTCTCTGAGTCATCTAGTCCAGCCATTCTCAACCAGGGTTCCGTGGAACCCTAGCGTTCCTCCAGAGGTGGCTAGGGGTTCCTTGAGCTGTGGCTGATTTACCTTCTGTTTGATGGTGCCTACACAATTCCACTTGGAGGAGCCAGTGGTATTACACCAATAATCTTCATAGTTCTCTGTAAGTGGGGCATTCTTACCACTACTGTAAAAAAGGGCATTCTTCTTACTGACCACCAAAGTAAGGGGCATTGTTCCCACTGACCCCCAATGAATGGGTTTTATCAGGGGTTCCCCGGGACATGAAAATTATTTTAAGGGTTCCCCAGCTGTAAAAAGGTTGAGAAAGTCTGATCTAGGCTGTCAAAAGGGATTAGTTAATGAGCTCATGTTAATTCGGTTTCTAGTCACAGGTGTATTTCCAGAGTAATTTGAGCAGGAGGTATGCACTTTCTTTTTTGACTGTGTATCAAACTTGTATCGCTTTCAATACATTTTCATTCCTGCTTGACCCTCAACACAGAGCCTCGTCTAGTATTTGGGGGAGAATTATTTGTATGGGTTTTTTGTTTGGCTGGTTGGAGTGTTCGGTGGCTGCCTTTTGTGTTTTTAGGAATGGAATTTCCTAAATAACTTACAAATGCCAGATTTTGGCAAACATTGGCTATGAAAGCAGGGCCTATGTCTGAGTTGACCTGTAGTGGGCATCCCCATCTAGGAATAATCTCTTGAGTGAGGATTTTTACCACTGTTTGAGCATCATCCCTTGAGAACATATCTACTATTACAAGTAAATATTCCTGTATTTTACCTAATTTGGGCATGTGAGTGAAATTAATCTGTAAAGGAGTGAATGGTGTGGATGGGTATATCAAGTGTTCATGTTTAGCCTCGTGTGGTTTTCTTTTGGAATGTTCTGGATGCATGTAATGCACCTAGAAACATAGGATTTTACAAGAGAGAAAAAAAATCTTTATCCAGTAATTCACATGTTATCTACCAGCCTTTGTGTCTCACCCCATGGTATTGTGAAATGAATAACGGGGAACTATCTACAGGTATACATGGGTTTCCCCTCTTCGCAGATAAGCCCAGACTCTGGCCTTTTCTGCACACCTGCAATATTCCATTATTTTATTTCAGTTTCAGTGGCATATGTTTTTAAATTAAATTAAATCTGAGAGTGTTTGGTCAAGCAACGGTATTTTAGGGGCTAGAGAAGGCATCTGGATAGTGAGTGAGTGAAAAATGTGTATAGCGCTACACATGCGAACTGAATCGCCTCAAGGCGCTTGGTAACCATTTCCTACGATTTATTGCCTTCAGAATAGGTGGGTTTTGAGTTTGGAGTTTGAAGGCCTGGTGATTCACTCCTGTTCAGATATTGGTTGGTAATGTGTTCCACAGTCGAGGTCCAAAGCAGAACGTAAATTTTCAGTGCAAGGACTTGTAGCCCTCCTTGGGTATTTGGAGTAGATTTTGATCGGTAGAACGGAGAACACAATTGGGGTTGTGGCATTTTAATTCATCACATAAACATTGGGGTGCGCTTCCTTGTACACATTTGTGCGTGAGGCAGAGCGCCTTAAATGTGAGTCTTTTACGGGCAACCAGTGGAGGGAACTGAGGGAGATATGGATTTCCCAGGTTTTTTCCTGTTACAAGTCGTGCCGCCGTGTTCTGGGTGACTTGTAGACAAGCAACCTGGTATTTTGGGAGTCCAAGGTAAAGGGCGTTTGCATAGTCGAGCCTGGAGTTGATCATTGTTCCCACCACTAGTGTTGCTGAAGAATATTCGCATTGCGAATATTCGTTACGAATATTGCATATTCGAGTATTCGCGAATAACTCGAATATTGCGGTGAATATTTATTTTTAATATTTATTTTTAATATTTATTTTTAAAACCGATCACATCCTAGTGATCTCCATCGACGTCTAAAAGCATTGCTGGTATGATTAGAGACCCTGGGCCGAGTAGCTGAGGCGATCCTTTTATGTTGCCGAATATTCGTATTACGAATATTCGCGAATACTTTCTCTGCCCTTCTTTTGCATCAGAGCCAATCAGAGTTCTCCTACCACAGTTGTCAGAGGTTGGCAACCTCCATAGCAACCAATAGGAACCTGCCTGCACGACCATTATATAAGATCACTCCCAGCAGTATTTCAGTGCAGATTCACAAGGTGGCTAGAGAGAGTGGAGTGTTTCTGTGCGTTTTTCCTGTGTATTGCGATCTTAGAGCTCAGCATTGTGCTTCCTATAGTGCTTTCAGTTCTGAGTTTCCTGCTTCTAAAACCAAATGCTTTTTTCAAAGCAAAAGACCCAACAGCTTTTCTAAAAGCTCAGATTTGTGTTGTTTTGTCCAGGTTAGTGTAGCTTAGTGTTAGATAGATTTCTGTGTAGTTAGTGTAAGTGTACATTTCTTTAAGGTAGCTTAGTTTAGTGTGTGTTTTGTGTATAAAAAAAAATAGCTTTAGTTTAGTCATATAAGTTTGTGTAATTTAGAGTTAGTGTTTAGTGCATATTAGTTTATTATTTGTAGTCCTCGTCTTTGTCCTTGTCAGTCAGTGTAAAAAAAAATAAAAAAAAAATGTAGCTTTAGTTTTAGTCATATAAGTTTGTGTAAGTAGAGTTATTGTTTTAGTGCATTTTAGTTTAGTAATCCAGTAAATGATCTCCGTTTTCGCGTGTTGTTCGCGCGGACGAGAATTTCGCAATCAATTTCGCATTAGCGAAATTTCGCAACATTTTTTTTTTTTGATAAAATATCACGAATATTCGATATTAACGAATATTTCACGAATATTCTTCTATATATTCGTGAAATATCGCAAAATCGAATATGGCGTATTCCGCTCAACACTACCCACCACTACTGCTGTGTCTTCTTTTGGAATGAAGGGAACCAGTCTACGTAGCAGGCGCAGCAGATGGTGAGACCTGCTGACTACTGAACCTATTTGTGCATCCATTGTCATGTCAATGTGACTCCAAGGCTTTTGACTTTGGTGCTAGGGGTGATGATTTGTTCCAGGATGGGTGGGGGCGTCCATGTTGTCGTAGCAAGTCTCTTTCAGTTAGCATGGAACAGAAGAAGTTCTGTTTTTAAACCATTGAGTTTAAGGTAACTCTCCGTCATCCAGTTCTCTATCAGAGTGAGGCATTTCTCTAGTCCGAGATAATAATCCTTTTTGCTGCTGATACGAAAGTAAAGTTGGGTGTCATCAGCGTAGGAATGGTAGAGTAAATTCTGATTACTAATGATTTTTGAGGAGAGGGCAGAGCCTCTTGTTTAGAAGCTCCTTATGCATATTAAAATGGGACTGCCTCGAGTACAATGTCAGGGAGCTGGACCACAGCATATCCAGCATAAGTGTGGTAATTTTTGGTCTTGAGCAAGACCCATCTACAAACACCTTTTTGAGCTCCCGGAATTGCACCTGAGCACAGATCTTCCCTGGGTGAGGTGTCCTGCTGTATAGCTTCAATACATTAATGTTGCAGGGCTACCTTATCCTCCTCATGTCCAAATGCTGCATACACATGATCGGAATTTCGGTCGGGGAAAAACCTTGGATGTTTTTTCTGACTGAATTGCGCTCAAGCTTAGCTTGCTGCATACACGTTCTCTGAACTTTCAACCGGCAAGAATGCAGTTGACATACAACACTAGGACGAGCTAAGAAAATTAAGTTAAATGCTTCAGAGCATGCGTCAGAATTGCTACAGACTATCCAAATTTCTGATTGGAATTATTTTCCGTCTGAAAATTTGAGAACCTGCTCTCAAATTTTTGTTGGTGGGAAAAGTCAGATGGAGTCAGAATTTCTGACCAAAAGCTCACATCGGACTTTCTTTATCGTACATCACGGGACACAGAGCGCATAGCCATTACACTTGGGTTATATGGGTACCTTCAGGTGTGGACACTGGTGTAATCAATTTCACAGGAAGTTTCCTCCCTATATAACCCCCTCCCACTGGGAGTGCTTCAGTTTTTTCGCCAGTGTCTTAGGTGTTGATCACGTCTAGCTGTCCCTCGGAGGTCTCGGGACCCAGGATAGCTAGCCGGATCCGTCCGAAGTGCTTCAAAGCCAAGGTGTACGGTACCCGGGCCCTGCTGGAGTGGGGTTTTGCCTATAATGCCTCTCCTTGGAGGGCTGGATTCTGGGCTCCAGTGCCTTAGTCTCTTCCAAGAACTAAACGCTACTGATGCCAGGATGCTATATAGGTCCAGGTGTGTGGGTTCCTTAAACACAGGACCCCGGTCCCTGAAGGTCCAAGACAATACCCACGGAGATGGGGGAAGGTTGGGCCTCTTGCGTTTTGCAATACCCTGCGGCGTGGAGCAGGTAAGAGGGAACCTGCGGGACTTGGTTCGACAGTAGGTATCCCCCTGGGGGTTCTGGGTCGGCTAATGGTATGCTTGTGCATCAGCCACTATCTCCACCATGTCTTTTGAGGCAGGATGGGATGTACTAATGTTTACCCAGATAACATGTAGGTATATGTATGCTTTTAAAGATATGTATTTGCTACTCCCCCCAGATCTGCCTGTTAGCATGATACTGCAGCCCCACGTGCTATAGGGAGGAAAATGCCGACAAAACTCCTGTTCCTCCATGTTGGTTTCAGCGTGGGGGGGGGGCGCGCGCGCCGCCTTTTACAGCGTCAGCGTGCGGGCCAGCAGCGTCAGGTCTCAATTAAAGCAGCAAAGCATTTCCTGGCTGGTCATTCCCTCCTGAAAGCAGAGGAGGCTGAGGACACAGAGCGCGCAGCTGAGCTATTTCTGGCTAACAGTGACACCCAGTGGGGGTTTGTGGATCTTAAGGTCTGGACTTAGCTCCATACTGACCAGAAAAAGAAAAAAAAAAAGAGGTTTTTTTCTTAAAGGGACTCAGTCTTAGATCTGGCAGTATCTGAGTCGGTGCAACCTTGGGCTCCAGCTAACGGGCATTGGTGTGGCAATATTCACAGGACTTTCCTCGGTATTGCCGCCTTCTCGGGCATATGAAAATTTGGAAAAATTTTACCATAGCCTGTTTTTATTAATGGTTCACTTCTAGCTACAACAGTTGGGTGTTGGCTTTAGGGGTGTCTCAAGGTTGTGCAATGGCTCCCAAGGGATCAGGACCAGCTAAGGCTGCAAAAGGTACCAAAAAACTAAAGGGGTCTCCATCGGGGTCAGTGGATTTGGGCCAGGCTCTAGTGGTCCCACCCTCACCAGATAGACCACCGAACAGCATGTTGCAGGAGCCATTGAGGGTGCTAGGGGCAGAGGCGGCCCCCAATCAACCCATTCCCGTTTACGTTACGGAAGAAATGCTAGCGACCACCCTGGGTGGGCTAGAGGAAAGGTTAACTGCTTTAATTGCCCGCTCTTTGCCAGGTGGCAAACGGGCTAGATCCCCGTCACCTAGATTGGTGTTTTCAGATGCAGAGGTCCTCTCTTCGGAGGAATTGGACCCACAGGGGGATCAAGCGGACCCGAGTCCCGACGGTTCAGACAGTGAAGGTTCCACTATAGATGAAATTTTTTCGGCTTCTCAAGCAGAGAGCCTGTGGATCCAGTCTCTGACAGATATGGTTCGCACTGCTTTTAAACTTCCAGTGTCAGAACAATTAGCCCCCGCGGTATCCTCTTTAGGTTCCTTGAAGGCACCGTTGAGTGGTGCGTCTTTTGCGGTTCACCCCCTTCTGGAGAGCGTGATTTTTCAGGATTGGGCTCGGCCTGATAGGATTTTTATCCCTCCTAAAAGGTTCACTATTCTCTATCCTATGGAAGAAGAATTTGCAAAGAAATGGGCATTCCCTACCGTGGACGCAGCCATTTCCTGCGTAAATAAATCCCTGACCTGTCCGGTTGAAAATGTCCAGATGTTTAAAGATCCAGTCGACAAAAAGTTGGAGACCCTACTGAAGGCTTGTTTTACCACAGTAGGTGCCGTGGTTCAGCCAGCGGTGGCAGCCATTGGCGTTTGTCAGGCTTTAAAGGATCAGACTAAACAGATATTAAGGGACATACCGGCTCAGCAAGCTCGTGAATTGACTGACCTCCCAAGGGCTCTCTGCTTTGCAGTAGATGCTATTATGGACTTCGTTCAACAGGCGTCTCGTTTATCTCTGCTGTTGGTTCATATGCGTCGCCTTTTGTGGCTGAAAAACTGGTCAGCAGAGGCACCCTGCAAAAGGCTTTTAGCAGGATTTCCCTTTCATGGTGGGAGACTATTCGGTGAAGACCTAGATAAATATATCCAGACCATATCAAGTGGTAAAAGTTCTTTCTTGCCTGTCAAGAAAAGATTGCGTGGGCCCGCGTTTAAGCGACAGGCCTTCGCAGGCTCGGCCCCTTCAACTTCCCGTCAGTATCGACGGCCTCCCGGGCGTTCAGCATTTAATAGCCGCCCACAAGGACAAGCCACGGCAGGCAAGAGGCCATGGTCTCGCAAGCCGGTTAAACCAGTCATCAAGTCAGATTCATGAAGGGGTGCCCCCACTCTCTTGGGTGGGGGGAAGGCTTCGGTTTTTCTCCGAAGTGTGGAAGGCCAGAATTCCCGACTCTTGGGTACTGTCCGTGGTAGCCACGGGCTACAAGCTAGAGTTTCGGGAAGTCCCCCCTCCTCATTTTCAGGGGTCAAGTCTTCCAAGCGACCCATTAAAGAGGGCCTCTCTTGTAAAAGCATTGGATCGTCTCTTGCTCCAAGGAGTAATTGTAGAAGTACCAACCCAGGAATGGGGTCTGGGATTCTACTCCAACCTTTTCATAATACCAAAGCCCAATGGCGACGTCAGGCCTATCTTAGACCTCAAACGCCTAAATCGCTTTCTAAGGATTCAGACCTTTCGTCTGGAGTCCATACGTTCGGCGGCAGCCAGCCTACATCAAGACGACTTTCTAGCATCTATAGACATAAAGGATGCGTATCTGCACGTGCCGATCTACCCGGCACATCACAAGTTTCTTCGTTTTATGATAGATCACCGTCATTACCAGTTCGTAGCCCTCCCTTTCGGGTTGGCAACAGCTCCGCGGGTATTCACAAAGGTGTTAGCCCCGGTGCTAGCCGTCCTAAGGACAGAAGGCATTTTGGTCCTGGCATACCTGGACGATCTTCTGGTTATCGACAGCTCAGCTTCCAGCCTCAATCATGCAGTAGTTCGCACAGTTCAGCATCTAGAGGAATTCGGGTGGATTGTGAACCAAGAAAAATCGATATTGAAACCCACAAAGCAGTTGGAATATCTAGGCCTTCGGCTAGATACAGACTGCCAGAGGATATTTTTACCTCAAGCAAAGGTCAGATCAATAACTCAAGCAGTTTAAGTGATCTTGGGCAAGAAGAGGCCGACTATTCGCCTATGTATGCGACTGCTGGGGAAGATGGTGGCCGCCTTCGAGGCAGTACCCTACGCCCAGATCCATACCAGATATCTTCAGGCAGCCATTCTCTCTGCTTGGAACAAGTCCATTCAGACGTTAGATCGTCCGTTGGTGCTCTCCCCAGGAGTCCGGCGCAGCCTGTTTTGGTGGCTGGTCCCTCAAAATTTGTCAAAGGGGAAATCTTTTTGCCCCATCACGTGGAAGATAGTAACCACGGATGCCAGCCTATCAGGTTGGGGGGCAGTTCTAGAAGGACAGACCCAGCAAGGGCAGTGGTCGGAGGCAGAAAAACTGCTTCCCATCAATATCCTAGAGATCAGAGCTGCTCGGCTGGCCCTGATCGCCTGGACTCTCCCCCTTCAGGGTCTGCCAGTAAGGATACAGTCCGACAATGCCACTGCGGTGGCATACATAAACCACCAGGGGGGCACGAGGAGCCTAGCAGCCCAAAGGGAAGTAAAATTGATTTTCTCATGGGCTGAAGCCCATGTACCCTGCATCTCGGCAGTGTTCATCCCAGGGATAGACAATTCTCAAGCAGATTTTTTGAGTCGTCAACAGTTGCTCCCGGGGGAGTTGTCTCTTCACCCCCAGGTATTCCAAGAGATTTGCCAAAGATTCGGTGTCACAGATGTGGACATTATGGCAACGAGATCCAACAAAAAGTTGGACAAATTCATATCCCGAGCCAGGGATCCCTCGGCCTACGGGACCGATGCGTTGGTTTGCCCTTGGCACCAGTTTTCTCTCCTGTATGCGTTCCCTCCACTGCAGATGATTCCCCGCCTTCTACGGAGGATCAGGGTGGAGCGCAGGCCTGTGATCCTGGTGGCCCCAGCCTGGCCCAGGAGGGCTTGGTACACACTCATCGTGAAGATGTCAGTCGGGGCGCCGTGGCCGCTCCCCCTGCGCCCAGATCTGCTGTCTCAGGGCCCAATCTGCCACCCTGCTTCACAGCAGCTAAATTTGACGGCTTGGCGGCTGAATCCCTAATTCTTAAGGGCAGAGGCCTCTCAGCTCAGGTCATATCTACGTTGATTCAGGCTAGGAAACCGGTCTCCAGAAATATTTATTACAGAGTCTGGAGAACCTATGTGGAGTGGTGCGAGTCTCAAAAATGGCATCCTCGAAAGTTTTTTATTGACAGGATCTTGCGATTCCTCCAGGTTGGCGTTGACAAAGGGTTGGCTCTTAGTACTCTAAAGGGGCAGGTGTCGGCTTTATCGATATGGTTTCAAAGACCCTTGGCCACCCATTCGCTTATGAAAACCTTCTTGCAGGGGGTCTTGCATGTGAATCCCCCTATTAGAGCTCCCCTCTGCCCCTGGAATTTAAATCTGGTCTTGTCAGCTTTACAAAGGCAGCCGTTTGAACCTCTGACAGAAATCCCTCTTGTGCTACTAACCCGAAAGTTGGTTTTCTTGGTGGCTATGGCTTCGGCCAGAAGGGTTTCCGAGCTGGCAGCCTTGTCATGCAGGGAGCCATACCTTATTCTGCATAAGGACAGAGTGGTTCTGCGGCCTCAACATTCTTTCCTTCCTAAGGTCATATCCAGTTTTCACTTGAATCAGGACCTAGTCCTACCATCCTTCCTTCCTACTCCCCAGTCCAGAGAGGAAAGACTGCTTCATACTTTGGACGTGGTTCGAGCCATGAGGGTCTATCTCAAGGCTACAGAGAAGATTCGGAAAACAGATGTGCTTTTTGTTCTTCCGGATGGCCCCAAGAAGGGTCAGCCGGCTGCCAAGTCTTCCTTGGCTAGGTGGATTAAGCAGCTGATTTTTCAGGCCTATGGTCTGAAGCGCGTGCCACCTCCCTTATCAGTTAAAGCCCATTCTACGAGGGCCATGAGTGCCTCCTGGGCGGCACACCATCAGATCTCTATGGCACAGGTTTGCAAGGCGGCAACCTGGTCTTCCGTACATACGTTTACTAAATTTTATAAGTTGGACGTTGCAAAGGGTACGGACGCAGCATTTGGGCAGGCGGTCCTACGGGCAGCAGTATAGAATCCTCTGGTCCGGGTCACGCCCCCTTTTTTCTGTTGGTGGAGTTACTTTACTTCCTGATAATTTTTTGTTTGGCTATTCTTGGCCTTACGGTCTCCCTCCCTTCATAGAGCATTGCTTTAGGACATCCCAAGTGTAATGGCTATGCGCTCTGTGTCCCGTGATGTACGATAAAGAAAAAAGGATTTTTAATAAACAGCTTACCTGTAAAATCCTTTTCTTGAAGTACATCACGGGACACAGAGCTCCCACCCCTCTTTTGGGGAACATTGTGTAACCTCGGAGGAATTGCTTGCTACAAAACTGAAGCACTCCCAGTGGGAGGGGGTTATATAGGGAGGAAACTTCCTGTGAAATTGATTACACCAGTGTCCACACCTGAAGGTACCCATATAACCCAAGTGTAATGGCTATGCGCTCTGTGTCCCGTGATGTACTTCAAGAAAAGGATTTTACAGGTAAGCTGTTTATTAAAAATCCTTTTTTTATTGTCGGAAAATGGGACCATGGGCATTAGAGAACATTCAGGATTTGGGCTGTGCCTGAAGTGGGGGAGGCTTATTTTATTTATAAATTAGGGTTTGAGAGCAAAATTACCTCATACCTACTCAGACGCTATGCAGACTTATGTTGGATGTGGATATTCTTTAGGAGGATGGACACATTATGGGTGGTGTGAAGGGTAGTTAGATGACCTAAAGTGAAAGATGTGGCCATTTCAACAACCATAGCACAAGATGCTAGAGCTTTTAGTCACGCAGGCATACCCTGAACCGGCATAGGCACCACTCTTGAGAGAAAAAAAGCGATAGTCCACAGTTCTCTTGTGACTGACTCTCCTTTCACCTTTTTGTGAGTGTAAAACCAAGGTATTCAACAGTTTCTTGACACAACTAGTTTATTTTTGGAAACTTTATGGCCGTTATCTGCAAACCAACCATCCTCCTTGCAGGCTACCTGGCTTGGGCTACATATTGGAGTAGGACAGAACCATGAAGGGGATTCAGGACCGTAATGTGGCCTGGAGCACAACTGAGTAGACTACATGGGAGTCCACATAACCCTGGGGCATTCTACACCATGTCTTTTGGCAATTTCGAAGGCAAGAATGGGCTGTGCCTTTTTGTCCACAGGAACAAAAAAAATATTGCATTTGAAGGTCAATAATGGAAAAATATTCTGCATCGGATGGCATGGAAGTAAGGAGGGATGGCACATCGGGCACTATAGGAGCTATGGGGACAATTCAATTGACAGCTCTAAGATCTTGTACAAGTCTATAAGAACCACCAGGCTTCTTTAGAGGATTTATTGGTGTGTTCCATTTATTTTGAGTGATTTATCTCACTATGCTTGTTTCAGAAAATGTTCAATCATAGACACAATTTCCTCTTCCTTTTCTCTAGGAAGAGGATTTTGTTTATGATAAATGAGTTGGGCTCTGGGTTTTAACATGGCTTTATATAGGGTGCATGAAATTAGCCCAACATCTAAACTGTTTATAGACCAGACTTTATGACTGGGGACCAGGTAGGTCACCATCATCGGTTCCTAAAAAGAAAAATTGCCTTTGAATGGAAATCTTTTTAGAATGCACTATGATTCCTTCCTTCCTTCCTTCCTTCCTTCCTTCCTTATCATTTTCATAACTATTCCAAGTTTGCCCAAAAGGTCTCTTCACAAAAGATTAACAGGGCAATTTGGGATAATTCTGAAAGTGTGTTTGAGTGCAGGCTGATCACCATATGAGGGATCTATGACAGTTGGGTGTTTTTACAGGTTTTGGTAAGTATCCCATTAATTCCCATTGAAGGCTCAGCCTTTTTGGTTTCACCGCCTAAAAAAATCCTTGCTCAGGGTGCCCCTGAATCTAGGAGAAGTGGTACTTCCATTCCATTCACATGCAACATAACAATTGGCTGCTCTGAATAAGAGGATGAAACCAGGGGAAAGGCTGGGATACTACCTTCCGGGCATCCTCATTGGGGTTGTTTCCATAGGATGGGGTATTTCGGCCCTTGGTGTTGGTTTTGGGAGGGTTGTGCCACTTGTGCGGTGTGTTTTTGTTCATGTAAATTATATAGACATTGATTTCTCCAGTGGTCAAGATTGCCACAATTAAAACGGCCTCTTTGTGAGGGCTGTTGTCTGGAGAAACCTTGGCCCCTGCCTCTGTTCTGCATTGTACCACTACCAGGGTTGGGTTGCTGCTGTTGAACCCCCTCCCTGGAAATGTGTACCCAAACTTATTGGTTTCTAAAAACATCCTGTTGCATCCTTCTCTGTGACTGCTTTCTGGAATTATCAGGCAAATCAGAAATTATTTGTACAGCCATTAACCCATGTTGGGGTTTTAAGTTATTAATGAACGTCTGGATCATCAAACTATGCATAGTTGGTAGTATTAATAATTCATCTTCCTGTGTTCACACATCCAAAAATCTCTTCAAAAAATCGAATGCACATTCTCCTGACTTTTGTTTACAAGCTATGGCAGTAGGAAGGGAAGTTCTGTTTTTAAAGGCATTATTTAATTTCGCTTCAAATTGATTCAACATGGTAGTTCTCCCTTGTTCAGTATTAAGCTGGGAAGTATCGGCTTTTACTGTCTTTGGGTCTTGGATATCATTTATGGATGCTACTTTAGTCCAATCAAATGTGGATGTGTGTCCAATGACCCATTTACAATTTATCACATATCTTCCTGTGTATTTTTTTTCCCTTTGCAAGCCTTTTTCAAATTAATCAAGTTTGCAGAGGCAGACTGAGTTGATTTTGGACAGTGTAACAATACATTAAAAACATTGTCCAAAATCAACTCATATCTTCAATATAATTCACCCTTTTCAACATGTCATTTCCTATAAGGAGCCTACATGCTAAAACTAGATATGTGCATTCCCGTTCGTACGAATGTTATTTTCGTACGAAAATGTTCATTTTCGTACCCGCGGGATAATGTGTACATACGAAAACGGTAAAGCACCAAAATACGAAAACGACGGGATAACGGATGAGCCGCATAACGAACGACCGCAAATACAAACGAACAATCTGACGGGAAAAAACGACAAAACGAAAACGGCAAAATAACGAAAATGAAATCTGTATCAAGAGGTTTGCACTGTGTATTTTGTTTGAATCCGTTTTGTGTTTGTTTTCAGTTGTATGTTCATTGTTCAATGACATCTATAACAAAAGAATTTCATTATGTATATTGAATGAATTCCTTTTTCTGTTTTCTGTGTATTCAAAATACTGAAGGCAAATCTTTTGTTATATGTGTCATATCAACATACGAAAATAACAAAAGAAACGGGTTCAAATGCAAATCTTTTGTTTATGTTTTTTTTGAATGGCCAGAGAGTTAGGCTGGCCATACATGATACCATTTTCTGTGCAATTTTCTTTAGATTTACCTTCAACTATGTAGTGCAAGGGCCTGCCTGATTGCATACAATTGAAAGTGTTGTTTAGTTTGACCTCATATTATATGGTTTTTGGTAAATCTAAAAGAAAATTGTACAAGAAAATTGAACATGTATGGCCAGCCTCAGTGACTGAAAGCAGCTTCTCTTTTGTACAGTAAAGCCTAATAAACTTTTCTGTGGATTTTCATCTGAAGGGAGATCAGTTGGCCAGACTTTTGAACCCAAAAATGGTTTTCTGATGCAGTTTAAAAACAAATTTTCTGAGAACGATCGGAAAACTATCGTTTTTATGTTTGTTGTTAAAACAGTCTGACCAAGTGTATGGGGCTTAACAATAGTATTGTGTATATATACACTGAGGCTGGCCATACATGTTCAATTTTCTTGTACAATTTTCTTTTAGATTTACCAAAAACCATATAATATGAGGTCAAACTAAACAACACTTTCAATTGTATGCAATCAGGCAGGCCCTTGCACTACATAGTTGAAGGTAAATCTAAAGAAAATTGCACAGAAAATTGTATCATGTATGGCCAGCCTAACTCTCTGGCCATTCAAAAAAAACATAAACAAAAGATTTGCATTTGAACCCGTTTCTTTTGTCATTTTCGTATGTTGATATGACACCTATAACAAAAGATTTGCCTTCAGTATTTTGAATACACAGGAAAAAGGAATTCATTCAATATACATAATGAAATTCTTTTGTTCTAGATGTCATTGAACAATGAACATACAACTGACACTAACAAAAGAAAAGCATTCAAGATACACAGAATGCAAATTGATGAAAATTCACGATAATTATTGTCTAACAAGAAACGAACATGAATTAAACAGAATAACGAATCATCCCACATGTACGAAAATAAAACGGTAACGGAAATACGAAACGATCGGAATACGAAAAAATTGCGTTGTACGACAAACGAACGGGAACGAACGGGAAAACGGGCGTCTTACGAAAAACGAACGGAAATGAACAGACGGGAACATACGAAACGGAACAAAAAAAAATAAAAAAAAATTTTCTGTGCACATGTCTAGCTAAAACCTTGTACATTTGCATCCATCCCATATACCTTTACACTCTTTGTTCTGGTTGGGCTTAAAAATTTACAATGGCACCCGCAATAGCTTTTGTCATTCCTATCATGTCAAGATCATCTTCCTTTTCTATTATAACAGCAGGGGGGATTGGCTAGGTGATGTGTAGCCCCCTGTTGCTCCTTCTGAAACGCTATCACTATCCTCAGAATCTTGTGATGCTTTTCTTTGTGGTGTGGCAGGTGCCTGTGTCACTTGTTATTGTAGCGGAGCCTGTTGGGGTAATGGGTCAACTGCAGGGAGAGGGTTAATGGGTCGCTGGTGTACTGCATAATGTCTGGCCAGTAAGTCTATTTCCTCTTTAGTTAAACTTGGGTACATTTTATTATAAGTGGGTGGGGAACCTGAAGCTGTAGTGGGCACGGGTGCTGTAGGACTGGGTCATTTGACCTTCGCCTCTTGGAAGTGCTTCAGATTGCATTCCTCTTTGGTCATACAATTTTTGGCTTTTTTTTGTTTGTTATTGTCCCTCTGGAACCAATAAAGGTGCATATTGTAGCCAATTTTCACCACCCTTTCTCATGTATTCCATGTCCCACTGTGGGTCTCCCTCAAACCATGGAAAAGCTTTTTTTGTCCTTGAGACACATAAATCTTTTACCATATGAAACTCATCATTTGCACCATCTCTGGGGAAAGGGTCTGTACTAACCAAAGCTTCTGTCCACCCCGCCAAATTAGAAACCCAAGGATTTATAAATTGATAGTCGGTACCACAAACCCTGGCTATAAAATCTTCTTGACCCATATTAAAACAGTGAGAGTATGTCTGTCTTACCTTACAGACCTCCTTCTCCCACACAAACAAATTATCTTATACTTCTAATATTTCTTATACTTTATGGAAAAGAAAGAACAGAAAAAGTAGGTTGGGTCACCCAAGTATAAGCCTCATTAACTATTTAAGCTCCTTCCCAAAAGGACTGTACAGTAATGTATTATTCATTTTAAAATACCTTCACAGATGTACTTTTTAGGGGGGCCCCCCCCCCCCCAAAAAAAAATCCCCTATACACCAAGACGTGGTTTGTATCCCTCTTCTACATAAATTTAGTTCAAGATTAAATTTAAATCTGAGCTAAGGCAAGAGAAACAGTCTGTCCAAAAGATAAAGGGATCCTTCTTGCCAAAGGTGGTATACTTGGGTAATGCAGAATAACTGTCTGGCCCATTCAGATCTGAGAGACGCCCAAGAATACACATGAACAGTTGCGGAGTGTTATTAAGGCGTGTCTAGTTTATTGAACACAGATACACAGTATTTATGCAGTTGTAAAGACAATAATGTGGGGGCTAGGAGGGACTTCCTATATGTTATCAGAAAAAGACACAAGATATTTTTTAGCAAACATCTGCTTCCACCCTGATAATGCAGGTTCCTGTTTTCATCTCAATGACTATGTTACAGTTGGAACGAGAAATGTATTCTGGGACTTTAGCTTAAACCACAGATCACACGATTAAGTCTATGTAGGTGAGAAACAGATGTTGCCTATAGACAAAGACATACTATAGCCTATGTTTTCACAGAAACGGGAAGCTTGCTTCGGGAAATGGCTTAACCACACATAACTGACAAACTCTTAGTTCTATGTGAACCAAAGATGAGTTTTGATAAGGCAAAACTCATATATACATATCTGTCAAAACCCAGAGGGGAATCTAGAACTGGAGACAGAATTGTTTTATACATTCATTCTTACACTAGGATAGATTTAGTTTGTGCATATTGTAGTCAATGAGTTTAATTTGTTTGGCAAATCTAATTTCACTCACTGTATTCAGTGGAGCTGAAAAACGTTTTGGATTATAGTGTTGGTGTAGGTCAGGGATCCTCAAACTACGGCCCTCCAGCTGTTGCAGAACTACACATCCCATGAGGCATTGTAAAACACTGACATTCAGACATGACTAGGCATGATGGGAATTGTAGTTCCTGAACAACTGGAGGGCCGTTGTTTGAAGACCCCTGGTGTAGGTCAAATTTTAGTTCTGGCTCACTGTACACAATAGAGCTGGATTTAATAGCTGGTCTATGGCTGCCTGATAGTGTGCTTCTCACTGTTCACCTGGATGAGTTATGGGTAAAAGAGGCAGGAGGATATCCATTGGCAGCTTAATATTTTTGTAGCCCCAGCCAATCCCTGTGAGGTCTGGCCCAGAAGATTCTGGGAGAATGCATTAATACCTTGGAGCTGAGCCTAGATATGTTGTCTTCCAGAGGAAAAGATCACCAACTGGGTGGGGCTTGTTTTCCCCTCCCTGGGCACTCCTGCCATGTACTTGTCATGTGGAGGCCTGGGCTAGGAGGCTGGAGGGCCTGGGGTAAGGTTGCCACCTCATCCCTTTTAAACCTAGACACACATGAATTACACGGGTTCTGAGGCTAATTTTAATGCAGAGAAGTCACCAAGTAAATTTAATTAACACCTTAAAGCGGTTGTAAACCCTGAATATTTTTTATTAAACCATGTAGGTTTAGGAGATCTCGCAAACACCTACAGGTATGCCTTAATCTAGGCTTACCTGTAGGCGTAACTTCCTGAGGGGTTACAACCACTTTAATCAGCCACATAACCTGTGTAATTAATGTGTATGTTGGTTTCAAAGGGATAAGGTGGAAACCCTAGACTGGGGCCACTGAAGGTTGCTAAAGGCTGACTTGGGGGTCTGTTTGTGGATCTGGTCTGATACTACTGGAAAAGACTGCCTGTAGGATCATGGTAGGTGGCAACCATTTGTCTGGAGGCATATGCGAGTACAGACATGGTTGAGAGATCCTAGAGACTGAGTGCCACAGCCACCCCTCCTGTGCGCTTGGTCAGCTGTGTGTTTTGCCAATTTATTTTTATTTTTTTCTAAAGAGCATAGTCCATCCATTCCTTGTGAAAGGGCTGTTGCTTGGACTGTTAACCTGAGGAAGGCTCAACCTCAATGTTACTGCAGAGCCTGTTGACCATCTGCTACACAGAGACAGTGTTCCAAGAAGCAAGTTTAGCATCCTAACGTTTGTTCTAGGAAGATATTGGCGTATCCTATTTCTTCCCATACCCATCTTCAACATCAAAACGCCAACCTAGTACTGTTTCTTGAGCTGAAGGTGTGAATGTGCATATATGCCTGACTGTGGGACATTTGGCGAATACTCATGTGCTTGGCTGCAGGGTTGTGGGGAAAAGACTCAAGGACGTATGAAATTGTTGGCTCCTATGGGGGGTCCCACTACACTTGAATGGTTAATTTCCCAGGAAAGGAACCTCCTCTGGGTGGAGACACTGCCACCTTTTATTATCAAATTCACCATTCCACTTGGTGAAGGCTCTGGTACTTCTAGTTACCTAAAGGTTTAGTATTGCCTGTTTTGGAGGACCACTACCCATAACCCCACAAAAGAGGGCTACAAGCTAAGTAAATGTTTTTATAGTACTGTTTTGTGAGTTCTTGCACCGCATGAATGAATGAAAAACTTTTATATAGCGATACACATGCAAACTGAATCGCCTCAAGGCGCTTGGTATCATTTACTTCTAATTTGGCCTTCAAAATAGGTGGGCCTTGAGTTTTTTTCCTGAAGGCCTGGTTATTCGTTTCCATCCGGATATTGGTTGGTAATGCGTTCCATAGTCAGGGTCTTTGGACTGCAAATCTTCGCTCTTCTTTTGTAACAGGCCTTGGGGATTTTAAGTAGATTTTGGTTAGTTGAACTGAGAACGCGGTTGGGGTTGTGGTATGTTATTTTCTCACATCCAGGAATCTGTAAGGTTAAGAAGGGTAACCTGTTATCAAAGTAATTTTGTCAATAAGATGAACCCAATATTGCAATGTGATACTGTGGAGGGTAAAGGTGAGGTTTACCAGTTGATTTGAATGGCCAAGGAACAGGTTCTCCTAAACTGACCAGACAGCTACATAGTACACCAATAAGTCAGTAAAACCTGGGGCTCAAAAAGTGTGATCCATGGAAACCTTACTACAGAAAAACATTTTTGTTTTATGTCCTGTAAAAACAACCAACTGTGAGTTAAACTTCTTCTCTTTTTTAATTTGTTTTATTTACAGAAACGTTCAAAGGTCCATAAAACCACTTGAAGAGTCTCCGATAATATCAAACTTTAAATTCTATTCTGTCTGTGATGGCTTCTGCTGATCTGAAAGCTGAGCTGGAATGTTCCGTCTGTCTGAACATTTATGCCAATCCTGTAATGCTGAAATGTGGACACAACTTCTGCCGGGACTGTATTTCTCGTGCGCTGGATACACAGGAGGGGTCTGGAGATTACTTCTGTCCTGTATGTAGGAAAAGGTTCAGGAGTCGGCCTGCACTGCACAGGAACATATCACTACATAACATAGTGGTGCACTTCCTGTCTTCTCAGCAAGATCTGGAGAAGTCCAGGGTCTTCTGTACTCACTGTGTGGACTCTCCTGTACCTGCTGTTAGATCCTGTCTGCTCTGTGAGGTTTCTATGTGTAGTAAACACCTGAGAGGCCACAAAACATCCCCAGAACACATCTTAACTGACCCCACCTTGTCCCTGAAGAGCAGGAATTGCTCCGTCCATAAGAAGATGCTGGAGTATTACTGCACTGAGGATGATACCTGTATTTGTGTGTATTGTTGTGTTATTGGAGGACATAAAGGACATGCGATGGAGACACTGGATGAGGCTTCTGAGAAGAAGAAAGAGACGCTGAGGAATGTTCTGCAGAAACTTCTGACAAAGAGCGAGGAGACGGAGGAAAGAGTCCAGAGTCTCCAGGAACACAGGAGGGAAGTAGAAGAAAAAACAGCTGGTGACACCGAGAGAGTCACTGTCCTTTTTAGAGACCTCAGGAGACGTCTGGAAGACCTAGAGAAAAGAGTCCTGAGGGAGGTCTCCGGGCGGGCAGAGCAGTTCTCCACCTTTATGTCCGAGCTGGAAATAAAGAAGGAGGAGCTGTCCAGGAAGATGCGTCACATTGAGGAGCTGTGTAACATGACGGATCCACTGACTGTCTTACAGGAATCAGACACAGGTGACTTGTGTGATACTGAGGATGGAGATAATGAGGACAGAGAGAGACATGAGAAGCTACTTCATGATGGAGGGGGTCTGGATGTGGCGGGGGTCTTACACACAGGTTTATCTGATATAATAACAGAGGTAAATGTGTACTTCTATATACAGAAACCTGAAGACCTATTACTGGATGTTAAGACCGCTCATAATCACATCCAGATATCAGATGACAGGAAAACTGTATCCAGGTCAGATAGAGACTGTAATTACCCAAAACTACCAGAGAGATTTCAGGAGTGTCCTCAGGTGATAAGCGCTCAGAATTATTCCTCAGGGAGACATTACTGGGAAGTGGATATCGGAGGATCAGATGACTGGAGAGTCGGGATTTGTTATCCCACTATAGACAGGAGTGGGTTGAAGGCAGGAATTGGAAATGATGATAAATCCTGGGGTTTGTACAGGTATAATAATCAGTTTTGGGTTACACATGACAGTAAATCCCTCCTCTTGAGTGCCAATATCTCCAGTAGCAGGGTCAGGATATATCTGAATTATGAGGCTGGGCGGATCTCCTTTTATGATCTGTGTCACCCGATCCAACACCTCCACACCTTCACCACCACCTTCACTGAGCCCCTCCATGCTGGGATAGGTATAGGAGGAGGCTGTATAAAGTTGTGCGGGGGGGATCCGGGAGATGTGAGAACTCCACCCAGAATCTGACATCACAGGGAGGGGAGGTGGGATTAGTTCATTGGTCAGCCAATGCTTGGAGGAGGTGGTGGTTCTGTAATGGGAGAAGTGTAATATGTCAATGCAGGACTTCTACTGGTCACTTGGCTGTGTTTTACTTAAGTCGCCAACCCAGAAAAAAAGCATACTGTTGATGAGACTCCGTTTCAGAATTCCTTATCTATATTTGTTCCGAGTCAAAGAGACATTTATTGAAGTCAAAGAATTGGCATGACAGCCAGGGCAAAATAATTGTCTTGAAGCATTTTGACAGCCCTCATGACTCTCTTGACAGATGCCTTTTAGATATAATACATTTAATTTATTTGCTCTCACTATGCTATGATATAAATCGGTAAGTATCATTTGGAAGTGTTAATGTGCTATATCCATATCTTCCAATGATTTATTTATTGTAACTATTATTTAAGTCCATAAATATCACAAAAAATAAAGTTCATATATGCTAATTCATCTTCAAAAAAGTGTCTTGTGCAAAAAAAGTAAGTGAAAAGAAAATCCAAATTCCTGTGTCCATACTCCTGATCAGTGGTGTTTTAGAGGGGGGCCACGGGGGGCTGGCGCCACCAATGGGTCACTGAAAACCCAGGGTCTCAGGCATTCACCATTGTAATATAAGCCCCAAGCGTAACCGCTGAGCGGGGACCAATATGATCCTGAGTGACACAGCAGGTCCTGCCCTCTGGAGCCTGTAGCGCCTATGATGGATGTCCCACTGGTCCAATGCCAGGACTGTGCAATGTGTGACATTCATCAGGTGCTGCAAGCTCCAGAAGGTGGCATGGCGTCCGCGTAGTAATTCCCACATCACTATGAGATCCCCGCTCGGGTGGGCAGCTCTCCTCTTGCTGCCTGCTGTGATGATGGACGTGCCGCACACTACGGCTGAGCTGCAGGACACATGAAGCCTATTGTCTCCTGGTCATGTAGGTCAGTGTATGTATGTCAGTGTATGCCAGGTTGGTTAGTGTGTCAGGTAGATGAGTTTAGTGATCAGCATTGATGGGCAATGGTAAGTCAGGCAGCAACCAGCAAGTGAGCTTAACCCCAACGCCCAGCCAAAAAACCCCATGTCACTCCCATTCCCCCCCATCCGTGCAGGCCTCAGACTTCGGGCTGAAGCCCCTGGTCTTGTTTTTCTTTCTTTTTTTTTGTTTTTTAACCACATTCAGCTTTGGCCAGGCACAAGAGACCAGCTCATGGTATAATGCTCGTTTCTGTCTCTGTAGTAGGTTTGCATCATTTGTGGTTAGTCTTTTTCCATATCTTATTTATCTTTCTGTGATTTTTTTTTTTTTTTCCCCTTCCCCCCCCCTCCCTTCCCCTCCCCTCCCTTCACCTCCCACCTCACCTTTGTTTGCTATTCTCTTCTCTTTATTAAACAATTTCTAATCTCTCTCATTGTTCTTTACATTTCTACCCTTAGATTTTCTACGTAGATCCATGTTTTTTTAAAGATTTTCCAGTTTTACCATTTTTTATTTTGGCTATTTCCTTCAATGTTGTTACTGAGATCTTCCATTTCATATGTTTCTTCTACTGCGTCGATCCATTCCCATACCATTGGGCATTCTGTTTCCTGCCACTTCCTGGGTATCGATCTCTTCGCTGAGTTCAATAAGTGTGGAACCAAGGATTCTCTATATTTTTTGATCCCTTCCCCTCCCCCATGAAAAAGAACCATCCATGGATCTCTTTTAATTTGTATCTTCGTGATTTCCTCAACTAATCCTAGGATGGTTTCCCAATATCTTTTAACCTTAGGACACTCCCACCATAGGTGGGCCATTGTTCCGGGAGACCTGCAGCCCCTCCAGCAGTCAGCTGATTGTCCGATCTTAAATTTACTTAGCTTTACTGGTGTAATATACCATCCCGATATGCATTTAAAATTCATTTCGGCCGTCCGACTATCTACTGCCGAGGTATGGGTTAGTCTTAGGATTCTATCTATTGTGCTCTTATCTCTGTGGGTCCCTAATTCCCTTTCCCAGTTTTTAATGAATGGAGGTACCTCTGGTTCTTCGAGCTGTAATAATATTTTATATAACCTTGACATAGTTCCTTTAGTTCTTTCCATAGTACATAGTTTCTCTATGTCTGTCAACTGATACCAGAACTACCGGGATGGACTTAAAGGGGGGAGTTAGCAAAGGGGGATGGTATGGAGGGATGGGTGAGGGAGACCACTCTGACACCCTTGAGTAGAAAAGAATTCACCCCTATCACTTTAGATAGGGGGTACGCGTAGGTCCCACCTCGGGGAAACTGAACCAAGGGGAGATGGTTGGTTCAGAGGCCTGGAGATGGCCATTAGGGAAAAGGGAGGTAGAGGGAGGGAATAGAGGGTGGGGAGAGGGGAGGGAGAAAGGAAGAGAGGGAGGAAGGGGGAGGGAGGAAGGGGGGACTCATCTCACCAAATTTGCTAGGGAAAAAAAAAAAAAGGAATAGGATAAGATGCCAATACTAAAATGTGTATCATTTAATGTAAAGGGCCTCAATAACCCCGTTAAAAGACATAAAATGCTGAAGGAACTAAAATGGATTAAAACGAACATAGCTTTCATACAGGAAACACATTTAACATTACAATCTAACATTAAGTTACATTCAAAAGACTATCCAACTTGGTACTATGGAGATACCGTGACAAAACGTGCCAGGGGGGTAGCCATAGGAATATCTAAGGGGGTCATATTTCAGATATACGAAAGGTTAACAGACCCCGAGGGAAGATTTATTTTTGTAAAGGGGAAATTAGAAGATATGGAGTGCACCCTGGTGAACATATACTCTCCCAACACGAATCAGATAAAATACTTGATAGACATATTGGGTAAACTGGAGGACTTTAAAAAAAGGGAAGATTATTATGGGAGGTGATTTAAATTTCTGCATGGACCCTATAGTAGATAGAATAGGTAGAAAAGAAGGAATTAACAATACACAGCCAAGAAATCTAAAAATCTTAAAAAAAAGCCTCCATAGAAACCAACTTTTAGACACATGTAGAGTACTGAATCCGGGGACACGGGACTATACCTTTTTTTCCCCGGTACATAAATGCTACTCACGTATAGACTATATCTTCGCTGATCACTGCTTATTGGAAAGAGTGATAGAGGCAAAGATAGAGCCTATTAACATATGTGACCATGCCCCAATAAGTATTACCCTAAACATTATGGGCAACCAGAGAACATCACGAACATGGAGACTTAATGAGGAATTAGTAGTTGATGATATCAGCCTAGCCAGAGTTAAAAAGGACCTAGTAGAGGAATACTTCCAAATTAATGACACATGTGAAATATCGAAAGCAACACTATGGGATGCCCATAAAGCTCTAATTAGAGGTACTATGATAGCAGAAGGAGCAAGGAAAAAGAAAGAAAAGAGCCTTCAGAAGAATAATTTAATAACTGAGATACTTAAGTTAGAACAAAAACATAAGAGGGGTGAACCAACAAGAAGTATATCTAGAACTAGTAAATAAACGAAATGAACTCAAAGATCTACTCTTTCAGGAAACAAAAAGAGAATTCCATATAATAGCAAAAGAAAGATATAATTGGGGAAACAAAACCAGCAAACATCTGGCGAAGATGGTTCAGAAAAAAAAAGCTAAGAACTACATTGAAAAAATCAAAAATGTACAAGGAGAGGTGGTATACACAACAAAAAACATAGCAGAGGCCTTTAGAGCCTACTACGAAAAATTATATGCAGTAGAACAGAAAAAATGGGAAAAAGGAGAAAAGGAAAAAAAATTATAGATTTCCTACGGGAAGCAGATCTTACATCAGTACATCCGAAAGACACTTGTAATGGATAGGCCTATCACAGAAAACGAAATACAGAAAGCCTTGGCAGGCATGTCATCAGGTAAAAGTCCAGGTCCAGATGGTCTTACTACCCTATATTATAAACAATGCAAAGAGATCCTTCTACCACGATTATGCCAATATTTTAACGGGCTAGGGAAAGACTACTTTTTAAGTAAAGAAGCCGCAGAGGCAATTATAACCGTAATTCCAAAGGAAGGCAAGGACTCCAAACTTTGTTCGAGTTACCGGCCAATATCTCTGCTGAATATAGATTTAAAATTATTCGCAAAGGTATTGGCCGATAGAATTAAACAGGAGATGGCGGGTTTGATTCACCCAGACCAGACAGGATTTATTCAAGGAAGAGAGGGGAAAGACAATGGGGTAAGGGCGCTCCTTTTGATCCACAAAATGAAAAGCTGTGGACACCCCGGTCTACTCCTGTCGATCGATGCTGAAAAAGCGTTCGACAGGGTAGACTGGGGACTAATGTTACAAACCTTTGAAAGAATGGGATTTGGACAGAGGATGCTGGAGTGAATTGGTACCCTATACCAGGCCCCAACAGCAAGAATAAAAATAAATGGTGACCTGTCACACCCATTCACAATGAAAAACGGAACAAGACAGGGGTGCCCCCTCTCACCATTACTATTTGTGCTATCCATCGAACCCCTATTGTCTAGGATCCGTAAATGCCCAGAAATAACAGGACTTAAAATAGGAAAAGAAGAGCACAAACTATCAGCTTTTGCAGATGACGTGCTCTTCTATTTAAGTAACCCTAAAACCTCAATCCCGAACCTATTAAAGCTATGTGGACAATATGGAGAAGTTTCTAATTTCAAAATAAACATAAATAAAACGGAAATACTTAATGTTAATGTCCCCAAGCAAGAAGCCCGAACACTAAGGCCTCGTACACACGAGGGGATATGTCCGCTGAAAACGGTCCGATGGACCGTTTCAGCAGACATCTCCGCTCGTGTGTATGGGCTAGCGGACAGATTTCTCCACCCGACAGATTTCAAAGCATGCTTTGAAATCTATCCGGTGGGAATCTGTCCGCCCGACATGTCTGCTGGTTAGTACACTTACCAGCAGACATGTTGTCCCCCACCGCCGCCGCCGAATGGATTAGGCGCATGCGCGGAAGTGTTTAACTTCCTGGTGCGGTGACGTGGCGGCGTCAACGTCACCGCCACGTCACCGCGCCGTCCGGCGGCGGGGAATTTGATCCGATGGTGTGTACACGCCATCGGATCAAACTCCCGATCGGACATATCTGATGGAAATGGTCCGCGGACCGTTTTCATCGGATATGTCCGATCGTGTGTACGAGGCCTTAGAGTAAAATATAAATTCCCTTGGGTAAAAGACTTGAAATATCTAGGGATCCAGCTAGCGAATACGGGGAAAAAAAATTTATGAAATTAATTTCGTCCCACTATTGGAAGAAATTAAAAAGGAAATAAATAGAGTTAAAAATAGACCAATTTCATGGTTGGGACGAATTAATTTCTGTAAAATGGTCCTGTTACCAAAAATCCTATATAAGATCCAGATGATGCCCATTAAACTGCCTAAACAACTGTTGCAAACCTTCAGAAAGTTGATAATGAATTATATATGGAGGAGTAAGAAACATAGGATTTCACTCCAGACCCTTAGGCAAACCAAAAACAAAGGGGGACTCGCAATCCCAGATATTAAAATGTACTATGAAGCCATTATCTTGTCGAGAGTAGTGGAATGGGCTAGGGGAAACGAGCAGATCGGCACTGACCCTTATTTTGCTTCACAGTTCTTTATTTAAAATGTAAGATATTTATTCCTGAAACTTTCTTTTTAACCACTTGCTTCCTGGGCACGTATACCCCCTTCCTGACCAGGTCAAATTTCAGCTTCCGGCACTGTCGCTTTAACTGACAATTGCGTGGTCGTGCGACGTGGCTCCCAAACAAAATTGGCGTCCTTTTTTCCCACAAATAGAGCTTTCTTTTGGTGGTATTTGATCACCTCTGCGTTTTTTATTCTTTGCTCTATAAACAAAAAAAGAGTGACCGTTTTTGAAAAAAAATCAATATTTTTACTTGTTGCTATAATAAATAGCCCATTTTTTTTTCTCCAAAAACATTTTTTTTCTCAGTCTAGGCCGATACGTATTCTTCTTCTATGTATTTTTGGTAAAAAAAATAAAAAAAAATCGCAATAAGCGACTGGTTTATGCAAAAGTTATAGCGCTTACAAAATAGGGGACATCATTTTTATATATATATATATATATATATATATATATATATATATATATATATATATATATATATATAGCTAGTAATTTTTAATTTTTTATTTATTGGGACTGCGACATTATGGCGGACACAACGGACATTTTTTACACATTTTTGCCGCCATTCACATTTATACTGCCATCAGTGCTATAAATATGCACTAATTACTGTATAATGTGACTGGCATTGAAGGGGTTAACACTAGGGGGTGAAGAAGGGGTTAAATGTGTACCTGCATAGTTTTCTAACTGTGGGGGGAGGGGGGGGCTGACTGGGGGAGGAGACTGATCTGTGTCCCTATGTACAAGGGACACAGATTGGTCTCCTCTCTCCCTGACAGGACATGGATCTATGTGTTCACATACAGATCCACGTCCGTGTCTGTGTACCGTCGATCGCGAGTGCCTGGCAGACATCGCGGCCGCCAGGCACGCGCATCGGAATCTCGGGATGCGGCGGGCGTGCCGCTCGCGCGCCCCCCAGTGGCCTGGAGGAGCGGAGGCCGTCTAAAGACGTCTTCCCAGAGAATTAGAGCCACCCTACGGCCGTACAAAGTCGTGCGGCCGTTGGAAAGTGGTTAAAGTGAAGGTGTGTGTTATAAGCCGATAAATACGGCATATCCAAATAACACGCCCAAGCTCATATCTTCACCACACACAGCCACAAAGGCAAGATAATGATTGTTGGGCAGTGTATTGGTGCCCGGTCAAACACACTTGGACTGAATTTTAATGGTTTTAAGAATGTCGGGCAAAATGGTCGGTCCTCAAGCATGTTCACTTCATCAAATCTGGGCCTCTTTGGAAAAAATTTGGACACCCCTATCTGTCTAAATCTGTCGTCTGTTATGAGTGAGTTTTGTAGTCATGCTTAAGCAATGGAGGTTGTTCTGTCACACCGCGTTCCCTCAGCACAGACCTATTCAATTTTAGTCATCGCAGAGGTAAGGCCCAAGGCCCAGTGTTGGCGTAATTACGTATTTGAAAATATGTCTACCAGGAGAGTCTTGGAAGTGCCGCTAGGCTTTTAAATAAGCCTTTGTGGAAGCAATCTTTCATTGTGAAGGGGAAGCATTACCATTTCCTGGAGGTAAGACTGGGTTGTCCCTTAGCGGGGATAATGGTCTATAGATGGAAGTCAGGTCCATTTTGGTGGCCACGACGCGGAACAGAGTCAATGTAGTGCCTGTCACTGGGTGCTTTTTGATGGAATCCATGGTGAGAATAGAAAGTGAGTTTTGCGTTTCACTCGGTGAGTCTTCCAATCTAACCCAGTCTTGAGTGGCCATGGCAACTCCAATCGATCACCTGTGAGGTGTGATGCCAGATAGTAATTGTAGAAATTTGGTAGACCCTTCCCATCTTTTTCTTTTCTTCTGATTAGAAGTGAGAATTTTTTATTCTGTTTTTTTTTTGCCTCCACAGGAATTGTTTGAGGGCCACATTCTGAAACTGGTATTTTGATTGGGGGTTTCTGAGGAGATACAGCAATCTCGGAAGCATAGCCTTCTTTAAGATCGCCGCTCTGATGAACCAGGAAAAGTATTTGGAGTTCCAAGCCTGCAAGTATTTTTGTATATATTTTGTAACAACGCAGGAAAGTTATATTCATGGATGTTTAACCTAGGCGTTAACCACACTCTCAATTTTTTTTAGAGCTTTAGTAACCCACTTAACTACTTGAGCCCCGGGCCATCGTCAAAAGACGGCCTCAAGGTGACTCTATAAATCCGGGAGGACATCTTTTGACATCCTCGCGTCCTCAGGCCACTGGGGGGGCGTGCGCGCGTCCCCGGGATGCCGATGCGCGCGCCGGGCTGCCGCGATGTCTGCCAGGTACCCGCGATCAGCAATGACAGAGCAGGGACGTGGAGTTCTGTGTGTAAACGCAGAGCTCCACGTCCTGTCACGGAGAGGAGACAGATGCTGTGTCTCTTGTACATAGGGACACAGCACCGGTCACCTCCCCCAGTCAGTCCCCTCCCCCCACACAGTTAGAACACACATTTAACCCCTTCCTCGCCCCCTTGTGTTAACCCCTTCCCTGCCAGTCACATTTACACGGTAATCAATGCATTTGTATAGCACTGTACGCTGTATTAATGTGAATGGTCCCAAAAATGTGTCAAACATGTCTGATGTGTCCGCCGCAATATCGCGGTCCTGACAAAATTCGTAGATCACCGTATTTCTAGTAAAAAAAAAAAATGAATTCTATCCCCTATTTTGTAGCCACTATAACTTTTGCACAAATCAATCCACTATACGCTTATTGCGACTGTTGACTGTTAAAAGAGCACTTATAAAGAGACTTCCATAGGCGTGTGCACAGGGTGTGCCGGATGTGCCCAGGCACACCCTAATCAAACTATGCAGCACAGATTCCCCCTACTGCTCCTTCCCTCTGCAGCACTACCGACATCCCTCCTCTCCTCTCGGCTGTTGCTGCAGGATGTTTTAGGATGAGTGAGGGATTTTGCATGCATTTTTTTCTGTGTATTCCTTACACTGAATTCTGCTATGATCACTAACATCCAGTCAAAATACATGAAAAGTAGCCACATGACTTCAGAAAAGGAGTGGGGGTGGGAATTAAATAATAATACCTGTCTCCAGGCTAGTGCATGAGGTATGTGAAAAACCTTTCACTCACAGCATGGGGCAGAAGGGACCAAGGTTTTTCATCTCTGTAAGTCCGTTTTATTTTCAATGAACAATAAGAGGATTGCTCAGAGCTGGATTAACTCTGTGTGGCAAGACTGGGCACAGATGATAGAAAATCTTATACTCTACATTGTGACAGCCCACCCCCCCCCCTACAGTTAGAATTACTCCCTAGGGCACACTTAACCCCTTCAGCGCCACCTAGTGGTTAACCCCTTCACTGCCAGTGTCATTTACACAGTAATCAGTGCATTTTTATAGCACTTTTTGCTGTAAAAATTACAGTGGTCCCAAAAATGGCATAAAAATTGTCCAAAGTGCCCGCCATAATGTCGCAGTCATGATAAAATCGCTGCTTGCCGCCATTAGTAGTAAAAAGAATAATACATGCAACAAAACTATCCCGTATTTTGTAGACACTATGGGCCAGATTCTCAGCGGTGCTACGACGGGGTATCGCCGTTTTTTTTGCCTCTTATCTATGCGAGTGATTCTTAGCATCACTTTGGCATAGATACGGCTAAAGATCCGACAAGTGTAATACCATTACACTTGCGGATCGTAGTTGTAATGACAACTCCGGCCACTAGGTGGCCTTTACGTTGTTTTCTCATTTGCCTATGCAAATGAGGCTACTACGCAGATTCCCGATCGCTTTTACGCCGCCCCGTCATCGCGTACGTCGTTTTCGTTCGCGTAAGGTTACCCCTGCTTCTATGAGGAGTAACCTTACGAAGTCCCGTCGGATGCCATCAGCTGCCTTCGAATGCCATGTTAATTATGGCGTCGGGTCAGCGTCGGCTTTTTCCGGCGCTTGCGTCGTTTTACTAACTCGTTCGCGAATAGGGCATTGCGTAGTGTCGATCACGTCGTTTTGACGTTGGTTTCCACGACGCTTTCCGATGTGAGCTGAAGCATGCACACTGGGCTTTTTCCCCGGCCGGCGCATGCGCAGTTCGTTCTAAGCGGGGGCGCGCTTAATTTAAATACAAGCCGCCCCCTTTGATTTACACTACGCCTCCGCAAACTACGGAGCAAGTGCATAGAGAATACGGCACTTGCTCTGTTACGTTGCGGTGACGTAGTGTAAATTGCTTACGCTACGCCGGCGAATTTCTATGAGAATCTGGCCCTATAACTTTTGCGCAAGCCAATCAATAAACGCTTATTACGTATTTTTCTACATATTTTTGGTTAAAAAAAAAAATCGCATCTAGCTTAAACTGCGGAAAAAATAGTTTTTTATATATATTTTTGGGGATATTTATTATAGCAAAAAGTAAAAAATATTGCATTTTTTTCAAAATTGTCGCTCTATTTTTGTTTTATAGCGCAAAAAATTAAAACCGCAGAGGTGATCAAATACCACCAATAAAGCTCTATTTGTGGGGGAAAAAAGGACGCCCATTTTGTTTGGGAGCCACGTCGCACGACTGCGCAATTGTCAGTTAAAGCGACGCAGTGCCGAATCGCAAAAACTGGCCTGGTCTTTGGCCAGAAAAATGGTTCGGGCTGAAGTGGTTAAGGATCAGAAAGAGAAAATAAAATGTGAGAGTTCATATCACTTTTCTTCTGATATCATTCCATTCTGGACATTCTCTCCCTGAGAGGGGGAGGAGCCGTGTATTACCTGAGAGGGGGAGGAGCCGTGTATTACCTGAGAGGGGGAGGAGCCGTGTATTACCTGAGAGGGGGAGGAGCCATGTATTACCTGAGAGGGGGAAGAGCCATGTATTACCTGAGAGGGGGAAGAGCTCCCACACACCATCTTCTTATCTTTTTCTTCTGTCTATGCGTACAATCCAGGCGCCTTCACCCCTTTATAGAAGAATAAAACGAGAGTGTTAGAAGCGGAAACATTGCTGTGATGATGGAAAAGGGGGAGGGGCTCATACTGTGCTCTGTAAGAAAAAAATAGGCCCTGGGCATGTTAGACTGAGCAGCCCGAAGGGAGGGGCACGGCGTCGGGCACTTTGCGGCAGTGGTTAATGATGGGATGTGGGGTTGTACCTCTGGACCCCTTTACATTACACAGCACCCTGGACCCCTTTACATTACATAGCACCGTTCCTCTGGACCCCTTTACATTACAGAGCACCTTTCACCTCTGGACCCTTTTACATTACACAGCACCCTGCACCTCTGGACCCCTTTACATTACACAGCACCCTACACCTCTGGACCCCTTTACACTACACACTACACAGCACCCTGCACCCCTGGACTTCTTTACATTAAACAGCACCTTTGGACCCTTTTACATTACACAGCACCCTGCACACCTTTACATTATACAGCCCCCCACAGTTAGACACCCCCTAACAGTTCTGGACCCCCTGCATGTTACACTGGGGGGAGACATGACATGCGGCCCGCGGGCCACTGAGGCTTACCGGGCATATGCCCTTTGTCCACTCCGGGCCTGCATCCAACCATTGGGATAGCAGACGGCATGCCGGGTGTGCTGGGCTGTCATGTGTACAGGCTGAGAGCACACATCTGATTGGCTCAGTTAATCTGACACATTGTATAGACAGCAGTGGGTGGGGAATATTTCCCTGCAAATGTAAAACATTGTGGAAGATTGTAGGACCTGACTAAGATTATTATTGGTGGATCTGATTTTCCCCATCCCCCCATCTGTAATGATAAAATTTGGGATGAGGAATAAATTCTCCATCATCTGGGAAATCTCAATCATCTCTCTCATTATCTGTATAACTACAGAGACCTCCAATGGGTTCTACAGAAATTATATAGATTGTTTGTCACCCCGTCCTTCCATTTTCATTACAGTGCAGCCCGGGTGTCAGAAGACCTCCCAACAACGTCCCCCTTCCATCATCTCATCACCACCCAATCTTCTCTACATTTTACTATTCACATTCTAAGGCCTCGTACACACCACCGGTTTTTCCGTCTGGGAAAACTGTCATGACAGCTTTTGGCTGGGAAAACCGGCTGTGTGTATGCTCCATCGCAGTTTTCCTGACGAGAAAACTGCGGGGGGAAAAAAGTAAAGGGAAGAGATTCCCGGTGGTCTTTTTCCCCGTTGTGTGTATGCTTTTCAGAGGGGAAAAAAAACATACATGCTCGTAAACATTAGTGGAAGCATAGAACGTAATTTTGTCGGTTCGTCATAGTCTTTGATGTCACCGCGTTCTTGGCATTCAAAAGTTTAGCGGTCTTTTGTGTGACCATGTGTATGCAAGGCAGGCTTGAGAGGAATCCCGTCGAGAAAAGCGTTGTTTTTTCTTCCTGCCGGGAAAACCAATCGTGTGTACGAGGCATAAGACTTAGTATGAGTGTTACCTCCAATAGAACAGATCTTACCATTCTCTATTCACAGAGAAGCCGGCATTCCGGAGGACCTCACAATGTTGTCTCACTTCTGACTCCGACATCTTCTCATCATTATCCAATGTTATATACAGAAGGGTCAGAGTTTGGTTTGTGGAGATAACGGAGCAAAGATCATCACAGCAACGTAATGTCCCTTTACAGTGATCAATACTGGAGGGACAAGCACAAAAGAGGTGAAATGTTCTTCCAGGGAGGTGCAAAATGATACACATCCAATGAATAATGAGTAGATGGGGTCTTAGAAAATGAAATGTTCTTCCAGGGAGGGGCAGAAGTAGACACAGCCAATGAATAATCAGTGGGTGGTGTCTTAGAAAATGAAATGTTCTTCCATGGAGGGGCAGCATTAGACACATCCAATGAATTATCAGTAGTTGGAGTCTTAGGCTCCATTCACATCTAGGCGTTTTGTCGCTTTACGCCCGACGCTGCAGCAGCCTGTGATACGCTGGAGGGGCGAATTAACATTGTCGGCTATGGAGATGGTTCACATCTCCACGCCGAACGCCCAAACGCCCGTACGCCTGAAGCTCAAACAAGTCCCGGACCCTTTTTTTCAGGCGTATCGGGCGTACGGGCATAGCCGGCAATGTTAATTCACCTCTTCTGCAAAAAATCAATAGGCGTTTTGTCGTCGCAAATCACGGGGACAAAACGCCTATTGATTTGTCGCCGCAATACGCCGCTACAGTGTACGCCTAGGTCTGAATGGAGCCTTAGAAAATGAAATGTTCTTCCATGGAGGGGCAGAACTAGACACATCTAATGTATAATCAGAGGGTGGGGTCTAAGAAAATTAAATGTTCTTCTAGGAAGGGGCAGAAGTAGACACATCCAATGAATAATCAGTAGGCGGGGTCTTAGAAAATGAAATGTTCTTCCATGGAGGGGCAGAACTAGACACATCTAATGAATAATCAGGGGGTGGGGTCTTAGAAAATTAAATGTTCTTCTAGGGAGGGGCAGAAGTAGACCCAGCCAATGAATAATCAGTGGGCGGGCTGTTATAAAATGTTGGGACATTTGGATGGATGATGTGATGGAATATTGGTTGGACCTCCCCTGTGAAATGGAGGTAAGTTGTCACTCACCTAAAAAATGTTAGTGTGGAGTTACACTGTTGCGGGTACATTGCAGCGTACGTGGTAACGCACACATTGGAGGGGTGAATGGCTCCATATAGATTCCCTTTCACACTAAACTGCGGCACATCGATAGGAACCGCCCACATAGGAAATAATGGGATTTCTACTTCACATGCGTCTCCCATGCAGCAAAATCCATGAGGATCACTAAACGCACTGACAAGCAATGAAAATATGTCAGCAGATCAACTGTGTACAGTGTAGTGGCCAGTGTAGGAATCAGGTAGGTCAGTGTAGTGGTCAGTGTAGGGAATAGGTATATTAGTGTAGGAATAAGGTAGGTCAGTGTAGGAAATAGATATATCAGTATAGGAATAAGGTAGGTCAGTGTAGGAATCAGGAAGGTCAGTGTAGTAGTCAGCTTAGGAATCAGGTAGGTCAGTGTAGTGGTCAGCATAGGAATCAGGTAGGTTAGTGTAGTGGTCAGTGTAGGAATCGGGTAGGTCAGTGTAGGGAATAGGTATATCCGTGTAGGAATCATGTAGTAAGTGTAGGACTCGGGTAGGTCAGTGTAGGGATAAGATTTGTCAGTGTAGGAATCAGGTAGGTCAGTGTAGTGGTCAGTGTAGGAATCAGGTAGGTCAGTGTAGGTATCGGGTAGGTCAGTGTGGAAATCAGGTAGGTCAATGTAGTGGTCAGTGTAGGAATCAGGTAGGTCAATGTAGTGGTCAGTGTAGGAATCAGGTAGGTCAATGTAGTGGTCAGTGTAGGAATCGGGTAGGGCAGTGTAGTGGTCAGCTTAGGAATTAGGTAGGTCAGTGTAGGAATCAGGTAGGTCAGTGTAGTGGTCAGGGTAGGAATCAGGTAGGTTAGTGTAGTGGTCAGCATAGGATTTAGGTAGTTCAGTGTAAGGAATCAGGTAGGTCAGTGGAGTGGTCAGGGTAGGAATCAGGTAGGTCAGTGTAGTGGTCAGTGTAGGAATCAGGTAGGTGTGTGTAGTGGTCAGCATAGGAATCAGGTAGGTCAGTGTAGTGGCCAGCGTAGGAATCAGGTAGGTTAGTGTAGTGGTCAGTGTAGGAATCACGTTGGTCAGTGTAGTGGTAAGTGTAGGAATCAGGTAGGTCAGTGTAGGAATCAGGTAGGTCAGTGTAGTGGTCAGTGTAGGAATCAGGTAGGTCAGTGTAGGAATCAGGTAGGTCAGTGTAGGGAATAGGTATATCACTGTATGAATCAGGTAGGTCAGTGTAGTGGTCAGTGTAGGAATCAGGTAGGTGAGTGTAGTGGTCAGCCTAGGAATCAGGTAGGTCAGTGTAGGAATCAGGTAGGTCAGTGTAGGGAATAGGTATATCACTGTATGAATCAGGTAGTAAGTGTAGTGGATAGTGTAGGAATCGGGTAGGTCAGTGTAGGGATAAGGTTGGTCAGTGTAGGAATCGGGTAGGTCAGTGTAGGAATCGGGTAGGTCAGTGTAGGAATCGGGTAGGGCATTGTAGTGGTCAGTGTAGGAATTAGGTAGGGCATTGTAGTGGTCAGTGTAGGAATCGGGTAGGTCAGTGTAGTGGTCAGTGTAGGAATCGGGTAGGTCAGTGTAGTGGATAGTGTAAGAATCAGGTAGGTCAGTGTAGTTGTCATTGTAGGAATTGGGTAGGTCAGTGTAGTGGTCAGTGAAGGAATCAGGTAGGTTAGTGCAGTGGTCAGGTAGGTCAATGTAGTGGTCAGTGTAGGAATCGGGTAGGTCAGTGTAGTGGTCAATTTAGGAATCGGGTAGGTCAGTGTAGTGGATAGTGTAAGAATCAGGTAGGTCAATGTAGTTGTCAGTGTAGGAATTGGGTAGGTCAGTGTAGTGGATAGTGTAAGAATCAGGTAGGTCAATGTAGTTGTCAGTGTAGGAATTGGGTAGGTCAGTGTAGTGATCAGGTAGGTCAGTGTAGTGGTCAGTGAAGGAATCAGGTAGGTTAGTGCAGTGGTCAGGTAGGTGTAGGAATCAAGTTGTTCAGTACTAGTGGAAGGGAGTACTAAAAGTCTGATGGGGGGAGCAAATTTCTTGCCCTATCCCTGGCGCTGACAACCCCACACTACACCACTGACGACTGCAGATATAATTTGAGGAAAATATATGCATAATTACTATTTGCCTATAAGAAAAAAAAAAACATGTCCCCGGATTTAATTAAAAAAATCTGGTCACCTTACAGTCTGATAGTCAGTGGAGGGGGTGAAAGCCAATAACAGTGAGTGACCTGAAGGACTATGATGGGATCTCCCATTGTAACCGGCCAATCAGAAGTGTGTCTTTATATAATGTTCATCTAGGTGACATGTCTGGATCCTGCAGAACATTATATAATTTATAGGATAATTCTCACCTCAGAGTCTGCAGAGTACAGCCGGGATCTCTGAGTCCCTCACATAGAAGTTTTATTCCAGAGTCTTCCAGGTTATTATCTGATAAATACAGTGTGGTGAGGGATCGATTAGTGATAAGAATGGATTGCAGATCACCACAGGCGGAGGAAGTCACACCACAATCGCACAACCTGCAGAGACAAATCCAGACACATGATATTATATTATAAGATGAATATGAGGAATTATTCCCATTCAGTGAAAAGTAACATAACATCACTAGAGCGGAATATCAGGATATACAGAATGTTATACAGAGGAAAGATCTTGTTATTAGGGAAGATGATGAAGGTGAAGCTGCTGTAGTACTTATGTCTACACAGTATAAAGAGGGGGCGCTGTGACAGCTCAGTCACCCCCTTATGTACCCAGTTATTAAGCAGAACCTCACACAGTGTCTTATACAGGGGCTTCTGAAATTTATAGATAAAGGAAAGCATCTGGGGGGGTTATGAAATAAAACAGCAGAATTTCTGATGGTGGATACCCCAGTGACCCCAATATTCCATCACCTTCCTAAAGTCGGCAAATCAGGAGTTCCCATTGAAGATCACCAGATTGTGGCAGGAAACAGATCCCTTATAGAGAATGTAGGGGGAGGGGTGGATATACATTTACAGATTTTACTGCTGAGACTTCTGGGATATATTAGAGATACACATACTATAATCAGGGCCGTTTTTGAGGTAGGGCAAAACTGGGAGCTGCCCTGGGCCCTGTCATTGTTGTGGGGAAAGCAGCCATCTCATACCTGCCAACTACCCCAGTTAAAATTCCCTTGATGTTTTAGTCCGTGTCCTGATATTTCAGTGTGCAGTTCTGTTACTACTGCTGCTCAGCTCTGCCCTATTGTTGTGTACAGATGACTCACCTGCAGACTCTGTGTTTATATGTATATACCGGCATTCATATGTAAATCGTGGTGGCATTCATATGTAAATAGGGGTGGTATTCATATGTAAATAGGGGTGGTATTCATATATATCATGCCTCCCTGAGGTCATATTCACACTCTGAATGCTGCCCACTGGGTGTCAGGTCACCTGTTGCCAGGTAACAAATGCGCCCAGATGGAGACAGGGGTACCGCAAGGTAGTGAACCCAATAGCAGACTGCTGCAGATGGACAGGAAACGTAAACCCAAGGTTCCCCTGGGCGCGGAGTCTAAGGTCCAGCAGGTGTTCACCAGAGTTTCTAGTGGTGAAGATGGCCTTCACTACAACTGAACCCAGGCCACGGTCCCTGGAGTCCCCCAGGTCACGCTTCGTAGGGAGACGGGGGAAGCAGCCACTCAGGACACAAGGGATAGTGATAGGTAAGCCGAGGTCGGGGCAACAGGCAGATGAGGGTAACCAAAGGGACAGGCCAAAGGTCAGGGTCACAGGCAAACAGGAGTAGTCAGAGACCAGCCAAAATCAGTACACAAAGAGGTAAACGTAGCACACGGCAGACAGGAACACAAGCTAACAAACAAAGTTGAACAGCAAAGCAGACCTGTAGTGCAACAGTTAATATAGACTTCCTGGGATGGCCTGGGGTGGGGCCATACAGGAAGGAGAGATGATAAAAGGCAGCCAGAAAGAGAGTCAGGCCTCTAATGGAAACATGTAGGAGAAGGTAAGCTGCCAGACATTATAGCATGTCCATGACACTGAGGAAATAAAGGGGCATGCTTGAAAGTCCGGCCTACAACTGTGGTCATTAGGCCTACCATTAGCATGTTCTGAAAAGGTAAGCAAATTGCTTCTATTACATTAGTGGTCAGTGTAAACCCCCATTACATTAGTGGTCAGTGTAAACCCCCATTACATTGGTGATCAGTGTAAACCCCTATTACATTGGTGGTCCGTGTAAACCTCTATTACATTAGTGGTCAGTGTAAACCCCTATTACATTGGTGGTCAGTGTAAACCCCTATTACATTAGTGGTCAGTGTAAACCCCTATTACATCAGTGGTCAGTGTAAACCCCTGTTACATCAGTGGTCAGTGTAAACCCCTGTTACATCAGTGGTCAGTGTAAACCCCTGTTACATTAGTGGTCAGTGTAAATCCCTGTTACATTAGTGGTCAGTGTAAACCCCTATTACATTAGTGGTCAGTGTAAACCCCTATTACATCAGTGGTCAGTGTAAACCCCTGTTACATCAGTGGTCAGTGTAAACCCCTGTTACATTAGTGGTCAGTGTAAACCCCTGTTACATCAGTGGTCAGTGTAAACCCCTGTTACATCAGTGGTCAGTGTAAACCCCTATTACATCAGTGGTCAGTGTAACCCCCTGTTACATCGGTGGTCAGTGTAAACCCCTATTACATTGGTGGTCAGTGTAAACCCCTATTACATTAGTGGTCAGTCTAAACCCCTATTACATTAGTGGTCAGTCTAAACCCCTATTACATTAGTGGTCAGTCTAAACCCTTATTACATTGGTGGCCAGTGTTGAAACTCCTCTTTATATTGGTAGTTTATAAAAAAAAGTCAGCATTGCCATTGATCGATCGAGAGGGAAACTGCATGGAGGGGGGAGGGCCCAATATTTTTTTTGCCCAGAGTCCAATTATTATTAAAGACGGACCTGACTTTATTGGTGGATATTTCACCTTTACAATGGGATTCTACATTCACAGGGGGGACACTTCACATTAAAGCACTTTCTTCTTCCATCCCCCATTCTTTAGTGTTTCCAGCAATCAGATAACATCTCCATAGATATAGATCATATACTAGGATGTTACAGGAATTATTACAGAGGATGGAAAGGATGAAGGATTTTTACCTTAACCACTTCAGCCCCGGAATATTTTACCCCCTTAACCACTTGCTGACCTCCACATGTACATATACAATCGGCAGAATACCTGTACGTTGCTTTGAATTTGCCACTGTGCGGGCACGCGCACTCTGCGAGCATGCCCGCGGGTCACGCGGACTTGCTGTCAGCCGGGTGCCTGCAATCGTCTCATGAAGAGCCAGAATGGGGGATGCCTATGTAAACAAGGTATTTCCCTGTTCTGCCTAGTGACAGGACACTGATCTACTGCTCCCTGTGATCGGGAGCAGTGATCGCTGTCATGTCACTGGTAGCCCAGCCCCCCCCCCACACAGTTAGAATCACTCCCAAGGACACACTTAACCCCTTGATCGCTCCCTAGTAGTTAACCCCTTCCCTGTCAGTGTCATTTACACAGTAATCAGTGCATTTTTATAGCACTAATCACTGTAAAAATTACAAGGGTGGGCAAAATAGTTTCCTATGCGTCCGCCACAATGTCGCTGATTGCCGCCATTACTAGTAAGAAAAAAATTATAATAAAAATGCCATAAAACCATCCCCTATTTTGTAGATGGTACAACTTTTGCACAAACCAATCAATATACGCTTATTGCAATTTGTTTACCAAAAATATGTAGAATACATATCGGCCTAAACTGAGGAAAACATTTTTTTTTTAAATGTGGGATATTTATTATAGAAAAAAAGTTAAAAATATATATTTTTTTAAATTGTCGCCCTATTTTTCTTTATAGCGCATTTGTCTTATTTGATGGTGTGTACAGAAATGTGGAACAGCAATGGGGACAAATCTTATCCCTCTTTATTCTCTATATGGGATGGTGGGAGGAGTTTCTTATGGTACTGAATATATCCCCTTTTAGAATCTATAAATATGAATACAAAGCCAGCCATACCAATATATGGAACAGATATCACCAAAATTTAGATAGGATGTAAAATCTTGTAATAACAATAATGTAAATGTACAATGTTCTTATGAGTGGAGTGATAAGGGGATTGATTTTTGGGGGTGACATTGGAGGGGGACACATAATGGATGATATTCTAATCAGAACTTTTCACAGATCTTGTGCTGGCAATTCTACATTGATAGCCTTGAGCTGTCACCCTGCACAACCCAACAAGTCAGTGCTGGGGGGAGAATTCATTGGTGCCAGAAGGATCTGCTCACCTGATTAAAGTGGATGTAAACCCTCTATATGTACCCAGTGATGCGATGTGCCTCAGGTGATACACAGAGATGAAATGTTTATCTGCAGCCCTCTCTGCTCTACAGCCATCTAAAACACACAGATCAAAGGATTTTTCTCAGCTCCAGCAGACAGGGGGTGGGGATCTGATGTCACACACTGCACAGCATAGAGCACAGAGCTCAGTGTAATATGAGATCTGAGTGGAGGGAAAGGACACACCCCTTCTATATGGTAATATAGGAAAACCTATATTACCTTCTGGCACCCGTCGCTGGAGCGATCACCCGTCACTGGAGAGAACACCCATCGCTGGAGACATCACCCGGCGCTGGATAAAGGACAACGTTGGAGCAGGGATCAGCATCGATCATACACCGCTGGATTAATTGGTTTAATTTAATTAATAAAATATTTTGTTCTACGGTGTGTGTTTTTTTTTTAAAGAACTATTTACACTTCTTTCGTGAAATGGTAGAGGTACAATGTACCCCATTACCATTTCACACAGGGGGGGCAGGATCTGAGGGTCCCCTTTGTTAAAGGGGTCTTCCAGATTCTGATAAGCCCCCTGCCCGCATACCCCCACAACCACCGGGCAAGGGTTGTGGGGAAGAGACCCATGTCCCCATCAACATGGGGACAAGGTTCTTTGGGAGGCACCCCAAAGCACCCTCCCAATGTTGAGGGCATGTGGCCTGGTGCGGTTCAGGAGAGGGGAGCCGCACTCTGTCCCCCCCTCTTTTCTGCGGCCAGCCAGGTTAACGTGCTCAGATAAGGGGTCTGGTGTGGATTTTAGGGGGAACTCCACGCCATTTTTTTTTTATTTGGGGTGGAGTTCCCCTTAAATTCCACACCAGACCTGAAGGGTCTGGTTATGGATATTTGGGGGAACCCCACATCATTTTTTTTTAATTGTTATTGAATTTGTGGGGACCTTCGCGCATTTTTTTTCCCGAACTCCAAACCCGGACCCAAACTTTTATCAATTATTCGGGTTCGGGTCCGGGTTCAGGAAAAACCCAAAGTCTGAACCGAACCACTTTACAGTTCGGGTTCGCTCAACCCTACTCCCCACTATTCCATCTCTGATAATCTGTAGATAGTGGAAGAGACAGAATGTCAGCCAGGAGATGACATCTAAAGTCTCCAATCAGACAATATATGACCTACAACCCATGTCATGTAGTGTATGTTATAGAATATAAGGCGTGTTCTCTCTATCACGTGGGATGGACCACCCGACCTTTACATATCCAGGTTGGTGAGATACAAACAATTGTCTAATGTTTCCTAACCCTTCAGAGGTGTCCATGGAGGGATAGGATCCCTTTTCTTTTTGTGGTAAAGAACTGCTTATTAATTCATGTTATCTGTAACTGTGGCGGTGAAGTACCAAATCGGGAGGCTGGAGAATGATCAAGAATTCAGGCAGAGGTTCAATACACGGTAGTCCAAATAACAGTTATCAATACACCCAGGGAACTAGTCAAAACAAACGGGCACCGTTGGAATGGAACTTCCCACAGGAGCTGTGGTGGCTCAACGTGATTGGCACTGCGCTGACAAGCTGTTTACCTCTGCAGCCAAGGGTTCGGATCCCGGTCTCGGCTACATGTGAATTGAGTTTGGTGGTCTCAGCCCGGCTCCCGATGGGTGTGCTATGCAAGGTACGCCCACCCCCCCACAAAAACCACCACACTTGCACGCACACAAAATTGGTTTACCACGCACGCACATTGGCCATGCGGTCTCCTAAAAATGAGAGGCGAAGGACCTACGGGGCTGGCTGGGTGGGCTAGACCCCCTCACTCCCTCATAGGGGGAGTCCCTCTGCCCCGTTGGGGTCCCATTGGGCCCCAGTCGGGCTCCCAAGTGGAGCAGGTAGGGTGGGGTGAGTGGGAGGCCCCCCCTCACACCCGCCATTGCCACCGGGGGCATGGAGAAGGATGGCGATTGCCTCCGGGGGGAGGGTCTGCCTACTCCCAACTCCTGCAGTCCGGCTCCTCTCTCTCGAGTTCACGCACAAAATACACTTTAAAAAAAAAAAAAAAAAAAAGGAATGGAACTTCCCTTTTATAGTGCCGTCATACGTGTTGTATGTCACTGCGCTTTTGACGGTCGGAATTTGGTGTGTACGCAAAACACGCTTAGGTGGAATTCTATCGGGAAAACCATTGTTTTCTTATCCGACGGTAAAAAAACGGTTGTGTATAAGTGGCATTAGGGTTTCTATTTCATTCTAGTTCCTGCTTGTTAGGAATATGGACGGTCATTCCATATGTACAGAGCCTGGTCACCGTTCTACTATAAGGGGAACCCCAAATCCCATGGATGAGATTACAAGGAGAAAGATTCCCTCAGAGAGAGGAGAAGACATGAGAGGAGGACATGTGATGGGAGATTCTACATGGGTGAGGATGGAGGACACCCAGAGATAGAAGGAGACACTGAGAGACGGGAACAATCACAAGACGTCACATTTCCCGAGCACACATTTCTCTTACTCTAATTCCTGAATTTTACTCTCCGGGTTCATCAGAAAGGAAAGAGAATCACACTTCCTTTTATTTCTTGAATTGAAGAACTCTTCTTCATCTTCTGCTTTGTCCTCTCCCGGACAATCTTTACTGGAAATAGTACAACCCTGAAATCTAAAAGCCAATAATGAGATAATAATTACCACCAAGAATGTATGACCTCTGACACCAAGAATAACAATGTAACACCCAACATTTCCCTTCCACATGGCTGCCTTCCCTCGGGCTCTACCGTCTCATACTGGACCTGAGGAGGACTTCTCATTGGTGGCTATGAGTGGTCTTTGAAGTCACACTGTAGGAGGCCCCTGATATGTATATGGGGTCTCCGGCCTTTCTACACAGGGGTTTCCATTCATCAACAGCTTCTGGAAAACCCAGGAAAACCACTTTGCAGAAGTGGGCGGAGATGGGAATGTCTGGACTGCATTTCATATCTGAAACCAGACAATTGGCTCCTCCAATGTTGTGATGATGATGTCACACCCCTGATATTATTTCCCTCCCCCAGATCTCTGAACACTAAGCTTTCCCTCCAAATGTTCTGTGTGGTCAGATGCGAACGAATGGTATCACAAGTGCAATGTCAGTTGCCACACATTTTCTAAATGCAAAGCATGCGTTTACCTGCAGGTTGCCATGCATTCAGAAAAGTGCAGCTGCCAACGAATTGTACGCAAGTGCGTGTGGCTGCACACTTTCAAAATACACAGGAAAGCATGCGTTTCCTTTGCGGGTTGGCGTGTGTCCGAAAACACGAAGATGTAAATGAACGGTAACGAAAGTGTGAAGCACAATGCCTCACAAAACATGCAGCAAAGCATGCGTTTTCTTGCGAGTTAATACAAAAAACAAATGTCACTGCCCCTACCTATGACTGGTCTATACAGTAAAGAGCACTGGAAAAGGCGCATATACATACAAAAACATAGAATATCCAAGCTCAAACCTACCAACCAATCGGCAACCAATCAAATTTACCTGTCTAACAGTATGCATTAAAAACGGAGGTTTAGTTGCACGCATGTTCAAATGCATGTGTAAGCTGCAGGCCCCGTCAAGGCTCTCTGTGTATTGCAGTCCTAACTCTAAAATGTAAAGTCTCCTCCGTGGAAGCACATGTATACTGATGGATAGATAAAGGGCAGGTGACTGGAGGTAGCCCAGCCCTCATTAAAAGGGTCAGGAGCACACTAAACACCCAGCACATAGAAGCAAAGGTACCAGTGCATTGCGCCTTTTCCAGTGCTCCTTACTGTATAGACCAGTCATAGGTAGGGGCAGTGACATTTGTTTCTTGTATTGATGTCATTGTGGTCAGGCAACGCACATTTTCGGTGTGTTGCATCGTATTGGGAAACACGCAGATGTGAATCTTGGCTAATTGTTAATGACACCCCAATCACAGTAAGCAGACACATGTTTTGCTGCCAAGACGCATGACACTCCATGACTGAGAAGATTCTTGAGCGACTTTGGGGTGTTTGTTGGATGTGGGGCAGAACATTCCAGTCAAAGGGCTCCCTATACACAATGAAATATGCACAAATAATGGAAGTGGGAATGTGCGTTTCCGCTACGCTCAGGTGTGACTGGGATGTGATAGGAGGAAGAAAATGTATGCAGCAAGTATGACTAGGGAGGAGAGGTGAGTCTTAACCACTTAATCGCCGCACGATGATATATGTCGACAGAATAGCACGGCTGGGCACAAGGGCGTACCTGTGCATCCCCTTTAAGAACCTAGCCATGGGTCGCGAGCGCGCCGCCGGCAGCGTGCTCGCTACCCGGTCCGAAGCTCCGTGACTGCATCCGCGGGACCCGATCACCGCTGGTGTTCCGCCATCGGGTCACAGGAGCTGAAGAACGGGGAGAGTTGAGTGTAAATTAACCTTCCCCGTTCTTCTCCGTGGCAGTGTCAGTGATCGTCTGTTCCCTGTCATAGGCAACGACGATCAGTGACGTCACATGTCCAGCCACGCCCCCTACAGTAAGAAACACACATTAGGTCACACTTAACCCCTACAGCTCCCCCTAGTGGTTAACCTCTTCACTGCCATTTTCACAGTAATCAGTGCATTTTTATAGCACTTTTCGCTGTGAAACTGACAATGATCCCAAAAATGTGTCAAAAGTGTCCGATGTGTCCGCCATGTCGCAGTCACGAAAAAATGACTGATCGCCGCCATTAGTAGTAAAAAACAATTATTAACAAAAATGCCATAAATCCAACCCCCTTATTTTATAAACACTATACATTTTGAGCAAACCAATCGATAAAACGCTTATTGCGTTTTTTTTTTTACAAAACATATGTAGAAGAATACGTATCGGCCTAAACTTAGGGAAAAAATTGTCGCTCTATTTTTGTTTATAGCGCAAAAAAATTAAAACCATAGAGGTGATCAAATACCACCAAAAGAAAGCTATTTGTGGGAAAAGTGGATGCCAATTTGTTTTTGTTTGAAGGGCGTTGGCCGTGAACTTGGTATGCATACACACGGCAGGACTTTTTCAGCAAACTTTCCCAAAATCTCATGATTTTTCAGCTCTTTACCGCCACCCTTTGGTCAACTTCTGCTATTGTTGGTTGATTTTAACATTGGTTTTGAGAATGCGTGTTTGTAATTTGGACACAAGTCTGATGGACTTCTGTACACACGATAGGACTTTGCACCGTAGGACTTTTGTTGCCGAAAAGTTTGTCTGTTTGCAGAGCGAACATTTGTCCGATCATAACCGAAAAAGTTTGTCCGATGGAGCGTACACATGGTTGTTTTGTTTTTTTAAAACCTGGGTGTAACGGGAGGGCCCGTGTAACCCAGAAACTCTTAGAAAGTATGAGCCAGAAAATAATGGAAATGCAGAATATGTCTTGGACTGCTTTAACATGGGTCTGTAATTCACAATATATTCCAGGATATCTATAAAGAACTATTTACTGGTTGTTAATTCTGAACTCAACGGGTTAATTGAAAGAGTGACTCATTCATAATGTGGGGACACATACTGTTAGATGCCAATGCCATCAACTCCAGCCCACCTGTCTGTCTGTTGTCATGTAAATGAATCTAGGATGGCTTCTGAGAATCTTTCATTGTGGCTTGTGCTAATTGACCCCGTATTGTGTGAAGGAGTCCTGTGATAATGTGTATTGTTAGTTAGCAGACAGCCTAAAGGTCAGGCGTCTGAGTCATCAGCTGTAGTTCATTAGCTCATGTAAATTAGGTCAGGACATGGAGACAGGATGTCTGCTAAAAGATGTATTAAGGATGATGTGTATTGGGGTGGCTCATTAGGAACCATTGTGTGATGTTGTGGGTGGAGTTGGGTCATTGTTAATTTGGTTACTGCAGTATCCTAAATTGTACAGTATATAAAGAGCCTGTATTTCTCAATAAAGGGTCATTCCTGTTGAACCTCAAACAGAGTTGTGTGTCTCATTAATGGGGGAATTTTTAAGGGTCGTGTTTGCCGGATTGTGGCGTGTCGGTAGCTGCCTTGTGTTCGGGAATGGAATATCCTAAACAGCTTTAACCCCTTTCCCATTTGGGGTTCCGTTACACTGGGAATTTAGAAGTTTGTTGTCAAAAAGTCCGACCGTGTGTGGGGGGCTTTACAGCTGTGGTAGATGGAGAACATGTCTGATAAGCACCATTATACTGTATGCAGGTTCCTCCCCATTCTCTGAATTCAGTTAGGATATCCTCACACTCACTTACCCGACCTTCTGACTCCTGTGTAGGGATAGAGATAGAAGTTTCTGGCACTCTGGATCCACAGTGATAAGTGAAAAATATAAAGATTGAAAACTTTCTCTCTCCAAAGTCTTCAAGCAATAGCTCAGCTGCTTGGAATAAATTCCTGTCCATCCACAAGTGATCAACATATGAGCCCCACAGCTTCAAACGTGTACCACCAGACATGGTGCTCCTAACAAAGTCCTCATCCTGAGTCTCATACAGATAGAAGATGGTCTGAATATAAAAAGTCTGATTGATGGCCCATTTTCTCATTGCCGGTTTGGCTCGGAGTGAGATGGGGATTCCTGTGATCTCTGAGAATGTCTTCACCTGATTTTCATTTAAGAGACCAAACAGGAATTGTACAGATAATGCTAAATGTAAGATTCCTGAACATAAGTTATTGAGTGATTTTCCTTTACAGATCTCCGGTAGGAAAGTCCCTTCCATAGACCCAGACCTATCATCCATCCCATAATAGAGAGCAGCAAGGAACTCCTGTACACTCAGGTGGATGAAGCTGTAGCAGGTCTGGGTTCGGACGTCCCAATGAAAGATGTTCTCATTCAGAAATACAGACTCCACCTCATCCAGAGAAAGTCCATGTCTTTCTAGATCTTTCTTCTCAAATACGATTTGTGTCAGAAGTCCCTGATTGGCCAGAGCACACAGCTTCTTCAGACAGGTTTGTTTCCTGGGTACAGGCAGCTCTTTGCTGTGATGGGTTAGTAAAACCTCCAGGTAGAGAAGGTAAATTGAAGTTGTCGTACGACACCAAATTAAAGCCAAATCTTTTCTTATTTCTTGTTTCATTACAGTGCAGACAATCCAGCATGTGATGGGGACGGCACACATGGTGTACACAACATTATTGTCTTTTATTATACTGAGAACCTTGTCTGCATCTTCTTTATTTCTATAGAAATTATGTACATATTCCTCCCGATCGTCCCTTGTAAATCCCTGGATTTCCACATTGCGAGAATCAGCAATGAATGTGTTAAGTTTCTCCATGGCCAGTGACCTTGTGGTGACGATCAGAGAAGATTCTGGGAGAACCTGTCTCCTGAGCAAGCTTTGGAGAATTATTTCTTTGTGGGTTTCCATAGAAATGTCAGGACAGCCCTCAGATTTCCCCTCCAGAGTCCACCTCAGTTCATCAAACCCATCAACTATGATGAGAAGTTTCCTCTGACTTCCAGGATCCTCCAGAATATACACCAGGTCATCTGAACTCAGTCTGCAGGTTCGGGATAAAAGTCCCACAAGACTTATGTCTCCAGGGATGGTGTTGATTTCTCTACAGCTCAGATAAAAAACAAAGTCAAACTGGTCTTGGTAGAGATCCTCAGAGGCCCAGTCCAGCATGATCTTCTTGGAGGTCATTGTTTTCCCAATCCCAGCAGGTCCTTCTAACACCACAATCTTGGGGATGGACCCACATTTATCAGGGTCAAAGAGGGCCTGGATTGTGGTTGGGGGTCTCTTCTCCATGGTCTGTAGAGGTCTTCTACATGAACTCCTTATTTCTTCTTCTTTTCCCTCTTTATTCTGGGGTCCCTTTATCATAAATAACGTGGTGAAAATTTCCTGTAGATAAACAGCCTCCCCCATACGGGAATTATATTCTTTAATCCTCTGGAACTTTTCTTTCTCAGACTCTTTGTGTTCCTTACTGATGTCTTTATGAAAGAAAGGAGAATATTTTATTCCTCATACACACATAAAATAGTATTTATAAGACAAAGTTGGAAATATTGTATTCTAATCATAAACCTAAAGAATGGAACCCTAAAAGAAGATATCCCATGAAATACAGGAGGATTGTGGAAGCATCCAAACTATGGACACATCATCCAGACCAGAGGAGTAACTAGAACCTTCAGAGACCCAGTGCAAGAACCCATGAAGGGTGCCCCTGACTGCTGGGGCCCTTTTCCATCAGTCCCAGGCCCTTTGTTCTGGTCCCAGGGCCCTTCCCTCCAAGGCTGGGGCTCTTCTCTCCGAGACAGGGGTCTTTTCTTTAGCACATGGCCCTTTCCACTTGTTCCCATCATGGGGACCTTTATAAACCCTGGTTCACACTGCTATGACTTATCAGGTGACTTGCAACAGAAAGTGGCATAATAAGTCAAAACACATTAATTTCAATGGGTACTGTCCTAATAATGTGACTTAAGTCGCAGCAACAAAGAAAAAAAGATTCCTGCATTAATTTTCTGTGACTTTGGTGTGATTTGAGTGCCATAGACTACAATGTTAAATCACAAAATTGCAAGAAAGTCACAAGGAAATTTCAAGCAAGTTTCTCAACTTTTGAGATCACGGCAGTATGAACCTAGCCCATGTTCTGCAGTGGCCCCCCTTCCTGCCATCTTGGGCCCCCAACAGTGGCAGAATGTCAGGGCAACCTTGGTAGTTCTGCCACTGGCTACAATAAAAAAAAATGTTTATCCAGAAGATATTTCATATCAGACATGGATGTCCTACTAACCTGATAATCTGTTGTCATGTGTCGTCTTCTTCAGTTTGGCTGGAAATAAGATCAGGGAAGTGATTAGTCAAAGACAAACCTCTGAAATGTATAAAATAATAAGAGAGTTATTAGTGTAGCAGATCCTCCCAGACACCATCACCCCACTAACCCTCTGTAGATTGGAGTCTCTCCTCCTCCCGGTGATGGGGAGTGTATTTGTCTGCCTGGTAACATCTCAGCAAATTGCAGTGACATGTGACCATTAGACATGTGCAATTTGTTTAGTTCCGAATTTGTTTTTTAACAAATGTTGACAAATTTGTTAATTCTGAAATTTCAGAATTTCAGAATTTTTCAATTTCCAAATGTTGAATTTCCAAAATGTTAAATTTACAGAAAAAAAAAAGAATTTCAGAAATTTTTTCAATTTTCCGAACTGTTGAATTCTCCAAACTGTTGAATTTTCCGAACTGTTGAATTTTTCAAAATGTTGAAACAAAACGAAAATGTTGGTAGTGCATATGTCTAGTGATAATGGTGAGGGGGCCAGAAAAGCCCCCAATTCTCTATGCAGGGTTTACAGGCACACACCTAGAATCTGGAGCCCTGACTCCTCTTTCTGATGGAGGTTAAGGTGCATGCATGGGGCACAAGGCTCAGAACCCCGAGCAACAGTCATGAGGGTCTCCCAGTAATACAGCTATAAATATGGAGGTTCTGTATAATAGACAAGTGGCTGTGATTGTATTGCTCTGCTCTGCATGCTGAGTGACGTCATTGTGTTATGGTGATTGACTGCCGGCATCCTAGAGAAGTGTTAAGCCTTGTACACATGGCCGGTTTTCCTGACAGGAAAACTGCATTGGAGCTTTTTGCCGGGAATCCCGGTCGTGTGTATGCTCCTAATAGTTTTTCCAACTGGAAAACTGCCTAAAAAATGCCGGACAAAAAAAAGAGAACCAGCTCTCTTTTTTTCCCCCCAGGAGAAGCGGCAGACTTTTGCTTGTTGGTTTTGGGCAGTTTTCCTACAGGAAAAACTGCAATGGAGCATACACACGGCCGGGATTCCCAACCAAAGCTCCATTGCAGTTTTCCTAACAGGAAAACCTCTCATGTGTAGGGGGAAAGACTGAACCGAGCAGGTTCTCGGCTTTCCCCTTGGGATTTCCGACAGGAACTTTTCCCCGTCAGAAATCCTGCATGTGTGTACGGGGCATCACTCTGCTTCCCTTTTACATTGTTCCTGAACTCTGTAGCGGTTTCCTTCATCCACAATTTTATAGACATGTGCATTAGTTTTCATCTGAACACATTTTCATCTGAATTCAAGGTATTTTCGTTATCGTTTGAACAAACAAAAACAAAAGCACAGAATATGAAAACCGAAAGATTTGACATAAACACATGCTTTTATTTTTGTTTTTGTTGGTCAAATGTGCCTAACCTTAACTCTATTAGTCCAAGATTATTCTACATAGAGAGAAAAGATTCAACATTATAGAGAGAAAAGATTCTACATTATAGAGAGAAAAGATTCATAATTATATAGAGAAAAGATTCAACATTATAGAGAGAAAAGATTCAACATTATAGAGAGAAAAGATTCGACATTATAAAAAGAAAAGATTTGACATAGAGAGAAAAAATTCAACATTATAGAAAGAAAAGATTTGACATTATAGAGAGAAAAGATTGGACATTATAGAGAGAAAAGATTCAACATTATAGAGAGAAAAGATTCAACATTATATAGAGAAAAGATTCAACATTATAGAGAGAAAAGATTCGACATTATAGAGAGAAAAGATTTGACATTATAGAGAGAAAAGATTGGACATTATAGAGAGAAAAGATTGGACATTATAGAGAGAAAACATTCAACATTATAGAGAGGAAAGATTGGACATTATAGAGAGAAAAGATTGGACATTATAAAGAGGAAAGATTGGACATTATAGAGAGAAAAGATTTGAAATTATAGAGAGAAAAGATTGGACATTATAGAGAGGAAAGATTGGACATTATAGAGAGGAAAGATTGGACATTATAGAGAGAAAAGATTGGACATTATAGAGAGGAAAGATTGGACATTATAGAGAGAAAAGATTTGAAATTATAGAGAGAAAAGATTGGACATTATAGAGAGAAAAGATTTGAAATTATAGAGAGAAAAGATTGGACATTATAGAGAGGAAAGATTGGACATTATAGAGAGGAAAGATTGGACATTATAGAGAGAAAAGATTGGACATTATAGAGAGGAAAGATTGGACATTATAGAGAGAAAAGATTTGAAATTATAGAGAGAAAAGATTGGACATGCTTTATTTTTGTTTTTGTTGGTCAAATGTGCCTAACCTTAACTCTAAGATTGGACATTATAGAGAGGAAAGATTGGACATTATAGAGAGAAAAGATTTGAAATTATAGAGAGAAAAGATTGGACATTATAGAGAGAAAAGATTTGAAATTATAGAGAGAAAAGATTGGACATTATAGAGAGGAAAGATTGGACATTATAGAGAGAAAAGATTCTACATTATAGAGAGAAAAGATTCGACATTATATAGAGAAAAGATTCAACATTATAGAGAGAAAAGATTCGACATTATAGAGAGAAAAGATTCGACATTATAGAGAGAAAAGATTCGACATTATAGAGAGAAAATATTGGACATTATAGAGGGAAAAGATTCGACATTATAGAGAGAAAAGATTCGACATTATAGAGAGAAAAGATCGCTGCTGGAATTGGGGGGGGGGGGGGGGAATAAAAATAAAAAATAATGATGATGATGAATGTTATTTGCTGATTGTAACCAAAGAGGAGGATCCTGTATGTATACAATGTATTATATAATGGATCCTGTATGTATACAATGTAATATATAATATATCCTGTATGTATACAATGTATTATATAATAGATCCTGTATGTATACAATGTATTATATAATGGATCCTGTATGTATACAATGTATTATATAATAGATCCTGTATGTATACAATGTATTATATAGTAGATCCTGTATGTATACAATGTATTATATAGTAGATCCTGTATGTATACAATGTATTATATAATGGATCCTGTATGTATACAATGTATTATATAATAGATCCTGTATGTATACAATGTATTATATAATAGATCCTGTATGTATACAATGTATTATATAATGGATCCTGTATGTATACAATGTATTATATAATATATCCTGTATGTATACAATGTATTATATAATGGATCCTGTATGTATACAATGTATTATATAATAGATCCTGTATGTATACAATGTATTATATAATGGATCCTGTATGTATACAATGTATTATATAATGGATCCTGTATGTATACAATGTATTATATAATGGATCCTGTATGTATACAATGTATTATATAATATATCCTGTATGTATACAATGTATTATATAATGTATTCTATAATGGATCCTGTATGTTTACAATGTATATTTCTTTCCATTTAGAAAATAAAGAAAACACAGGGGGAAGGCTGCACAGTTACTCATTACTATGATTGCCAATCAGAGGATATCACAGCAATCATGTGACCAGAAAAAGGGAGTCCCAGATTCTGATCGTTAGTACAATCCCCAGGGCTCTTGGTGAGATCCTAGTCTCTGTGCAGCGCGCTCCCACAAAGAGGGGTACACAGATATGTGTCCCCCAGAATAAAGACCCCCTTCTGTGAGGCCTCATATGTGTGTACTGTCAGTGGGAAGGGGTTTGTCCAGTTGGAAGCTCCTGTTTGGTCACTGGCTTTCCCTGGGTGACATTCCTTGTTTTTCCTCACACAGATATTGTAATGGGAGGGGCCGTGGGACCCAGGATCTCTTATACAGATTGAGCCAGAAAATAAGGGACATATGTTGGATTGTTTTAACATGGGTCTGTAATCCACAATATATTCAAGAATTTCTGCAAGAACTATTTACAGGTTGTTGATTCGGAACCCAACAGGTCAATAGAAAGAGTAACTCATTGAATGTGGGAACACTGACTGTTAAGGTGTTAATGTCGTCTGCTACTGTCATGTAAATTAATCTTAGTCTGGCTCCTAAGAACCTGTCATTGTGTGAAGTTCTATTGCTGATAAATGTGGATTGTGAGTTAACAAGACAGTCTAAAGGTCAGATGTCTGACTTATAAGCTGTAGTTAATAAACTCATGTAGATTAGATCAAGAGCTGGTGCCAGAATGTCTGTCTACTAAAAGACGTGTATTGAGGGGGGCTCATTAGTAACCATTGTATGATGTTGTGGGTGGAGTGTGTCATTGTCCATTTGATTACTGAAAGTATTCTTTTTGGTGTATATAAGAGCCTGCCTTCTCAATAAAGATTGTCTATTCGTTTTGAACCAGAGAACAGAGCGGTGTGTCTCGTTTCTGGGGGGGGGGGGAAATCCGTATGGGTCCTGTTCACCAGATTGTGGAGTGTCGATGTCTTGGGTTCGGAATGGAATATCTTAAACAGCATTAACCCCTGTCTCATTTGGAGTTCCGTTAGATATTGATCAGGAATTGGTAGGAAATTGCCATTATAGTCGGGAACTCACCACTTTGTGTTCTCCTCTCCTGGAGGTCATATGCGGGTCCCATCAGACTGATCAGTTTAAAGACATCAATGGTGACATCCAGAGCCTCTTCTTCTCCATATGTGTTTATCAGGACATCCTTGGTGATGATACAGTCTGCATTTTCTAGTCTTCCTCGGGGGATGGGACGTTTATCTCCATAGGAGAAATCGGACAATTTATTCCTAAATCTTTGGAAGTCACATCCATTCAAATCCTCCAGAGAATATATGAGAAGATCCCCGGGGGTTTTGTTGACATTTCCCAGGACACCAGGAGCCAACCCTGCAGAGAGGACAATAAGCAACCATAAACATTCCTCCTGATTGGATGATTTCTTACACATGTCAGTAGATAAGTCTGTACTGGTAGCTGGCAATGCTAGAAAGAACATATAGAAGGGAGAGGAAAATATCCCCCAATCTGTCTATATGTACATTATCCTATGGAGGGATTGATTCCCTGTGATAATCTCATATGATTGTGTCAGGAAAGGTTCCTCCCGCTGGTGATACTGCCTGATATTTGGCGTGCAGTACTGTGGTCCACCACCAGGTGTCTCCTGGCAGTCTGGAACTGCCAGGGGAGCATTTCCCTGGTGGTATTATGTAATCTTTGGGCTGCAGTACTGGCGTCCACCAACGGGGGGTTCCTGGCAGTGTGGGGCCGACATCTCCTGCGATCAGGCGTCACCTGAGCCTGATTGCAGGAGATGTGTATAAATACCTGGCAGTGACAATCAGACCTTGCCTTGATATCTTTCTATGCACCCTGAACCTGATCTTGATCTGGAACCTGAACCGGAAATCCTTTACCTTGTACCCTGTGCTCTGTACCTATACCTGTGATCCACCCATCCCCTCCTTGTCCTGTTTGTGCTCCCTTTCCCCAGCTGCTGACCTCCCGTTGACGATCCTGGCCTGGCCCTGTTGTGATTCTGGTTTTCCCCATTACTTGTACGTATTGGTCTATTACTGTTATTATTTGTGGTTTCTGTTGGTGTTGGTTGGTGTGGTATTGGAGGTTGTTATTTTCATATTATTTCCCTATCCTTAATAAATTATATTTTCACTTAAAACACGTCTGGGTTTCCTCTGTTGCAGTCCACACAATTCTGGTCTTATCTGATACGTGACAGATTGCCTCCATAGTGGTAAGGTACCTCTCAGATGGATGAATATTGAGTGCAAACACCTAGGGGGGGGGGGGCTATTTATATAAATAAACATCTTTCTGAATTGTCCCTATAATGTGTCTAATATGTTTATTTCTTATAATCATCAGCTCCATTTGGTGGTCATAATGCCATATCTTACTGTTTGAGGTATTTCAAGAAAATAAATGTATTATGTGTTGATGATCATAGGAAGTAAACCTATTAGACAAATTACGGGGATTATTAGTGATGACTAGACATGTGCAGACTGGAATATTTCGTTTTGTTTTTTTCGTTTTCGTCTGGAAAATAAATTTATCTAGTTACTCCCGAAAATCGTTTTGATTTATTTCGTTTTTCGTTGGGGAATAGCTTTCGTCCGAAAATCCAATAATACTTGGTTTCTGTCGAATGGTCAAAAGAATATTCCGCCTACAAGAATTCTAATGTTGTATGACTAGTAATAATGTCCAATCTATTTTCTCATAAATCAAAATCTAATCTCTGTAATGTCGAATCTATTATTTCTATAGTGTCGAATATTTTCTCTATGATGTCTAATCTTTTCTCTATAATGTCAAAAAGTACCGTATGTGTGTGTATATCAGGTTCAATAGACAGATTGCTATTCATTCACTGTATTCAGTCAGCGTCATGTCGAATCTCTCTATATCGAATTTTTACCGCAACGAAAACGAAAATAAAGCATTTTTTATGTTGGATCTTTTGGTTTTCGTTTCTTGCGCTTTCGTTATCATTTGTTAGAACAATAATGGAAAAAACAGAGACTTCTACACATTCTAAGGAAAACAAATGCACATGTCTAGTGATGACACAAACTTATATTAATTATTTTATATACAGACCTCCTAATGTATATGTATATGTATGAATGATAATTGTAACTACTTCTAGGCATCATCAACAATGGCTAGATTATTTTCAGCCGAGGAGGCGTACAATATTCTTGCGGCCGACGGGAGCAAAAAACTTCTGGAAAAAAAAATTAAGTATTCAAATAACTCATTATGCCTCATAGATTATACATTGGGGGTGTTAGCTTTCCAAAATGGGGTCACTTTATGGGCGTTTCCATTGTCCTGGTGCTTCAGGGCCTTCAAAAATGTAATAGGTGGTTGAGAAATGAGAGATGTAATTTATGCTCCGAGAATGTCTGAAGGTGCTACTTCAATATTGGACCTCTATATGTGGCCAGGCTGTGTAAAAGTCTCACACAAGTGTAATAGGTAGTCAACAAGTTAAATGTGTAATTTATTCTCCTAGAACACCTAATGGTGCTCCTTGCATATTGGGCCTCTCTATGTGGCAAGGCTGTGAAAAAGTCTCACACATGTGGTATCACTATACTAAGGAGGAGTAGCAGAATGTAATTTTGGGCATCATTTGTGGTATACACATGCCATGTGAGAGAAATAACAATTACAATGACAATTTTGTGGGAAAAAAAATCTTAATTTTGCAAAGAATTGTGGGAAAAATTACAACATCAAAAACCTCACCATGCATCTTACTAAACACCTTGGAATGTCTACTTTCAAAAAAGGGGTCATTTGGGGGGGGGGGATTTGTACTTTCCTGGCTTGTTCGGGTCGCAAGAAATGAGATCGGCCACCAGTACATCAGGTGTGTTCATTTTTTTATGATTTTTTTTTATGATTTGCACCACAGCAGAGAGTTAGACTCTCTAACTTTCACAAAGACCCAAATAATATCCACTAATTTTGGTTATTTTTACCAAAGATATGCAGCAGTATATATTTTGGACAAAATTTATAAAGGAAAAATTAATCATTTGCAAAGAAAAATTCATTTATATTGCAAAAAATAAAAAAAAAACAGAGGTGAAAATACAACATATACTTGAGTATAAGCCGAGATTTTCAGCCCTTTTTTTGGGCTGAAAATGCCCCCCCCCCCCCCTCGGCTTATACTCGAGTCAGTGTACCTAAAATTATTGAGAGGCTGCTGGCGTCCATTGTTTAAAACTTGCGGTCTCCTCCTGGTCCCTTCCGTGATAGGCGGAACTGTGTCAGCTGAGAAACGCCTATCACGGAAGAGACCAGGAGGAGACCGCAAGTTTTAAACAATGAATGGATGCAGCCTCTAAATTTCAAGTACACTGAAAACGGGCACAGTGACAATGGGCACAGTGAGGATGGGGACAGTGAGGCGTGCAAATGGGCATTGTTGACAATCTTTTCTGCTTACAGTAGCTACTGCATTCTCACCTTTTGCTTATACTCCAGTTAATACGTTTTCCCAGTTTTTTTCTGGTAAAATTAGGTACCTCGGCCTATACTCGGGTCGGCTTATACTTGAGTATATACCCGGTTAAGACCCGGACCAATATGCTGCCATATGACCCAAGGGGTTTTTGCGATTCGGCACTGCGTCGCTTTAACAGACAATTGCGCAGTCATGCGACGTGGCTCCCAAACAAAATTTGCGTCCTTTTTCTCCCACAAATAGAGCTTTCTTTTGGTGGTATTTGATCGCCTCTGCTATTTTTATTTTTTGCCCTATATACAAAAATAGGGCGACATTTTTGAAAAAAAAACAATATTTTTTACTTTTTGTTATAATGAAAAAACAATAAACTAAATTTTAGTCAAACATTTAGGCCAAAATTTATTTAGCCACATGTCTTTAGTAAAAAAAAATCGCAATAAAAAAAAAATAGCTACCTAGCGGGAACAGCGACACTAATACAGCGATCAGAAAAATGATCGCTTAGTGATGCTGGCGATAGGGAGTGAAAGGGTTAACTAGGGCGGGTGATCAAGGGGTTAAAACTTTATTGGGGGGGTGGGGGGGCTAGCCTGACACTAACACTAACTGACTGTCACACTGACACTAAATACAGTAATCATACATGTATGATTACTGCATTCAGCGACACTGTGACAGGGGGGAGGGGGGGGGCGATCGCGGGGGTTAAATGTGTTTTGTGTCTGTGTGCTGTTGTGCAGACTTACGTGTGTGGTGATCTGTCCTCAGCAGTGGTTGAAAAAAACGCTGAGGGGAGAGATCACATCGCTTCCTCCTTCCTGTGTTTACACAGGAGGAGGAAGTGACAGGGCGGGCGGGCGGGCGGGCGCGCGCATTGGCTGGGAGCGATCCAGAGGGGGCGGGAGAAAACGGATCGCTCCTACAGCCGCGCGGACCGCCGCATGTACGGGGGGGATCCGATTGGACCCCCGATCCCCCCCAAGGCACCAACGTCTATATACGTTGATGTGCCTGTCGGTGCCATTCTGCCGACGTAAATGTACATGCGGCGGTCCTTAAGCAGATACAGTAATAAAATCTTTAAAGCCCTCCCCCCCGAATAATGATGAGTCTGATCAGTGTGAACTAAGAACTCCGATTTCCCCCAAATCTCCCAGCAGTATGTGTCATGTGACACGGGGCTGTTTTCTGATTATACACAAAGGATTCCCCGACCACTACACAAATCACCATAACATTTGGGGTCCTCCAGTCATTATGGGGTCACTGGGCCATCTCAGAAGATCCTTTCCATCAGTGATAAATAAAATCTGAAGACCCGGGAATGTGATGGTGGAATTGATGAAGCTCCTGAACTCTTCTAATGGGTGGACTGACCCGATGTCTACAGGAAATGTCCAGACTACGTGGACATAAGATGTCCTATCATCTAATTCCAATCTCTGGAGATGTGAGATGGAGGAAAACATTGGAAAGGATTGTCAGGATCAGCAGTCATACCTTGTGAGGAGGAGGAAGAGGTCGCCATGACATCAGGAGATGACCTGGGATGACATCACCTGGAAGGAGCACAAACAATAATAAACTAATTTGTGATTAAAGGATTTGTTTCTCTTATGTAGACAATTGGCTGACTGGTTGACCAATCAGAATAGATTAGAATTGCATGGATTTCTGTCATTTACAACCAATAACTATGAGGGTCAATCAGAACCTTCTACCCGGTATTCATGTGATTGGTAAATCGGGGGCCACAAATTATTATTATTAAAAAATGCTTATAAACGCAGTCTTAGCCATGGGCCTCGATGTGTATGGTTATGAATACAGAGATTCTGATCTTCTTGATCTAGCTCCTTTACTGGCCAGGATGCAGTGGCCTATAAGCCCCCATAACACTTCTGGAAGAGCAAGGTCTTCAAACTCTTCCTGAAGCTTAGCAAGTTGGTGGTGTTTTTTTTAGGACCAACGGTAAATCATTCCATACCTTACCCCCCTGCACCGAGAACGCACGTCCTCCTCGTCTCCGTTTCCTCACCCTAGGGACAACGACATTCGTTAGTCCCGCTGAACATAATGCTCTACTAGAAGCATATCATGTAAATTGTTTCTGGAGTTACTCTGGTCCACCTCCATTGACTATCCTATGCATAAAACAGCCAATCTTAAACAGAACCCACTATGCAAGAAATGTCAAAGCGCAGAGCAGGTATTCAGTGGGAGGACATCATTGGAGGTGGAGCATTTTGGATTTTATTTTATTTTTCAAGTTGGCAGGTGACGTGATTGACAATGGATTTACATTGAGGGACACTGTTTTTTTATCTTTTATTTTTTAAATAAAGGAATTGTTGAAGGTGGCTTGCATATTCCAATAAGCCCCCATCCACAGACCCCCCACAGTCCACAGTTGTGGGGAAGAGACCCTTGTCCACATTAGGGATGCCGGGTGTGGGGTGTCTAGGAAACCCATGTGGGTTGTGGGGTATCTAGGAAAGCCATGTGGATTGTGGGGTATTTAGGGAAGCCATGTGGGTTGTGGGGAATCTAGGGAAGCCATGTGGGTTGTGGGGAATCTAGGGAAGCCATGTGTGGTATCTAGGCAAGCCATGTGGGTTGTGAGAAATCTAGGGGACCCATGTGGGTAATGGGGTATCTAGGAGACCCATGTGGGGTGTCTAGGGAAGCCATGTGGGTTGTGGGGTATCTAGGGAAGCCATGTGGGTTATCTAGGGAAGCCATGTGGGTTATCTAGGGAAGCCATGTGGGTTATCTAGGGAAGCCAGTTGTGGGGTATCTACGGGACCCATGTGGGTTGTGGGGTATCTTGGGAAGCCATGTTGGTTGTGTGGATACCTCACCCCCATATGGGCTGTGGGGTAACTAGGGAAGCCATGTGGGGTATCTAGGGCACCTGTGTGGGTTATTTAGGACACCCATGTGGGGTATCTAGGGAAGCCATGTGGGTTGTGGGGTATCTAGGGAAGCCATGTGGGTTATCTAGGGTATTCGGGTGTGGGGTATCTAGGGAAGCCATGTGGGTTGTGGGATATCTAGGGGACCCATGTGGGTTGTGGGGTAGCTAGGGGACCCATGTAGGTTGAGGGGTATCTATGGAAGCCATGTTGGGGGTGGGGTATCCATGTGGGCTATAACGAGATGTCATGGAGCTTGGAATGCAGAAGTGTTCCTTTTTGAAATCTGTTACTCAGTGGGGGTCTTCTGCCCTGTCTTAAGGCTCCAGACGGCTCCATTGTTGGCTATTGTGTACATTGATTGCCCCCTGGGGCGTCTGTCTCATTACACATAGCAGTCCTTCTATTCAAGCTATCGAACCAATCCCTGCTGAGTCACTTTGAAGTCCTCATTTACATGGCTAAGAGGACCTGAAGGGGAACTGCATGTACTTTACAATTGACCAATAGGAAAGTGGTTGTTGGGGGCGGGATGTTCCAAATTCTGTATAAAAGTGTGTTGTGTGCTTCCAATAAAGGTCTTCCTGTTTGAACTAACATACAGCCTGCCTGGTGTTTGTTCTAATGGATTCCGAATGGCACCGCTGTAGTTCGGATCCCGGAGCCTTGGATGACCGAACCATCAGACGTTGCGATCTGCAATCAGATCCTATAGTAGCAGAGGAGTGTCGGGAGAGCGGAACCGAGCGAGCAAGGGTCTCGTTACATGGGCTATCTAGGGAAGCCTTGTGGGGTATCTTGGGGACCTGTGTGGGTTATCTAGGAGACCCATGTGGGGTATCTAAGGAAGCCATGTGGGTTTTGGGGTGTATAAGGAAGCCATGTGGCAAGTTAAAGACAGTTTCCCTTTACATAATTGAAGTCTCTTCTGAAGTATTTTATGCCCCGCCCATCCCAATGTTCTCATCTCTCACTTACCTTTTCTATGAAAATGTTCCCGTCTCTCACTTACCTTCTCTATGGAAATGTTCCCGTCTCTCACTTACCTTCTCTATGGAAATGTTCCCGTCTCTCACTTCCCTTCTCTATGGAAATGTTCCCGTCTCTCACTTCCCTTCTTTAAGGAAATGTTCCTGTCTCTCTCTGTTACCTTCTTTATGGAAATGTTCCCGTCTCTCACTTCCCTTCTTTATGGAAATGTTCCTGTCTCTCACTTCCCTTCTCTATGGAAATGTTCCCGTCTCTCACTTCCCTTCTTTAAGAAAATGTTCCTGTCTCTCTCTGTTACCTTCTCTATGGAAATGTTCCCGTCTCTCACTTCCCTTCTTTAAGAAAATGTTCCTGTCTCTCTCTGTTACCTTCTTTATGGAAATGTTCCCGTCTCTCACTTCCCTTCTCTATGGAAATGTTCCCGTCTCTCACTCACCTTCGCTATGGAAATGTTCCCATCTCTCACTTCCCTTCTTTAAGGAAATGTTCCCGTCTCTCTCTGTTACCTTCTCTATGGAAATGTTCCCGTCTCTCACTTACCTTCTCTATGGAAATGTTCCCGTCTCTCACTTACCTTCTCTATGGAAATGTTCCCGTCTCTCAGTTACCTTCTCTATGGAAATGTTCCCGTCTCTCACTTCCCTTCTCTATGGAAATGTTCCCGTCTCTCAGTTACCTTCTCTATGGAAAGGTTCCCGTCTCTCACTTACCTTCTCTATGGAAATGTTCCCGTCTCTCACTTACCTTCTCTATGGAAATGTTCCTGTCTCTCACTTACCTTCTCTATGGAAATGTTCCCGTCTCTCACTCCCCTTCTCTATGGAAATGTTCCCGTCTCTCACTCCCCTTCTCTATGGAAATGTTCCCGTCTCTCACTTACCTTCTCTATGGAAATGTTCCCGTCTCTCACTTACCTTCTCTATGCTAATGTTCCCGTCTCTCACTCACCTTTTCTATGGAAATGTTGGAGTCTGTAGATCTCTTCTCCACAGCTCAGGAAATGTCTCTAAGACCCAACTTCCTGGAACATCGTATTTCATCTTCCACCGTCACCGAACTTATCTTTATTTCCACCCACTTTCCTACTTCCTCATGTATGAGAGGGGCATGGCTGAAGAGTGGAGCTCCACTGTCACAGGAAACATGTGATCTCCACTTTTTTTTATTTTTAAATGAACTTTATTGTAACAAACAAGAAACAGACAATGGGATTTGTAGAAATACAAGAAGAGATTTTGGGAGGTTTTGTAGTTTCTGGTAGTAAAGTGTCTCCTTGAGATAACTTTGTAATGTGGATTTGTGTGTAAAAGTGATTGTTTATTATTTCCCAATTTCTATTTGTGGTGATGATGGAAGTTGATGTTTATGTTGGAAGAAGAATACAATTCATGTCTCTAATCACAATCTCATTGTCCTTGTTTGTCCCCCTTCATCCCAACTATCAGGACCAAGACTGAGACACACACAGATCTCCACACAATCAATGTTTTACAGTTCCATGGAATGTCGGCATTAAATCTCCATCTTCCTGAACATCATAATTTATGTTCTAGTGCAAATATTATCCACTTACCGATCGCCTGGCCGCATTGTACTGGAGATAGGGGTGCTGTACTGAGGACGGGGGTGCTGTATTGAGGATGGGTGGTACTGTACTGAGGATGGGGGGCACTGTACTGAGGATGGGGGGCACTGTACTGAGGATGAGGACGCTGTACTGAGGACAGGGTGCTGTACTGAGGACAGGGGGTGCTGTACTGAGGATGGGGGCTGCTGTACTGAGAATGGGGGGCTGTACTGAGAATGGGGGGGCTGTACTGAGAATGAGGGGCGCTGTAGTGAGGACAGGGGGCGCTGTAGTGAGGACAGGGGGCTCTGTACTGAGGACAGGGGGCTCTGTACTGAGGACAGGGGGCGCAGTACGGAGGACAGGGGACGCAGTACGGAGGACAGGGGGCACAGTACGGAGGACAGGGGGCGCAGTACGGAGGACAGGGGGCGTAGTACGGAGGACAGGGGGGCATAGTACGGAGGACAGGGGGGCATAGTACGGAGGACAGGGGGCGTTGTACTGAGGACAGGGGGCTCTGTACTGAGGACAAGCGGCTCTGTACTGAGGACAGGGGGCTCTGTACTGAGGACAGGGGGGTGCAGAACGAAGGACAGGGGGCGCAGTACGGAGGACAGGGGGCACAGTACGGAGGACAGGGGGCGCAGTACGGAGGACAGGGGGTGCTGTACTGAGGACGGGGGTCACATTGTCACATTGTGCTGTATTGAGAATGGGGGGGGCGCTGTACTGAGAACAAGGTGGTGCTGTATTGAGGATGGGGGGTGCTGTATGCAAAGCAGTGTGCTGGTATGTCTCTGCCTATCCCATTGTATGTCGATATAGAACTTTCACACACCGATCAATATTCACTTATTGGGAGCAAAATACATTTCGGACAACATTTATTAATCACATTTTATTTGGTAATTGTTTTTTAGCAGTTTTTTTTTTTTTTTACAGGAGATAGTGAGGTAGATTATAAAGTTGAAGTCTACAAATGTTCTCCCTGAGAAAGTTGTGTGAATTTCTTATATTTTATTTGTAGTTTATTGATGTGTTATTTCTATTACAATCTTATGGGGGTGCGACTTCTGTGCCGGCCAGTGGGACATTATCACCCCATTTTTGTAAAAGAACAATTATATGGAAAGACATTTACTGTGTGAAGTTTCTGCAGTGCCAAAATCACCACCCCCTGCCCCCCTACAGTGCCGATCCCATCATCCACTGCACCCTCTCCAGTGCTGATACCACCACTTGCTGGATCCTGCCCAGTGTCAAGTCTATTGTCCTCCACATCTTTGCTAGAATACACATATGTACTGCCAGATGTACCGGGCACAGTCAAAGTATATGGGAAATTTGTGAAATGTCCTCAGTGTAGCCTTCATCGTCTCAGGAAAAACTTGAAAGTACACATGTTGAGAAAGCAGATGTGGCACAAGATATTACCCAGACCTGTCATTTTATAGAGCATCAATGATGGTGAGGAAAATGGCACATTTGCTGTCAGTAAGCATGGGTTCTCCATGCCAGTACATGTGCAGAGGAAGAACTGAGGGAGACTCATGTGGTCCAATGTGAGTTGGGGAAATGTCTGCAATATCAGTTGTTGGCTCAGCGGAGTGGTCTGAGCTACAATTCATGTGAGCCCCTCGTTCAAATGTCTTTCCATATCCACCCTGTGTATACAGTAGGTGTCACTGATTTTGTGTTTCCAGCGAAATGTGATCATGCTGGAAAACAGACATACAAGACTGTGCTTCTCGCGGTCGCTGCCCCCATGAGATTCTGCACATCTACAGGAATCCATTGGGGGTGGCGAGTGGGAGGAGCAACATAGCTAGGCGCTCACTCCCAGGGATGGGGACCGCAGGTGTCAAGCTCGCCGCTAGCAGAGGTGAGATTGACACAATATCGGTGGCAAGTATTATAATTGTTCTTTTACAAAGGTGGGGATGAAAATGTCCCACTGGCCGGCACCCCCATAAGATTGTAATAGAAATAAAATATCAATAAACTGCAAATAAAATATAAGAAATTCACACAACTTTCCCAGTGAGAACATTTGTAGACTTCAACTTCATAATCTCTTCACTATCCCCTGTAAAAAAACAAACAACAAACTTTCTGTTAATAAACATAACTGGAAAAAATGTATTTATAAATATTGTCCTAAATGTATTCTTCTCCATGTTTTTGATACAAAGACAATTCCCAATAAGTGTATATTGATCGGTGAGTGAAAGTTCTACATACTATGGGATGTGAAGTGGAATTTTTATTTGTTTTATACTACAAATGGCAGAGATACTGTAAAGGACTTCTAGACTGTGTGAGTGCAATCTGACACTGACTGACACTGGGGGGAAGTGACATCACCAGTGACACTAGTGATCAGTGCTAGAAATATGACACTGGCTTGGAAGGGGGTAACATCTCGGGGTGATGAAGGGGTTAAATATGTTCCATAACTCGGTGTAATGTGTGTACAGTGTGCTGCTTTATACTAATGATCTCTCACAATTCACTCCCTCTGTACACAACCCAACACAGAGCTCTGAGCTGTGATTGGACACAACCGATCAGCTGGTCATGGGTGTGAATCATTGGCTGGGATGCTGTGTCCAATCACAGTGGGAGCAGGGACTGGGGTGAACATGCACCAGTACATTGCTTTGCCTACTGCATTCCTATTCTTGGTACAGAGCCCCGTCATCAGTACAGCACCCCTGTCCTCAGTACAGCGCCCCCCATCCTCAGTACTGTGGCCCCCATCCTCAGTACAGTGCCCCCATCCTCAGTACAGTGCCCCCATCCTCAGTACAGTGCCCCCCGTCCTCAGTACAATGTGACCCCCGTCCTCAGTACAATGTGACCCCCGTCCTCAGTACAATGTGACCCCTGTCCTCAGTACAATGTGACCCCTGTCCTCAGTACAGCAACCTATGTTCTCTGTACAACGCCCCCTGTCCTCAGTACAGCGCCCCCTGTCTCAGTACAGCGCATCCTGTCCTCAGTACAATCCCCCTTGTTCATCAGTACATCGCCCCTATG
>CM056051.1:542905133-542935395 GCA_029574335.1 Rana kukunoris | reverse complement strand
AACCACTGAACTTTGTTTATTACACACTCCTAATGCCTGCAATCTGTTTGCCAACAACTCCTTGTCCCTGCACTTTGTGCATTACACACTCCTGATCCCTGCACTTTGTGCATTACACACTCCTGATCCCTGCACTTTGTGCATTACACACTCCTGATCCCTACACTTTAAGTGTTATGCACTCCAGACCCATGCACTCTGTCTGTCACACACTCCTGGCCCCTGCACTCTTTGTGATACCCACTTCTGACCACTGTATTCTGTGCATTATGCTTTACTGAGCCCTGTGATAAAGTCACTATGTTGTACATGCTAACAACTGCACTCTGTACACAGGGCTTTATATAACATACCCCTGACCACTGCACTCTAAGTACATCATATACTTCTGAAGTTCTTCTTTAAGTTAAGCTGTGTGCAGAAAACATTAAACATTTTCATTTTTAAAAAGAATGTGGTAAGGTTTTATTGTTAGACTCTCATTTGTGGCACAATCGTTACAATTGCACGGCCATGCAACACTGTACCGATATGACATTTGTCATCTTTTTCCCCCAACAAATACAGCTTTCTTTCGGTGGTATTTCATCACCATTGGCCTCATATAAAATGTTGTAAATAAGTATGTTTTCTCCTTCACTGAAGGGCACTAATGAGGTGGCACGGATGGGGAGGTACTAATATGCAGCACTGATGGGCACTGATTTTCAGCACTGATGGGCACTAATAGGTGGCACTAATAGGTGACAATGATGGGCACTGATGGGTGGAAATGATGGGCAGCACTGATAGATGGCACTGATAGGCAGTATGGATGAGGAGGCACTAATGATGGGCAATGACTGGCATTACTAATGAGGCACTGATTGCCATAATTTATAGGCACTAATTGGCATACAATATGAGTACAGGGCATCACTGGTGGGGCACTGATGGGTATCACTGGTGGGCATTGCTCATGGGTCTGCACTGATAATTAATGCACTGATTATCAGTGCAGACCCCCCCCCCCCCTGTCAGGAGAGCAGCCGATCAGCTCTTCTCTACCCATGCCTTGTCAGCACAAACTGAGGAAAGCTGATTACCTTCCTGGTTACGGCTGATCATGTGGTAAAGAGCCGATGTCAGATGTCTGAATGTATCACCCATTTGTGCAATGAACTCCTTCAGCGAGGGTGGTTCAGTATCCTTCCAGTTCCAGTATTAACTTCAAGGCCTGGAATAAAGCGCTACCAATGGCTTGTTTAGGAAGATCTCCAATGGGAAGATCATCTAGGATTCCCAAGATACAGGGCTTAGGGTCTGTCAGAATAGTTACCTAAAACACTCTGGGCCAGATTCAGAGAGCCGTAACTCCTGTCTAACTAGTGTTAGACGGGAGTAATTTCAAATTACGCGCGTTTTTTAGCTAGTCGGAAACCTCAAACCATGAATAGACTGGGATTTTTAATTTTTTGTTACATAAATGAAAAAAAAAAAAAAAAAAATTGAAAAAACAAAACAAATTTTTTTTTGTTATACAATTTTGTAAATAATAAATCTTTCTTCAACTTATTCTACTTTATTTCTGTGGTATAAATAACCCAAATTAGTGTATATTTATTAGTGTGTGGGTCAGTGCACTGTTTTTTTTTTTTTTCTGATCTGAATGCAGCCCATTGCTTTCAATGGGCCTGTACACACAGACACATGAATATCAGTATACTATCGAATGTTTGAAACAGGGCCATTTTAATAGCATCATGGGCAGGGCCGCCATCAGGAATGATGGGGCCCCTTACACAGCTTCAGGCATGGGCCCCCTGGAGAACCGGGGGGGGGGGGTGCTGCCGCCTGAAATTGAGAAGCGGGGGGGGGCTGCTGCGAAATGAGAAGCGGGGGGGGTCTTTTACAAAAAAAAGAGGAAATAAAGAAAAATATTAATAAAAAAAGGGGGTAGCCATCCGCGGCCCTGTGGACCTCTGGGCCCTTTAATAAAAAGAAAAAAGAGAGAAAAAAATGTATATATATATATATATATATATTTTTTTTTTTAAAAAGGGTGGTTAATATCTGGGGCCCTGGGACCTCTGGCCTTTTAAAAAATAAAATTAAAATATATTAAAAAATATTTTTTTTATCAAAAATAAATTTAAAAAAGAGGCCCTCCAGGCCCTTGGGGACCTCCGGACCTCTAAAAAATATTAAAAGAAAAAAAATTGGCCCTTTAATAAAAAATAAAATACAAATATATTAAAAAAATATATATTTTTATAAAAAATAAAATAAAAAAAGAGGGGGTTGCAATCTGGTGCCCTGGGGGCCTCCGGGCCCTTGTGGACCTCCGGACCTCTACAAAAAAAATAAGAAAAAAAATTGTCCCTTTAATAAAAAATAAAAGAAAATATATTAAAAAATGTATTTTTTTATAAAAAATAAATAAAAAAAGAGGGGGTTGCCATCTGGGGGCCTCCGGGCCCCTAAAAAATAATAAAAGAAAAATAAATTGGCCCTTTAATAAAAAATAAAAGAAAAATATATTAAAAAATATATATTTTTATAAAAAATAAATAAAAAAAGAGGGGGTTGCCATCTGGGGCCCTGGGGGCCTCCGAGCCCCTTACAGGTGTAATGCCTGTACCCCCCTGATGGGCCTCTGGGCAAAGTAATGCTCTGGGGCCCCTACAATGGAGACAGTGCAGGTAAACAGACATCACGTAGGTAGGAGGTAGGGGTATCTAGGGTGTAGAGTAAGGTGACTAGATTTTTAAAATGAAATCCAGGGACATATTTTTTCTTTACCAGTTATGGCAACAATCAGCGACTCTCTGCCCGTCGCCCCCCGCCTCACAACCTGTCAAGTCTTACTCTTCGGGCCCCGGCTACTACTGAGTGGGGAGTGGAGGAAGATCACTCCTCCAGGGAAGGCAAGGAGATAGGCAGGTGGCTGGCCAGGATTTGAGCGAAGCTGAATGGGCATGCGCCCGAAACTGAAGAAATATTCCCTCCGCTCCGACCAGCACATGATCATCAGAAAGGGGCACAGATAATGGGAAAAATACAACCCCCCTATGCTAGTAGGCACGGCGGAGCGGGGGTGTGTAATTCTAAAAAATGTCTTTGAATTCTGCACTGCTTGTCTTTGAAATTGCCCCTGCCCCTATTAAATCCAATCTGGGGACAAAACCAGGGACAGACTTGGTTCGGGGACAGTGTCCTCAATCAGGGGACTGTCCCCTGAAACTGGGGATGTCTGGTCACCCTAGTGTAGAGGGGTCAGAGTGCTGGGGGGATATCTGGGATGTAAAGGGGCAGCCCAGGCTGCCCAAATTTCAGGGCAGCCTGGGCTCAAGGACAGCTGCTTTGGGGAAAGGGCAGGGCCCCCCCATGCAGCTAGGGCCCCGCCCCTGGGCTGTGCCCAGGTGTGCCCTCTCATTAAGACAGCCCTGGTTTGAAACAGTAAAGAAAAGTACAAAGGTTTGTGATACTGATCAGTATTTTACACACATACTCACACATGCACACAAATAACAGGCATAAACCATGCTCTCCTATATTATTTAGCATTGTAGGAGCCAGAAGAATTTGTATGCATGTAAACACTCACTGTGCAAACCATATTCATATTTTTGGACAGGAACTTAACACCAAGGAGATTCAGTGTTCATGAATCAGTATCATGTAAAAGGACCATAATGCTATATCTGAATGTCCTTTATGTATAAATGATGCAGTTAGACATTGTAAAATTCTTGTGTGCAAGCCCCACCTGCTGGACATGAACGGAACATTGGATGACTGGCACTTTATGACATTTTTTACATTATATATATATATATATATATATATATATATATATATATAAAGACTAAAAAAATAAAAAATTCTCAACATAACCATGACACATGCCCACAAATCTGTTAATTTGCAAAAACAGATAAGTAAAACTTTCACATAAAATTCCTAAAACTCTGGTGTCCTTATAGGCAATAAAAAGGAGGGCGCACGACCTAGTGCATTACCACATTAAAGTTTTATTTAAAATTAGAATAAAAGCAATGGTACTAACAAACAAGGTTAGGTAAAATCTTTTCTGACAATCAAGCTGGATCTCTTGGCATCTGCAAAGCAGGACCTGATAACAAGAGGGTCGAACGGTACCTCAAATGGCTGACGCGTTTTTAGGGCTCACCCCTTTCTTCAGAGCCTAGGTGGTCCGTGGCACCTCTCTCCCGTGTGCCCCCATATATACTGTATGTGTAAACATATGTATCCAAAGGTCCAACACTGGATGACCATGAATTGATCAACCAATCAAACAGCTAGACCATGCCCCTCGATCACAGCTCATCCCGCCCCATAGAGATGAAACTCCCACATTCTCATCCCAATAGAAGGTAGCCAACTAACTAGCCAACTGCCAGAAAAGGAACATTAGGGCACCTCCCCTTTCTTTTACACTTGGCAGAAATGTACACCAACACGGGGAGAGCCAGAGGCAAGTGTAGGTCTGAAGCTCTGAAGAAAGGGGTCCCCAGAAACGCGTCAGCCGTTTGAGGTACCGTTCGATCCTCTTGTTATCAAGTCCTGCTTTGCAGATGCCAAGAGATCCAGCTTGATTGTCAGAAAAGATTTTACCTAACCTTGTTTGTGAATAGGACCATTGCTTTTATTCTAATTTTAGATAAAACTTTTATGTGGTAATGCACTAGGTCGGTGCGCCCCATGGGCGTCCACTCCATAGACCAAGGGAGGGCGCTTGCCCCCCTCTAGAAACCAGTGCCATGATCCTCGAGGAGAAAAACAGTGGGCAAGAAGCAAGGCGGCGGTACGGCGAATCCAATTAGAGCCGCTCTCTCTCTCTCTTCTAGCTCCACCTGACAGAGAGGAGGAGGGGGCGATATACAGTGCAGCCAGCCCGCGGCTCTCCTCTCCCTGTCACAGCGCCGCTACTCAATTTACCAGAGAACTCGGCAGTGGCGCTGTGACAGGGAGAGGAGAGCCGCGGGCTGGCTGTACTGTACATCTCCCCCGATTTCTCAAACCTTTACATGCCTGCGCTTTATGTGATAATGACTAAGTCCCTCACCTTCATGACATTGTCAAAAAGGGGCTGAGCATGGATGACCTTAAAATGATGCCCCCCCCTGAAAAAAGTTCAGCGGACGCCCATGGTGCGCCCTCCTATTTTAATCTTTCTATTTAGCTACATGAACACCCATTGTTCTAAGGAGGGCGGCAAGACCCCAGACCTTGCTCTAAATTAAAGACTGCACTATACTATTCGTGTCTAGAGAAACAACGTTTATTTCAAACATATGGGCTGGATTTAAACAGATTAAAATTCGGCCAGTTCAACAGAAAGCACATGAATCCGTCTATGGGAAAGCTGGTTGTACTGAAGTTAATCCCTCAATCAACCTCAGTACAAGCAGCCTGTTGGGTTTCTTTTGTGTGGCTATAGCTGCTGGCAGTGATAATAGTATTCTGATGCCTGAGAAACCTTTAGGATAGCAACTCAGGAGAGGCCGCCAAGCTGCCATGAGACCCCTACCAGATTATAGGAACCCCCAGGGGAATGCTCCCCTTTCAACAACTAATTTCTCCCTCCTTAGTTTTTTATATTCTGCAATTGTCTGTACTACTATGATACTTCTACTTGAAATGTATATTTCCAGTTAAACTACTACTACTACTAATTGCAGAATTGTAATTGAAAACTTTCAATAAAAATTAGGGGAGAATAAATTCCCAAGGGCCCAAAAAAAGTGCAACTAGCAGTGCGATAATAGATAATATTTTTCACAAAAAAGTCCAAGTACATGTGCTTCAATATAGAAACAATATGTAAAACCCAAACCTCTTCTATGCATTACATGTGACATCCAGATAATGTGGAATCTTCTTCCCAGTTTTAATAATGCTCGTCCCTATGTGAATAACCCTTCACAATACCATAGGGCTCATTCAGCCCATTCTCCACGCAGAGCCGTTGGCCGATGCAAGTGCATCCATCTTGAAGCTGTGTGCAGGCAGCCCATAGAAGCTATGTGCAGGCAGCCCATAGAAGTGGATGCACATGCAGCAGCTATACAGACACAATCGCAAGTCTAACATGCAGGCAGGAGGGGTATACAGATTCGAATGCAGAGGCTCCATGGTGGATGCACATGCATCTACCAGTGGCTCTGCATGGAGGACGGGGTTTATCTTAATGAGCCCATATGGTAAACAGCGCTCACCAGATACCCATGTCCTTTTGGTTACAGCATGATCTTTGATCCAGTAAAGCAGCTTGTATGTAGTCTCCACCTCTCGTTCACAGCTCCAGAGGTATTTAGTATGACTCTAGTTTGAATCAGAAGAACGTATAAGAAAGGGAACTAAATAGTGTAATTTTACCTTTTATTTGGCTTAACAAAAGAATAAAATCACAATTACACTGTTAATTGCATTACTATTTGTACAAGTGGACTTCAAACCTTATTGGTACCCCACAATCCTACTTGCACTGTTCACATCCAGTTATAAACACCCAATATAATTCAAGATTTTCCTAGCTTGTGACGGAAAATAATAATTATATGAAGACAGGAGGCGAATATCTTATGCATTATCTTTCTTTATTAATGCACACAGCAGAAAACAAACTTATCAGTGAGTTCAAATAGAAAAACGTTTTAAAAAACTGAAAACAAAAAGAAACTACAATACCCAGCAGCCCTCTGGCTGGACCTGCCAATCATAGAGCAGGTCAGCAGGTATATAAGGGACTGCCTCTTTAGGATCCTCCTCTTTCTTGAAGCAAACAGCAAAAAACTGAAAAAAAACAGTCCAAAAAACCTTGAAATCCTGGAACAACTGGAACTCCGGCACAGTAGTCAGCCGACGGTATCCGGGACTCTGGATCCGGATGCAGTAGGAACCTCCACTTCAGGTCTGCGATGAATCAAAAGATCCGAGGTCTTGAACAGGAAAGGCAATCCCAACGGGGATAGTGGAAACGAAACCTCTGGGGCGCATCAGCCTCCGATCTGTAGGATACGTGCTTCAATAGCCTACAAAAAAGAAACAACACCGTGATAGGGATGGGTTGGGAGGGAAGATATTCGCCTCCTGTCTTCATATAATTATTATTTTCCGTCACAAGCTAGGAAAATCTTGAATTATATATCAGACAGGAGGCTCAATATCTTATGCAAGTTCAAAGCTATAACGCTGTATACATTAGAAAATAACAACTGATCTAAATTACAAAACCGACATAGATATGTGTTCCTCCGGTCTAAAGTAGAATTGGCGGAAGGTGGTTGCCGTGATGACCAGTCTGCCGCTAAGAGTAATCTCTGAGAGGGAGCCTCCCGAGGTGACGACTTTAGTAACCATCGCCCCTCTGGAGGAGTGGGCACCAAACAGGGTGTGTCAATCCCTGCCATTTCCATGACTGAACGTCCCATCTGGCTAACGTATTCGAGGCAACCGGGAGATGAGTTTTGACGTTAATGAAATGAGAAGTTGAGGGAGGGAGTTTGTACCGATCTCAATGGGGCCGTCATAGACTCATAAGCCTGTAGGCAGCGGACCACACATAGATGTGGATGCGCGGGAAGAGAGCACGGTAGATAGAAAAACCGATTGAAGGCCGTTTTCGTTCTAACAGCCACGACCGAAAAACCTAACTCCCTGAGGCGAGAATTGACGCGCTGGCATGGATATGTCTAGAGCCCTGACATCCGACACTCGTTTTGATGGAGATCAGACACAAGAGGACAGTAAGTTTGAAAGACAATAACTTCAAAGATAGAGTATCATTGTCCACCAGTCCCCCGAGAACATGGTTAGGACCCTGGTCACGTCCCAAGTATGCTAGATACTTGGGTCGTGGGGGACGTTGAAATCTAACGCCCTTCAAAAGACGGCACACCAAATGGGTGTCTACCTACGGCAACGAGTCAATAGGAGAGTAGTAGGCTGAATCGCGCCCGAGCCGAGCGATAGACATTCAGAGTGTTATAGGACTTCCCGGATTCAAAAGAATCCGCCAGATAGTTAACCATACTACAGTCAACAGGTGCTTGAGCGGGATCAACCTGCCGTTGATCACACCAGCAAACCCAGAGCTGCCAGGCCGATCGATATGCCGATCTAGTCCCGGGGGCCCAGGCCAAGGAAAAGGAGGTCCCTAAGCTGTTTCTTGATAAGGATGCTGTCTGCGATCGGCTCCCCGAGATCAACCATGCGAGGAGAGGCAGGTTGTGGTTCGAGGGTGTAGATCTCCGTTTGGACTGGTGAGGAGATGAGGAGAGTGAGGAAGTAGTCTGGGGAGGTCCACCGTCATTCCTAGAAGGAGGGGGAAACCATGGTTGTGTCGGCCACGGACGGAGTGATCAACACAACTGATGCTCCCAGGTCGCTAAATGTGAAGGAGAACCCTGAGAATCATAGAGAACGGGGGAAACGCATAATGAGTCCCCTGCGGCCAGGTCTGGCGGAGGGCGTTTCTACCGCATGTGTCTCCGGATCCGGTCTCCAGCTGTAAAAGCGCGGGAGCTGATGGTTGAGACGGGAGGGGCGAACAGGTCCATAGAGAGGGGCCCCCATAAGAGATCGAGGGCTAGAGAATACTGACCGGTCAGCGCCAATCGCGGCAATCGCTGAGTGATAGGTATAGTAGCGAGAATTCCAATCTGCGCACCATGTTTCGAAGTACCCGGGATATATTCCGCGATCGGAACGATGTTGCGTTCACAGGCAGAAAGTGCCAGAACTCTTTCGCTAGATCCGCTAGGATCCTGGACCTGGGGCCCCCTAAGTGATTGACGTATTGGACTGCGGTTTTATGTTTGTCCATATACGCAGCAACACAGCAGTTGGACGTGTGTGGCAGAAGAACTCCTGATGGCAAAGAAGGCTGCCAGGAGTTCCAGTGTGTTGATGTGCAGTAGCGACTCCTCTGCGGACCACGTCCCTCCTGTGGATGAAGAGCCGCACCGAGCACCCCAGCCGTGGCGGCCTGGCATCCGACTCTATGATGAAGTCCGGATTGAGAACTGAAGATGGTCTTGCCGTTACAATCGACGGCATGCCGTAACCACCACCGTAGTTCCACTATGGTTTCTGTGTCCAGGAAGACTTCGTCATCCGCATAGCGAAGCCCCTGACGCAGATGTAGAGTCTTGAGCCTCTGGAGGGCTTCGATAATGAAGTGGAAGTGGAGCTGGAAAAATGGCTTGGATCGATGCCGATAACAGGGCCGAACTAAGCGAGCTAAACCGCCGTAAGGACACCCGTTGTTTGTCCAGCACGGTATTAGTGATCTCTCTCTGCGGATGGTAATTAATTTTGATATGGGTAGCCGAGGACCGCCCGGTTGGTGTCCACCAAGAACCCCAAAAACTCCATCTCCTGAGATGGGGAAAGAATGGATTTCTCGTGGTTTATGAGGAAACCCAGATCCTGAAGTAATCCGACTGCCCAGGAAGCATGCTCGTTTGCTTGGTGGGAAGAACGAGCCATTATGAGTAGGTCGTCCAGGTAAATGATCAACCTCCACTCCCCTGCTGCGCAGGGCCGCCGTCACCGGCTTCAGTTATTTGGTGAAGCACCACGGGGCGGAGGAGAGACCGAAAGGAAGGCAAGTAAATTGCCACATCCTGTTTCTCCACAGGAAGCGGAGCAAGTGTTGGGAGGTTGGATGAATGGGAACTGTGAGATAGGCGTCTTTTAAGTCACCTTCACTAACCAGTCCCCAGGACGTAGGAGATCCCGCAGGCAGTGGATTCCCTCCATTTTGAAATGTCGATATAACGACATGTTGATTGAGGTTTCTTAAATTTATCACTGGGCGGTAACCGCCACCCTTTTTTCTTGACTATGAATAGGTTGCTGAGGAAACCCGGAGAGAGTGGGTCCACTTCTACCACCGCTTGTTTGGTCAGAAGGTCCTGCAACTCGTTGTCCATGAGAACGGTGTTCAAGTTTGAAAACCGGATGGGGTGAGGGACCAGATCCATGTCTGGCAGAGAAAATAACTCTATCTGATAGCCCGCTACTGTATTGAGTATCCATGCATCTGCTGTAATCGCAGACCAGGCGTGGATAAAATGTTTCAGTCTTCCCCCTATAGGTATGTAAGAAAAATGGAGATGCGTTGTACTCACCGGAGGTTGGACGGGGTTAGCCTCTCCCTCCTCGGCTTCTCCAGGGGCGTCCGCGGGGAGGGAAGAAGGGCGCCGGTTGCGCCATTGGTACTGGGTAGGGCTGCGGCGCTTGGTACTGAGCGGGGGCCCTGAGGAGTGGCCTGTTATAGGAGTAACGGCCGGCAGAGCGGCCCTTGTATCTGCCGGCCCTGGGAAAAACCCGAGTGGTATTGGTCTTTTTCAAAGATGTTAGGGCCTTATCCAAACTGGAGTAGAGCCCTACCATTTTGTTGATATCTTTAATGAGTGAGTCCCCGAATAATAAGCCGTCTGCGGGTGGACCGGGTTCTGATTCGGCCAAGTGGGACAGCTGGGGGTCAAGCCTCATTAGAATTGAGCGGCGGCGCTCTATTGAACATGTAGTGTTCGCGCAGCCCAGGAGGCACACTGCTCTTTGGGTCCAGCCTCTAAGCTGGGAAAGGTCCACCGGCTGTCCAGAGGTGGAAGCCTGTTCACTAAGGTTCAACATTTTTGTAATAGGACCAAATAGGTCTAAAATCCTGTCCTGAATGGTTTTGAAGGACCTCTCAATTCCCTTTTTTGAGTATTTCCCATGTTTTGTGAGATATCTCAGAAGTATGGGGTCCACCTCGGCAGTGTTAACCACTTTTTTGGTGATGCAGGGACAGGGGGCATTCTGCCCTCAACTTATTACGGTTGTCAACCGATCTTCGGGCCCAATATTCAATATACTGGGCCACCTCGGGTAGAGGTGCCCAGTCACCGGAGCGCGGGTGGCTAATAGCTTCCGGATCAAAGAAGGGCTCTCCGTGAGAGTCAAAGTCTCACCCTGGGGTACAGGGTTGGCGCCGTCTTGGGTCGCCATGTGCCCACTGCCTTCATACTCATCATATTCATCCTCAGACTCATAAGCGTTAGACGCTTCGGACTCCGCGGACGACTCTGGAGAAGAGTCCACAAAAGAGTCCGGTTTAGTCCGCCTAGCGGATCGTTGCCTCTGCATATGCATCTCCCCGAGGCTCAGGGGTCGATCGGAGTCTGGGAAGGCAGTGGGTCGACAGTCCTGGGAGGGTACTGTCTGGGGCATGATTTTTACTTCCCCTGCCGGGGAGTCGTGAGCCACCTCAATGTGGCGGCGTTTCTGTGACGCTTTGCCCTGTTTTCTGGGCGGCATGCCATTGTCAGATGGTGTGGGTACAAGGGGAATAGGCTGGGGTATAGATGGGGTTGGCGTAACCGAAGCCATTGCAGCCTGGACTGATCTACTGATCAGGTCTTGAATTTGGGCAGCGCTGAGGAAAACTGGAGTGTCTGGTTCCAGTAGTCCCTCAGGAGCATTAGGGGGGGGGGATCCTATCCTCAGCCATAGTAAGAGTAAATGTATGTGTGCAGCACTAATGACCAAACTGTGGCAGGGAGGTGTAACGTTTGGGAATAAATTCCCTGACTAAAAGATTGAGGGAGAAGTAAATAAACCTGTAGGGGACCCGCGCTCCGTACCTCACACCGTTCGGTAGTACTCTGATGTGGCTGTGATGAGGAGCGCGGGATAGGAGGCAGAGAGCGTAGTCTCGCGAGACTACGGGCCTCCGTGCGATTGGTCGAATGACCGAATGGTCCGTCACGCCCCCTGAATGACGCGCCGAGAAGAAAGCGCGATACGAGAGAGCAGGCGCAGATTGCGCAAAATGGCGCCGCCTCTCGCGAGAATTCGTGAGGAGAAGTCTCTCCTTCTATCAGGGTGGAACCGGTCAGAGCGCCAGAGGGATGCGCGCTGACCGGGGAGAAAACGGGATTGTTGTGAGGTAAAAAAGGGGGGGTCACAGACCAGAATGCATGAGGGTAGTAGCGGGGGGAATCCCTGAAAAACCCAAATGAGGGAAAAGGAGAAGGTATACACCCAAGGAATGGGAGATACTGATGAAAAAGACAGAGAAATGAAATTTACACTGCTGTAAATACAGACTAGTAAAAATGAAACACAAATGTTGTACTTATCTGAGTCCTGCTGTGAGCAGAAAGAAAGAGGAGGATCCTAAAGAGGCAGTCCCTTATATACCTGCTGATTGGCAGGTCCAGCCAGAGGGCTGCTGGGTATTGTAGTTTCTTTTTGTTTTCAGTTTTTTTAAAACGTTTTTCTATTTGAACTCACTGATAAGTTTGTTTTCTGCTGTGTGCATTAATAAAGAAAGATAATGCATAAGATATGAGCCTCCTGTCTGATATATAATTGCGGTTGAAGAAGAACCTTATGACTACAGAGCTACGCCTTCGAATGGGACAGTCCCTTTCTTGAACAATCCACAAAAGAAAGCACGGTCCCGAGAGGGTTGAGATGGGACATACATCCACCGCAACAGGCAGGGCCGTTTGAAGGAATTTGGGGGCCCCAAGCAAAATTGACATAGAGGCCCCCCAACCCCCCCCCCCCCCCCCCTGCACGCACACAAAGCCTACAGGAACCACAGCATAGCAATACAGTTTAAGTTCACCCACACTCAAAGACTGGTGCCCCCATCACAGACTGGTGCCCCCATCACACACAGACTGGTGCCCCATCACAGACTGGTGCCCCCATCACAGACTGGTGCCCCCATCACAGACTGGTGCCCCCATCTCAGACTGGTGCCCCCATCTCAGACTGGTGCCCCCATCACAGACTGGTGCCCCCATCACAGACTGGTGCCCCCATCACAGACTGGTGCCCCCATCACAGACTGATCCCCCCATTTACAGACTGTGCCTCAACCCATCACAGACTGGCCCCCCATCACAGACTGTGCCCCCATCACAGACTGGTGCACGACTAAACAATAAATATATCCCCCATTACAGACTGGTTGCCCCCATATCAAAATATATCACAGACTGTTATATAACAATCACAGACGACCCCCCATCACAGACTGGTGCCTCCATCACAGACTGGTGCCTCCATCACAGACTGCCTTCATCACAGACTGGTGCCTCCATCACAGACTGGTGCCTCCATCACAGACTGCCCCCATAACAGACTGGTGCCCCCATCACAGACTGGTGCCTCCATCACAGACTGGTGCCTCCATCACAGACTGGTGCCTCCATCACAGACTGCCCCCATAACAGACTGGTGCCCCCATCACAGACTGGTGCCTCCATCACAGACTGGTGCCTCCATCACAGACTGCCCCCATAACAGACTGGTGCCCCCATCACAGACTGGTGCCCCATAACAGACTGGTGCCCCATCACAGACTGACCCCCATCACAGACTGACCCCCCATCACAGACTGGTGCCTCCATCACAGACAGACCCCCCATCACAAACTGGTGCGCAATCACAGACTGACCCCCCATCACACTGGTGCCCCCATCACGGACTGACCCCACATCACAGACTGACTCCCCATCACAGAGCCAGCTTGGGGGCCCCTTGCTAGCTTGGGGCCCCAATCATTTGCTTGGTTTGCCTGTCCTGTTGCGACTGGCCTGGCAACAGGGCAACCTGGATCTATGGTTCCGTTACTTTAATAAAGCAGGGATTTCTTTTATCACCTTTTTATTAGGTAAAAAACGAGCCGTCTGGCAAGTATTGATAAAGAAATCAAAGACATTAGGGAAAAGCTTCTGCCACATAAATCCACTTCCGAATAATGGCCCAGATTAACATACCTGGGCGAATCTTTATGCCGGCGTAGCGTATCTTCTTTACGCTACGCCGGCGCAACGTTGAGAGGCAAGCATGCTATTCTCCAAGAAAATGCTATCAACGTTGCGCCGGCGTAGCGTATAGTTGTCGGTGTAAGCCGACGTAAGTCTAAGTAGGTGGAAGTGGGCATGATATATTTAAATGAAGCGTGACCCCATGCAAATGATGGGCTGAGCTTCAAAAAACGAACTGCGCATGCGTCGTCTCTTGGACGCATCCCAGTAGGCATGCTCACAGTCGCGTCGAAATAACTGCCTAAGATATGTCAATACACTGCCTACGACGTGAACGTAACCTACGCCCAGCCCCAGGGCTGCTGTTAGAAATCACGGGGCCCAGTACAGCCTACCTGGCAGGGCCCCCCCCCCCTCAAATATATATATATAAAAACATTTTCACTATAAATATACTAAAATAGTTCTTAGCGGACACACAGATAACAGAGAAGCTGTGTGAATTAGCCCCTTTTAAAATAGTTTTCAATGTTTTTTCAACAAAAACATTTTATAATTTTTTTAAAAATAAATAAATTATTTTATTTTACAATTTTTTACAAATTATTTTTATACGATTTTCTATTTTTGATTAAAACAATACTGGGTTATTATTTTTTTTTTTACTGGACAAGGAAGCCAGCAGTTGTGTCTCTCCCTGCAACAGCTAAAAGTTAACAACCAGCGCCCAGAGGCGATTTAGTTTGCATGTGTCGCGCTATATAAGTTTTTCATTCATTCATTCATTCAAAAGTTGGCGGGAGGGTTTTCAAATGCTGCCATGAGCTGCACAGGGCATCCTGTAATTGCCCCTCCTTCTCTCTGGTGTTTGGGCCCCCCTGTGTGCCTGGGCCCCCTACAGGAGGACTGGTGGTCCCCCCCCTATCAGCGGCCCTGTCCAGCCCTATTCACGTAGTACTACATAAACGACGTAACATACGACGGCTGTTCCCTGGTCCATACCTTTGAATGGGTTGCGCCACCTATATGGTGGAATAACTTTACGCCGGACGTAAGCCTTACGTAAACCGTGTATGAATCACCTCGAGGTAGAGGTGGCTACAGTCACAATGAGAATAACTATTATTCATACCAACAACAATCGCAGAGAACACCAATACAAACACATAATAGGTTTTCACCCTTTAGGGAAGACCGAGGGTCATACCAGTCCCAATATAGGTGTAGTGGAACCTCAAAAGGGGGTTAAAGCCGTTTAAGATATTCCATTCCGAACCCAAGACAGCTTATTGACACCCCACAATCCCACAAAATTTAACTTGTAAACACCAAATCTCAGAAAGGGGCTCGGTCCCTAAGTGGTTAAAGGTAAAGATGAGATTTGGGGTCTTTTTGACCCCCAGATCTCATATTTAAGAGGACCTGTCATGCTTATTTCTATCACAAGGGATGTTTGCATTCCTTCTAATAGGAATAAAAGTGATAAAAATAAAGGTAAGGTATAAAAAAAAAGTAAAAATAAATAAATAATAATAATTAAAAAAAAAAAATACAAATAATTTAAAACGCCTACCCCTCTGTGCTTGTGCGCAGAAGCGAACGCATATGTAAGTTGCCCCCCGCACGTGTAAACAGTGTTCAAACCACACATGTGAGGATATGAATTCTGCTAAATGTGATGCAAATCGGTGTCTACACGGGCATTCTAATTTTCTGGCCTTAAAACGTTCACTAGAAGTGAAGCAATCAAATCATGGTGTGTCTTTTTTTATAGATGTTGTAAATCTTTCTTTCATTTCTCTGTACAGGATTAAGAGATGCAGACGGTTGTCACTCAGCCTGGGGTTGTCACTACACAGACGGTGACCGTCAGCCAGGGGCCGCGATGGAGCAGCGATATGTGTGACTGCTGCGAGGACTGCGGCATCTGTACGTAAATTATCACCCTTCAGAAGGCTTCACTCACTCTACAAAGTATCTAAAGATTCCACTAGAGGGCGCCTGGCACCGAAATCCTGTATATTGGGTGCCCTCTAGTGGAATCTCCATAGATATATACCAAAGTCTCACTTAGACTTCTTTCACACTGAAGCAGTTTTAAGGAGTTTTAGCTCTAGAAATGGCGCCTATAAACCTCCTCCCATGCCGCTTTTACACTGGGGCGGTGCGCTTACGAGACGTTAGAAAAAATTCCTGCGGCAGCATCTTTGGGACGGTCTGGGAGCGCCGAGTGCCTCGCTGTCAAAACATCCCTGCCCATTGCAATGAAAGGGCAGCGTTTGCGAAGCGCCTGAAAAGTAGACATTCGTTTTGTTCCAGAATTCATTTTTTTAATTTGTTAAATATCTGAATTAACGAAAACCCAAATTTTAAAATTTTGAACTTAGTAAGTAAAAAAAAAAAAAGTAAACCTCTGACTGTACGGATGAGTCTCTTTCTCTCCCATGCCCCCATACCTCTGATTTCTCTCTCTCTCTCTCTCTCTCTCTCTCCCTCCGTACCTCTGATCTCTCTCCCTCCGTACCTCTGATCTCTCTCCCATCCCCTGTACCTCTGATCTCTCTCTCTCCCCTCCCTCTGATCTCTCTCTCTCCCCCTCCATACCTCTGACCTCTCTCCCTCCGTACCTCTGATCTCTCTCCCATCCCCTGTACCTCTGATCTCTCTCTCTCTCCCCTCCCTCTGATCTCTCTCTCTCCCCCTCCATACCTCTGACCTCTCTCTCCCGTACCTCTGTTCTCTCTCTCCTCCCACTCAGTACCCCTGATCTCTCTCTCTCCCCCCTCCGTACCTCTAATCTCTCTCCCCTACCTCTGATCTCTCTCTCTCCCCCATACCTCGGATCTCCCTCTCTCTCCCTTCAAACCTCTGATCTCTCTCTCTCCCTTCGTACTTCTGATCTCTCTCTCTCCCCATGTACCTCTGATCTCTCTCTCTCTCCCCCTTTATCTCTGATCTCTCTCTCTCTCTCCCTCCGTACCTCTGATCTCTCCCCCGTACCTCTAATCTCTCTCACCCCCCTCTGTAACTCTAAACTCTCTCTCTCCCCCTGTACCTCTGACCTCTCTCTCTCCCCCTCTGCACCTCTGATCTCTTTCTCTCCCCTCTGTACCTCTGATGTCTCTCTCTCTCCCCCCTCTACCTCTGATCTCTCTCTCCCCCTCTGTACCTCTGATCTCTCTCTCCCCTCCATACCTCTGACCTCTCTCTCTCCCCCTCTGTATCTCTGATCTCTCTCTCTCCCCCTCTGATCTCTTTCTCTCCCCTCTGTACCTCTGATCTCTCTATCCCCCTCTGTACCTCTGATCTCTCTATCCCCCTCTGTACCTCTGATCTCTCTCACCCCTCTGTATCTATGATCTCTCTCTCTCTCTCTCCCCCTCTGATCTCTTTCTCTCCCCTCTGTACCTCTGATCTCTCTATCCCCCTCTGTACCTCTGATCTCTCTCACCCCTCTGTATCTATGATCTCTCTCTCTCTCTCTCCCCCTCTGATCTCTTTCTCTCCCCCTCTGATCTTTCTCTCCCCCCTCTGTACCTCTGATCTCTTTCTCTCCCCTCTGTACCTCTGATGTCTCTCTCTCCCTCCTCTGTACCTCTGATCTCTCTCTCCCCATCTGTACCTCTGATCTCTCACTCTCTCCCTCTGTATCTCTGATCTCTCTCTCTCCCCCCTCTGATCTCTTTCATTCCCCTCTGTACCTATGATGTCTCTCTCTCCCCCTCTGTATCTCTGATATCTCTCTCTCCCCTCTGTACCTATGATGTCTCTCTCTCCCCGTACCTCTGATATCTCTTCCCCCCGTACCTCTGATATCTCTCTCTTCCCGTACCTCTGATATCTCTTCCCCCCCCATACTTCTGATCTCTCTCTCTCTCCATACCTCTGATCTCTCTCTCTCTCCATACCTCTGATCTCTCTCTCTCTCTCTCTCTCTCTCCCCCATACCTCTGATATCTCTCTCTCTCTCTCTCCCCATACCTCTGATCTCTCTCTCTCCCCGTACCTCTGATCTCTCTCTCCCCCCTCCGTACCTCTGTATTGGATTACCTTGTAACTCTACTGTCTCTCATTATTTTGAAGTGTTTTTCCAGCTGTTGGTGCTATATAAACCCTGTATAATGATAATAACCACTCCCCCCCCCCCCCCCCCGGTCTCTCTTGGCAGGTTGCTGTGCTCTCTGGTGCTTCCCCTGCATGCAATGTAACACAGTCAGTGAATTTGGAGAGTGTTTCTGTCTGCCGTTGTTGGATCCGATGTTCATGGGATACGTTGGCTGTAGTGGGGTCTGTCCTCCTATGACGATTGCCATGAGAGCCGCTGTCCGGGAGAGACACAAGATTCATGTAAGTCCAATGAGGAAGTATCTCTGCGTCTAGCCCTTACTCTGATACAAGTCTAGTGGCCCATCTCATGATCTAGGTCACTGCCGCCATATTGGAGGGTGGTCATCAAGTTTCCGTAGCCAACAAATGTGGTGCCTTATTTGCTCAGGAATGTGTGTTTTAGGAGTAATTTTGGTGTCATCAAGGTATAGGGAGTCACTTTTAGTGATAAGCTGAATGTACCTGGGTCCCGTTCTAGCAAAGTTTATAGAAGTTCGGATGCTGAATCTGAACACCATTGAAGTCAATAAGTGTGGAATCTTACAAATTAGTAATGGACATTGGGACATAGGCAAGGGATTGTCAAACAAAGGCCAAGGGGGGCTTAACCTCTAGCAACTATTCAGTGAGCAGTTATGATGTGCATGCAGTAAGCTCTAGCAACCAATCAGTGAGCAGGAGCAGTAGAGATTTGCTGTAACCTCAGGCAACTAATGGGTTAGCAATAATGATCTGCTGTAACCTCTAGCAACCAATCAGGGAGTGACAATGATGTGCAGTAACCTCCAGCAACCAATGGGTGAGCAGTAATGATGTTCATTAACTTCTAGGAACCATTCAGTGAGTGGCAATGTTGTGCAGTAACCTCTAGGAACACAGATCTTTGCCCTCCCCTAGTCAGAGCACCTCCCCCACAGTGAGTAAGCACTCCCTAGGCACACAGTTGACCCTTTGACCCTGATGTTAACCCCTTCCCAGCCAGTGTCCAAAAAAATGTGGAGGAATCAATTACTTCCAAAAGAAAGCTCTATTTGTGGGGGGAAAAGGGAAACAAATTGTATTTGGGTATAGTGTCGCATGACTGCGTGATTTCCTGTTAAAGTAACGCAGTGCCGTTTTGCAAAAGATGGGCTAATCCGCCCTGGAGCTCAAGTGGTTAATAAGCTAGGATGTGGTACGACAAACACTTTTATTTCTACAGCTACCTATAGAATTAATTCCACTGATTAATGTATTACTTGTATGTCCACCAATGTTGTGTATTCGCTGCAGTGCCCTTGTGGCCTACAGTATGTTGGGAGGACAACAAGGGCTATGGGCATCTACCTCAGTGAACATATAGGGAATGTCTAAGGAGGTCATAAGGCACATTTTATATTCTGCCCATAGTTTTTTGTTTCTATTGATATCTCTATTAGTGCACTGGTGCACAGTCATGGTGGAACAGGAAGGGGCCATCCCCAAACTGTTCCCACAAAGTTGGGAGCATGATATTGTTCAAAATGTCTTAGTTCCCTTCACTGGAACTAAGGGGCCAAGACCAACCCCTGAAAGACAACACATACAATAAACCACCAAATGCTTTGGACCAGTGCAAATGTTCATAAAGACATGGTTGAGCAAGTTTGGGGTGGAGGAACTTGACTGTCCTGACCTCAACCCAGGGCTGGACTGGGACAAAAATTTGGCCCTAGACTTCATCCGAGCTGGCCCACTTTGACAGGTCTCTCCCATGGTGGCCAGACAACTCCTGTACCCCCCCGGCCACCCAAGCCCCTCTCACCCTTCACTAGCCACTAGCCGTTCTACTTTATTAGAATCAGTTTGGTGCTCCCCCCCATGGGACAAGATTAGGCAGAAGTGAGAAACTCCCAGGCCATAGCTTTTGAGTCAGCTGTCTGTCCCCTCCCCCATGCTCCTCTGTCGTCATCCCTGCTCCTCTGGTCCTCCCCCTGCTTCTTTGTTCCCCCCAGGTGAGTGCTGCGAGAGGAAGTGAGAACTACGGGAAGAGAGAGACAGAGGAGCAGAGGGGGGCGCCGGTCCGCTATCACTGAAGCCGGCCCACTGAGCCATCGGCCCACCAGGAAACTCCCTGTAGTCCCAATGCCCAGTCCATCCCTGCCTCAACCTGATAGAACACCTTAGGGATGAATTAGAGGGGAGACTGTGAGCCACGCCTTCTCACCCTACTTTAGTGCCTGACCTCACAAATGCATTTCGGTTAGAATGGTCAAACATTCCCATAGACCAGTGATGGAGAACCAGATGTTTTGGAACTACATTTCCCATGATGCTCAACTACACTGCAGAGTGCAAGAGCATCATGGGAAATGTAGTTCCAAAACATCTGGGGTGCCAAGGTGCGCCATCACTGCCATAGACACTCCTGAACCTTGTGGGCAGCCCAGAAGTGTTGAAAAGGGCGGGGCCAACTCAATATTGAACCCTACGGACTAAGACTAGGATGCCCTTAAAGTTCAGTATAAAAGCAGGTGTCCCAATACTGTTGACAATATAGTGTAGATGAAAGCACAGCGTAGAGCGATCACCCGAGGATAGTAGTGGTCAACCTCCATGATATACGCAGCCTCATGTGTGGCCCCAAGATCACACGATGGCCACATAGAACGTTCACGCCCTCCTTTCCCATATCTGAATTGACGCTTCTTTTTCACCGGTCTCATTTCAGGGCTCGATCTGCGATGACTGCGTTCGCTCCTGCTGCTGCTACTCCTGCACTTGGTGTCAGATGGCCCGGGAGATCCGGAGGAGGGGGAATTACTCCACGGTCACCACCGCACAGACCACCATCCTGAGCAACGTACCCCTGATGCCCCAGGGTCAAGGCTACACGCCTCTCACTGAATACTAAGCAATGTTCTCAGTTGTAGCACCGAAAGTCAACCAATCAGCGCTCACCTTCCTTCATCTGAAAACTGATTGGTTGTTGGGCCGTTGCGCTTTCTTATTGGATTTTTACACTGCCTTGTAGAATAGTCTCCATGGAGAAATGTGCCACCAATCTGAATTTGTTTATCGATGTGACCAACTGATTTCTAAAGTGGCCCTATAGCTGCCTCTCTGCCGATCTGACACTGCCACGATTCCAGTGATATTGAGAGAATCTTTAAATGCTCATTTTTGTCTAAGGTGCATATAGAAAATAACTTTTACTTACCTTATCCCTCACTCCCCCGGCAGTCGACTCCTCCCTCTTTTCTCGAAATTCTCTGGCTTGTGGATGGACCCTTGGTGTCCTCACATACAATGGAGGACTTAGATCTGCATAGTATGTAAAGATTTCACAACTGCCAGCCAATGTGCTGCAGGGAAAGGCCTAATGCCGCGTACACACGAGCGGAAATTCCGACAAGAAAAGTCCGATGTGAGCTTTTGGGTCGGAAATTTAGACCGTGTTTAGGCTCCCCTACTTTAGTGGCGTCACTAGGGCTGGTGCCCCCCTCCCCTAACTACAGACCCCCCTCCCGCAGTATAGATTCCCCCTCCCTCAGTACAGACCCCCCCACTAAGTACAGACACCCCCCTTCAGTGCAGACCCCCCTTCAGTGCAGACCCCCCTCAGTTACAGAGCCCCCTCAGTTACAGAGCCCCCTCAGTTACAGAGCCCCCTCAGTTACAGACCCCCCTCAGTTACAGACACCCCATCAGTTACAGACACACCCGTCAGTTACAGACACACCCCTCAGTTACAGACACCCCCCTCAGTTACAGACCTCCCTCAGTTACAGACCTCCCTCAGTTACAGACCTCCCTCAGTTACAGACCTCCCTCAGTTACAGACACCCCCCTCAGTTACAGACCTCCCTAAGTTACAGACACACCCCTCAGTTACAGACACACCCCTCAGTTACAGACCTCCCTCAGTTACAGACCTCCCTCAGTTACAGACCTCCCTCAGTTACAGACCTCCCTCAGTTACAGACCTCCCCCTAAGTTACAGACCCCCCTAAGTTACAGACCTCCCTCAGTTACAGACCTCCCTCAGTTACAGACCTCCCTCAGTTACAGACCTCCCTCAGTTACAGACCTCCCCCTCAGTTACAGACCTCCCCCTCAGTTACAGACCTCCCCCTCAGTTACAGACCTCCCTCAGTTACAGACCTCCCTCAGTTACAGACCTCCCTCAGTTACAGACCCCCCTCAGTTACAGACACCCCCCTCAGTTACAGACACCCCCCTCAGTTACAGACACCCCCCTCAGTTACAGACACCCCCCTCAGTTACAGACACCCCCCTCAGTTACAGACCTCCCTCAGTTACAGACCTCCCTCAGTTACAGACACCCCCCTAAGTTACAGACCCCCCTAAGTTACAGACCGCCCTAAGTTACAGACTCCCCCTCAGTTACAGAGATCCCCCTCAGTTACAGACACCCCCTCAGTTACAGACCCCCCAGCAGCACAGACCCCCTCAATACAGACACCCCCTCAGTGCAGACCCCCCTCAGTTACAGACACCCCGCAGTGCAGACCCCCTCAGTAACAGAACCCCCTTAGTACAGACACCCCCCCAGTTACAGAACCCCATCAGTAGAGACAGCTCCCTCAGTTACAGACACCCCTCAGTACAGACACCCCCCTCAGTTACAGACCCCCCTCAGTACAGACAGCTCCCTCAGTTACAGACCCCCCTCAGTACAGACACCCCCCCTCAGTTACAGAACCATCTCAGTTACAGACCCCCCTTGGTGCAAACCCCCATAGTGCAGACCCCATCAGTACAGACACCCCCCCAGCATTAGACACCCCCTCCCCCCATCAGTATAGACACCCCCTTACCTTACAGACCACAAAGCAGAAGATACACACAGAATGTGTCCCTCCAGTGTGGGCTCCTCCTCCTCTGTGAATGTAAACAGAGAGGAGGGGGAGGCGGCTTCCTTTCGCTCCGCTGAGGGACACAGCCGCGGCGCGAGCCGTGAGGCACAGGGCAGCGGGCGGGTGGTACACTTTTCGCCGAGAAACCCGTCGAGGAACTCATTGAGCCAAAAAGAGAGCATGTTCTCTATTTCCTCGATGGGCAATAGGAAAATCTGGCTCGACGAGTTTTTTGACTGCCGAACTAGGAACTCGATGGGGAAAACAATGTGTTTCGCCCGACGAGTTTCTCGGTCATGTGTACGCCGCCTGAGAGTTCTCCTCACTTCCCATCTTGTAAAATGTGGTCAGCAAGACAGGAAGTGAGGGGAAATCTCTCTAACAGACACCCAGATAGGGGTGAAACCCAACCGACCAATGGAAAAAAAAACGAATCGTTAATGGTGGACAATGCCACCAAGTTCCACATTCCACATTGTCCACATTTAGCGTGTTTTTGGATTGAGGTATTTCACCCCTCTATCTTCTGTTACCCATATTTTCTGTATCCCCGATCCTAAACTGGCTCTTCACGGAGTTGGTATGCAGAGTGGCAAAACGTTTATCACCCACATCTTTATTGCAGCCAGGCTGACCATAGCAAGATGCAAAATCTCCTACCTTCACAACAGTTATTACTGCTGATAACTAATACAGTGGAACCTTGGTTTACGAGTAACGCGGTTAACAAGCATTTTGAAAGACGAGCAACTCTTTAAAAATGGGGCCTGCAGTACCGCATTTGGCCTGAGGTGGGGGGCGCCAATTGGAAATGCGCAGAAAGAACTGAGGACAGCTCGGCTGACCTCGGAAAGGCTCGTGAACAGAGTCTTTCCAAAGGTTTGCAGAGGTCAGCCCAACTGTCCTCGGGCCTTTCCAGCCGTTGCCAAGGCTCTCTGCCTCTGGCCGCATGCGGTATTGCATGCCATTGAAGTCAATGCGGAACAAATTATTTTCGTTTTCATTGACTTCAATGGGGAAACTCGCTTTGATAGGCGAGTGCTTTGGATTACGAGTGTTCTCCTGGAACGGGTTATGCTCATAATCCGAGGTTCTAAGGTAATCCAAGGTTCCAAGGTAATCCAAGGTTCTAAGGTAATCCAAGGTTCCAAGGTAATTCAAGGTTCTAAGGTAATCCAAGGTTCTAAGGTAATTCAAGGTTCCACTGTACTATAATTTCTCTTTGCTAAGGCTCAATGCAAATAATTAAACTTTCGGAGGCAGTGCCCCCCCCCCCCCCTGGCTGCAGGATCGTAGATCCATTTCCCTCACGTGAAATTATTTTAGGACCTTCTATGGGGTATTAATAATTATTGTGCCCACCTAACCACATCTTTCATACTTAGGATATATTCCTAGTTGACTCTAGGCTAGGGTGACCACATTTCCAAACTACCATTCAGGGACGCCCTCCCAAAAATCAGATTGTGTTGTAACGAATCACAGCACAGTGATTGGACACAAGAGGCGGGATTTATGATTTCTCCAATCAGACACAGAGGGCGGGGATTGTGCTCCTCCAGACATTCCCGGCCAGGACAAGTACTGTCAGTGAGTAAAGTAGTGATTTGGTGGCCTTTTTTGGGGGCATCAGATTGGCCCGGGGGGGTGGCTGTGTCAGTTTCATTCTGGGACACTGTATTGTCCTGGAATGAAGGTGCCCGGGACAGACCTGTAAAATGCGGGACTGTCCTGGGCAATCCGGGGACACGTGGTCACCCTAGACTAGGCACTACCCAACATATCGTTATTATACCAAAGGGGTCCTCAGGATTTATGGTAATGGAAGTCCAACACGTCCTCCCTATTACTCCTTGCTCTCTTCTCTATTGCTACCATTATGGTTACTATCTTAGTAGTTTATGTTTTTATTGTCTCATGCCTCCTCACCACCACTCTGTATTTGGTTGCATGTAATACTGATACTACTTACATTGTGAGGGTCATACATCATTTTAGGCAATACCTTAAATATAACATAGCAATAGCTTATGTGCCGATGTACCAACCTGAACCACATTATCCTGTATGCTCACCCAATATTCTTACTCTACATATTGTTGATAATGCAAGTACTTGCTTTTTTTACTTTGTTATGTCACTTGTACATCCTTAATAAAAAGATAAAAAAAAGGAAGAAAATCAAATCGTTCCCAACTTCATCCAAAACGAAGAAAGGGTTTTCTCTCAACATACACTTCAAGCCTAGCCCCCTATTGTCCCTTTTATGGGACCAAGTCTCTCTGTCCCTATCTCCTCCTCAGTTTTCCCTTTTATAGAACCAAGTCCCTCTGTCCCTGTCTCCTCCTGAGTTGTCCCTCTTATGGAGCCAAGTTCCTCTGTCCCTATCTCCTCCTCAGTTGTCCCTCTTATAGAACCAAGTCCCTCTGTCCCTGTCACCTCAGTTGTCCGTCCTATGAAACCAAGTCCCTTTGTCTATGTCTCATCCTAAATTGTTTTTCTTATGCCACTAAATCCCTCCATTTTCCATCTTGTCTTCAGTTGTCCCTCCTATTCAACCAAGTCCTTTGGCCCCCTCTCCTCCTCAGTTTTCTCTGATATGGAATTAAATCCCTCTGTCCCTGTTTCCTCCTCAGTTGTCGCTTTTATGGAACCAAGTGCCTCTGCCCGTCTCCTCCTCAGTTTTTCCTCTTATGGAACCAAGTCTCTCTGTCCCTGTCTCTTCCTCATTTGACCCTCCTATGGGACCAAGTCTCTCTGCCCCCATCTCCTCTTCAGTTGTCCCTCTTTTGGAACCAAGTCTCTCTGGCCCCATCTCTTCCTCAGTTGCTCCTCCTATGGAACCAAGTCCCTCTGTTCTTGTCATCTCAGTTGTCCCTCCTATGGAACCAAGTCCCCTTGTCTGTGTCTCCTCCTGAGTTGTCCTTCTTATGGAACCAAATACCTTCGTCCCTATCTTCTCTTCAGTTGTCCCTCCAATGAAACCAAGTCCCTCTTTCCCTGTCTCTTTAGTTGTCCCTCTTATGGAACCAAGTCCCTTTGTCTATGTCTCCTCCTGAGTTGTCCTTCTTATGGAACCAAGTACCTCTCTCCCTATCTCCTCTTCAGTTGTCCCTCCTATGGAACCAGGTCCTTCGGCCCCCTCTCCTCCTCAGTTTTCCCTGATATGGAACTAAGTCCCCCTGTCCCTGTCTCCTCCTCAGTTGTCCCTCCTATGGAACCAAGTCCCTCTGTCCCTGTCTCTTCCTTAGTTGTCCCTCTTTGCAGTAAGAAAAAGAACTTGTGGGTGTAACCAATATTTTTTTACGTATTAATTATTTGTGGTCCATGTAACTGGGGGTGTGTATTTTTTCTATCCTACATACTTTGTAGATAAACATGTTCCTCTTCCTCATCTCTGAAAAGGTTCCTTATCCATGAAGTGTCTTAAAAAGGATCTTTTTACATTTTTTGAGTGGCTATGGAAGCCCAGAGCGACACTCAGATCTCCTTCTCCAGCCTGTCAGTGGGGGATCTCGGCCCCCCTCCCTCTGAAATGCTCAGCTCATGGAAGACAGCTCAGACGGACTATGGAAGCCCAGAGCGGCACTCGGATCTCCTTCTCCTGCCTGCCAGTGGGGGATCTGGGCCCCCCTCCCTCTGCGATGCTCAGCTCGTGGAAGACAGCTCAGACGGGCTATGGAAGCCCAGAGCGGCACTCGGATCTCCTTCTCCTGCCTGCCAGTGGGGGATCTGGGCCCCCCTCCCTCTGCGATGCTCAGCTCGTGGAAGACAGCTCAGACGGGCTATGGAAGCCCAGAGCGGCACTCGGATCTCCTTCTCCTGCCTGCCAGTGGGGGATCTGGGCCCCCCTCCCTCTGCGATGCTCAGCTCGTGGAAGACAGCTCAGACGGGCTATGGAAGCCCAGAGCGGCACTCGGATCTCCTTCTCCTGCCTGTCAATGGGGATCTGGGCCCCCCTCCCTATGCAATGCTCAGCTCGTGGAAGACAGCTCAGACGGCTATGGAAGCCCAGAGCGGCACTCGGATCTCCTTCTCCTGCCTGTCAGTGGGGGATCTCGGCCCCCTCCCTCTGAAATGCTCAGCTCATGGAAGACAGCTCAGACGGACTATGGAAGCCCAGAGCGGCACTCGGATCTCCTTCTCCTGCCTGCCAGTGGGGGATCTGGGCCCCCCTCCCTCTGCGATGCTCAGCTCATGGAAGACAGCTCAGACGGGCTATGGAAGCCCAGAGCGGCACTCGGATCTCCTTCTCCTGCCTGCCAGTGGGGGATCTGGGCCCCCCTCCCTCTGCGATGCTCAGCTCGTGGAAGACAGCTCAGACGGGCTATGGAAGCCCAGAGCGGCACTCGGATCTCCTTCTCCTGCCTGTCAATGGGGATCTGGGCCCCCCTCCCTATGCAATGCTCAGCTCGTGGAAGACAGCTCAGACGGCTATGGAAGCCCAGAGCGGCACTCGGATCTCCTTCTCCTGCCTGTCAGTGGGGGATCTCGGCCCCCTCCCTCTGAAATGCTCAGCTCATGGAAGACAGCTCAGACGGGCTATGGAAGCCCAGAGCGGCACTCGGATCTCCTTCTCCTGCCTGCCAGTGGGGGATCTGGGCCCCCCTCCCTCTGCGATGCTCAGCTCGTGGAAGACAGCTCAGACGGCTATGGAAGCCCAGAGCGGCACTCGGATCTCCTTCTCCTGCCTGTCAATGGGGATCTCGGCCCCCCTCCCTCTGCGATGCTCAGCTCGTGGAAGACAGCTCAGACGGGCTATGGAAGCCCAGAGCGGCACTCGGATCTCCTTCTCCTGCCTGCCAGTGGGGGATCTGGGCCCCCCCTCCCTCTGCGATGCTCAGCTCGTGGAAGACAGCTCAGACGGCTATGGAAGCCCAGAGCGGCACTCGGATCTCCTTCTCCTGCCTGTCAATGGGGATCTCGGCCCCCCTCCCTCTGCGATGCTCAGCTCGTGGAAGACAGCTCAGACGGGCTATGGAAGCCCAGAGCGGCACTCGGATCTCCTTCTCCTGCCTGTCAGTGGGGGATCTCGGCCCCCCTCCCTCTGAAATGCTCAGCTCATGGAAGACAGCTCAGACGGGCTATGGAAGCCCAGAGCGGCACTCGGATCTCCTTCTCCTGCCTGTCAGTGGGGGATCTGGGGCCCCCTCCCTCTGCGATGCTCAGCTCGTGGAAGACAGCTCAGACGGGCTATGGAAGCCCAGAGCGGCACTCGGATCTCCTTCTCCTGCCTGCCAGTGGGGGATCTGGGCCCCCCTCCCTCTGCAATGCTCAGCTCGTGGAAGACAGCTCAGACGGCTATGGAAGCCCAGAGCGGCACTCGGATCTCCTTCTCCTGCCTGTCAATGGGGATCTCGGCCCCCCTCCCTCTGCGATGCTCAGCTCGTGGAAGACAGCTCAGACGGGCTATGGAAGCCCAGAGCGGCACTCGGATCTCCTTCTCCTGCCTGTCAGTGGGGAATCTCAGCCCCCCTCCCTTTATTATAGCAAAAAGTACAAAATATTGCATTTTTGTTTATAGCGCAAAAAATAAAAAACGCAGAGGTGATCAAATACCACCAAAAGAAAGCTGTATTTGTGGGGAAAAAAGGACGCCAACTTTGTTTGGGAGCCACATCGCACGACCGTGCAATTTTCAGTTAAAGCGACACAGTGCCGAATTGAAAAAAGGGGCCTGGTCCTTTACCTGCCTAATGGTCCGGGGCTTAAGTGGTTAATACGAAAGTGGAGAATTTATGGGATTTTAAAGGTGCAAATTTACAAAAAGATGTTTATGAAAAAATTATAATTTATTCAAAATGTAAACAGACTTGATCCAAATAAGAATGTCTCATTATACAGTACAGTTGAAAAGTGCAGACTGATTAGTTCTCTACATGTTTCACCCACGAGTAGTAGCTTCCTCAGGAGCATTTAAAAGAATATACACATTAAGGTTTTTTATATATACAGGAAGGACCTGAGTATCTGTAAACTCATATGACTTCAGACCAGTCACATGACACGTTGCCTCCCCTTCATTACTTCGACAGCACTTGGATGCCCTCAGTGATGACATCAGAGACACCTCCTGCATCACTAAACTGTGCATGCAGGACATTGTGGTGATGCCTCCTCCAATCTTTAAGTTTGAAGGATGCTATGGGGGGGGGGGGGTTACTAAAACTGGATCACTCAGAATCTGGTGCAGCTGTGAATGGTAGCCAATCAGATTCAAACTTCTTTCTGCCCGCTCTATAACCGGAAGATGGCTACAACGCGGGCCATAATTGCTGGCAGGGCATCCATAGATGTTCTCCCGAGCATGCGCTGTCAGCATGTTGCTGCGGGTAACGTGCGGTGTGATCTGTGATGGCTAAGTCTATGAGACTCGGCTGATCACAGATCGGAGTAAGGGGCTGATCCCGTACCAGTACCACATGATCAGCTGTCAGCCAATGACGGCTGATCACGTGATGTAAACAGAAGATCGGTAATCAGTATTTTTATTTCCCCTCCTTCTGTCAGCGTGAGGGGGGAAAAAAGCCAATCACTGACTTCTGTCTCACACAGAGAGCCACGGCTGCCTCATCTGTGCCTACCAGTGACTACCAATGCCACCTATCAGTACCCACCGGTGCCACCTACCTTTGCCCCTCAGTGCCATCTACCTTTTCCCACCAGTGCTACCAATCAATGCCCATCAGTGCCTCATTATCAGTGCCACCGATCAGTGCTGCCTATCAGTGTCACCTACCAGTGCCCATTAGTGCCACCTATCAGTGCCATTCAGTGCCACCGCATACCTCCCAACATTTTAAAATTTCCCTGCGGGACATTTTTTGTTGAGCAGGGGGGGGGGGGGCATGTGCCGCTGATCGGATCTAAGTTGTTGAGGGGGGGTGCCGATCGGATCGAAGTTGTTGAGCGGGGGGGTGCCAATCGGATCGAAGTTGTTGAGGGGGGGGCGCCGATCGGATATAAATAAGTTGTTGAGCGGGGGGGTTGTCTGACTCATCTGCACTCCTGCCAGCATGTCTCCTCTTCGATCAGTGCGAGAAAATTAACCCATTGGCGGGACTGCGGGAACATGCAGTCTGTGCGGAAAGTTCCCGCACAATCCGTTGGTTGGGAGGTATGCCACCTATCAGTGCCACCCATCAGTTCCACCTATCAGTACTGCCTCATCAGGGCTGTCTCAATGAGAGAGCACACCTGGGCACTGTCCAGGGGCCCCAGCTGCATGGGGGGCCCCTGCCCTTTCCCCAAAGCAGCTGGTCCTTGAGCCCGGGCTGCCCCTTTACATCCCAGATATGCCCCCAGCACTCTGACCCCTCTACACCCTAGATATCCCCTGCCTCCTACCTACTTGATTTTTGTTTGCCTGCACTGTCTCCATTGTAGGGGCCCCAGAGCGTTACTTTGCCCAGGGGCCCATGGTGCTATTAAGATGGCCCTGCGCCTCATCAGTGCCCATCAGTGCCGCCTCATCAGTGCCTATCAGAGCCACCTATCAGTACCCCTCAGTGCTGCCTTATCAGTGACCATCAGTGC